>JAAALK010000080.1:73911599-74070864 GCA_019279435.1 Zizania palustris
CGAATAGTGGTCATATGAGCAACAGGAGCAAAAGTCTCATCATAATCACAACCTTGCTCCTGCTGAAAACCACGAGCAACAAGATGAGCCTTATAGCGCTCAAGAGAACCATCAGAGCGAGTCTTAACCTTATAGACCCACTACAAGTGATAGGATGAACATGTGGGGGACATGGCACAAGATCCCACGTGCTAGTCCCTCAAGAGCAGCGATCTCCTCGGCCATCGCGTGCTGCCATTTCGGATGAAGAATAGCATCACGATAAGAAGCTGGCTCAGAAAGAGCAGTAGCTGTGAATTGCCGAAGGAGAGTAACAATCAGGTGGCCTACGAAGACGATGACTACGTCTAACAAGTTGCTCCGGAGAGGAATTCGTCGGAGAGGACTCAACAGGAGTAGAAGATGACCCATCCTCAATGAAGAAGAGGATGGCACATCAGAGGAGGGCTCATCTGAGGGAGCTGGAGCATCTGATAGATGTGCCCTACGACGGCTGTAGAAGTTTTGTCACAGGAGGCTTTACCGTGTAGTCAGGAACCACGGGAGGAGACTCAGAGGAAGACATAGAGGATGATAAAGTCTAACGAGGAATGGGCAGAGAAGCAGGAGGAGCATCAGGAAAAAGGAGAAAAGACAAGGGGTCAACCAAAGATGCAGGAGAACATCAGTAGTGGGACGTGGATAGAAAGGATGGGAATCATCAGAGACAACATCCCGCGACGTCCACATCCGACGAGCGATCGGATCCCAACAACGATAATTAACCCTTATGCTCTACGCTATAGCCTAAGAAGACACACTCAACAGACTGAGCAGTCAACTTAGTGCGCTCACGAGGTGCAAGAAACACATAACACACACAGCCAAAAAGACGAAGGCTGGAGTAATCGGGCGTCTTGCCACAAAGATGCTCAAATGGAATACCACCCTGAAGAGCCAAAGAAGGCTGGATGTTAATCAAATAAGTGGCAGTAGAAACCGCCTCAGCCCAAAAGTGAGGTGGAACAGAGGAGGCAATCATAAGAGCACGAGCAATCTCAAGTAGATGACGATGCTTGCGCTCAGCAACCTTGTTCTGAGTGTGAGCACCAGGACAAGAAAACTGAGCTAGTGTACCCTGCTCAGCAAGCACCTGGTGAATAGCATCCGATAAATACTCCCCAGCAGAATCCGCACGAAAAACACGAATAGATGTGTCAAAATGAGTATGAATAATAGCAGAGAAATTCTTATAGGCAGATAAAACCTCACTACGATGTTTCATAGAGTAAATCCATGTGTGGCGAGAAAAGTCATCGATAAAAATGATATAAAGTTATGGCCACCCTTTGAAACAAAAGGTGCTGGACCCCAAACATCAGAATGAACAAGATCAAAGGTCACATGAGACACAGACTCACTAGAAGGATAGGGAAGCTAGGACCTACTTTCCCAACTGACAACCCTGACAATGATCTAAAGACT
This sequence comes from Zizania palustris, assembly GCA_019279435.1. Classification (NCBI taxonomy): domain Eukaryota; kingdom Viridiplantae; phylum Streptophyta; class Magnoliopsida; order Poales; family Poaceae; genus Zizania; species Zizania palustris. The sequence goes on from JAAALK010000080.1 coordinate 73,913,064, forward strand.
CTCGACCTGAAACCGACCCTAGAAGACCTCGATGAAGTAATGCAGACAACTAAGAGCCACAAAGGTGTCCGAGACGATGATGCCACTGAGTAAACGAAGACGTGGACGAAGCAACATAGGCGAAACTGACGAGACTGGCAGGCGCAGCGAAAGGAAGACGAAGCCAGTCAAGCTCCCAAAGACGCTGTGAATCACGCTGTAGGACCGAAAGTAGCGACCAGAGGGGGGGGTGAATGGGCGCCTTAAAAATTCTTTCGAATATATGGCCTGTTCCCAACACCCAACGCACCTCAAAAGACTAAGCAGCAGAGTATGAACAGATAGCCTAAGTCTGAAGGTATCTAGCCTAGAAGAAACTGATGTCAAACAGAGAAGTATCAAAGCAGTGCTAATAGACAGATAAACAGTATACACAAGACAAGGCAAGACAAACTTCTCAGTATAACACTCTAAGTGCACTAAGAATGAAGTGAGAAGTTACCGTTCAAAATCTGTCTCCCTGTTTGAAACTTGGCGAAGCCTGCTGCGCTGGTCGAGGCCTGCTTCGCAGTGTCGAAGCCTGCTTCGGAGGTTGATGACGAAGCCTGCTTCCGAGGTTAGTTGCGAAGCCTACCGAAGGCTGTTGGGAGAGTGTCGAAGGTTGGTTGTCTATCCTAGTTCGAGTAATAAGGTGCAAAGTATGCTTCGGAGCGAAGTATGGCAGAGTCGAAGCTAGGCTTCGAATAATGTCCTTCGAAGGCTAAACTTCGAACAGAAAGCTTCGAACAAGCTCACAGAAAAACAACCTTCGAAAGAGAAGCGAAGGCTGACACGCTACAGAGAACCAAAATCGAAGCCTACAGTTCTACCTTCGAACAAACATATCAAGACCTTCGGAACAGACAGCTGCAAATGCTGAGCGAAGTCTATCAGAGAGAATAGCTTCGAAGCTAACTTCGAAGCCTGACGAAGTAGTGACTTCGAACAGCTCGAGACTGAGAACACCTTCGCAAAGACTATCGAAGTATGTGAAGCTGACAGAGTGCAACGTGTACTGCGAAGCAAGGGACACAACACAAAAATGAAGCTGAAGTTCAAGCGAAGCCTTCGAAGATGTTAGATCGAAGCCTGCCTCACGGAGCTGAGGGGCTTCGAACAGAGAAGGGGCTTCGCCAGAGAACAGCCAGAAAAGGGACTTTAGTCCTGTCAACTCGATCAAAAAGCAGTGCAGTAAAAGCAAGGCTAGAGTACTAGTGTACTTGTTGCTACAGTGTAGTAGTACTACTTGCAACCAGTATGAACTAGTACTACTTCCGTGAAGAACAGTAGCAACCGAGGCACAAATGCTCAGGAAAAACTAGCTATGCACGTGAAACGAAGCCATGAAAACTGCTACAAAAATAGCTGCGCACGATCAGAGAATAGAAGCTTCACTGCATCAGAGAAAAACTGAATAAATGAAAGGCACAAAATCAAGAACAGCAGCCTGGCGGCGCACAACCGAAGAGAGAGAACAGGAGACAAAATGACCCAAAGGAGTATGCATTGATTTCAGCCAAAAGGGTGACCTAACCCTAGGGATTGGGGCCCTATTTATAGGCTACCCAACACTAGGAATATTCCACCAGCCCCTTAGGGTTTTTTACAGACGCAGGAATAAAGGAAAAGACTCTACTGCCCTTAGGAATTTTTACAGACACGACTGACTGACTATGGGCCTAGAGATACAGATGACTTATCCGGAAGCTAAGTTTTCGTAGCGACTACGGCTTCTCTTCTGGACAGTCGGATACAAGATCAACGGTTGTCAGTTTTGCGCCGAAACTGACAAAGCCTCCACCGACTTTGCACCAGGTACCCGGATTGGGCCGGCCTGATTCCGTAGCTCTCTCAGCCCATCAATCACTCACCGCCCGTGTACCTGAGTCAACCCTGGTCAACAGCCCAGTGGGTCTTCTACTCCTTCTGGCCCATGTACCCGGATTGGGCCAGCCCGACTTCGCAGCTCTCTCAGCCCGACCGTCGCTACGCTGCCCGTGTACCTAAGTCACACGCGGCCCATGAAACAACAGATCTCCTTTCTTCTTCTGTCCTCTTTGACTATTGTTGACAATGACTCATCACTTCTGGAGCCATGAAGCCCACGCTATTCAGCATGGCTCCTCACACGCCGACGGGGCCAGTACCAATCAGGTGACTAGTGCGACGGTCTTGAATATAGCAAGCATCAGAATCAAGGATAATACGACAATCATTATCAGTGATCTGCCTAGCAGACATAAGCTGCATGGTCAGATCAGGACAATTGAAACATCAGGTACAAAAAATGTGTTAGAAGAAAGAGTGCCATGTCTAGTAACAGAGAGAGGGGATCCATCAGCAGTATGAACAATGCAATGATGGTAAGAGGGGTGTAGAGAAGAAAGGTGGGCAAAATGAGGAGTCATATGAAAAGAAGTGCTCGGAATCAAGATACCAAGGATAAGTACCTAGAGAAGAAGCAGATGAAGGTCCAGAGTGGAAGACTGAGAAGAAGTAGCAGTCATATGGTACGCAGTCCAGAACAATGCAATGCGACAAGAAAAACCCACCTGGATCTTTTCATTTTCCATGTTCAAAAGCATAAAGATGTCCAAGTTGCGTATTTGCATCTAAGTAAGGAGCGAGCTACAAGGTATATATCAGATAGCAAAAACATTCAGCCTACACATGCTAGTTACCAGAAGCAATGGTGATCATTTTTCATGTTTTAAAGCATAAAGCCATGCATATGACAGATATCAGACATATCTAGTGAACTGAACTAAAGCATGATCATAGACAAGTAATCAAAAACATGTATCAGCTAGAGTAAGTAAGCAGTTCAATCATATAACAGAAGCAGCTCTAAAGTGTGATATATGAATATGCCAGATATGAACACATACAAAAAAAACTCAAGAAAAGAGTAAAGAAGAAAGAAAACTGACGCAAAATATCCTAGAAAGGATACACAACACCCAAATTCCCTCGTAAATGCTCAAAGGTAGACTGATCTAGGGGTTTGGTGAAAATGTCAGCCAACTGATGATGGGTATCAACATGAACAAGGTCAATGACACCTTTCTCATATTGATCCCGCAGAAAATGAAAGCGCACATCAATGTCTTTGGTTTTTGAATGGAGACATGAGTTTTTCCCTACACTAATAGCACTAGTGCTGTCGCAAAAGAATGGAACCCTGGTAGGAAAGAACAACCCAAAATCTCGCAGAGTAGAAATCATCCAAACTAACTGTGAGCAGCAGATGGCAGCAGCTACATACTCAGCCTCAGTGGTCGAAAGAGCAATCCAGATTGCTTTCGAGAAGACCAAGAAATAAGGGAAGAACCAAGAAACTGGCAAGTACCGGAAGTCGACTTGCGATCCAACCGGCACCCACCAAAGTCGGCGTCCAAAAAGCCAGATAAATCAAGAGATGATGACGCTGAATAGAAAAGACCAAGATCGGGCGCATAAGTGAGATACCTGAAGATGCGCTTGACAGCCTGCCGATGAGACGCGCGTGGTGAAGACTGAAAATGCGCGCAAAGTCCCACGGCGAACTGAATGTCCGATCTTGTTGTTGTCAAGTACACAGCGAACCGATCATCCCTCGAAACTCCCTTTCATTGACCTTGACGCCGCTCTCATCCTTGTCCAGACCCCCAGAAGTGCCCATCAGGGGTCATCTGCGGCTTCAATTCACCACCAAAGTCAAATTTCTTAAGCATATCACGAGTGTACTTACCTTGGTGGATGAAGGTGCCGTCCTTGGTCTGCTTGATCAGGAGCCCAAGGAAGTACTTGAGCTCACCCATGAGGCTCATCTCAAACTCGCTGTGCATCTGCTCAGAAAACTTGGACACAAGATCATTAGTAGTACCACCAAAAATAATATCATCCACGTAAATCTGAGCGACTAAAAAATCTGAAGCAACTCTGAGCAAGAAGAGAGTTTTATCCACTAATCCCATCACAAAGCCCTTCCCCAACAAAAACTGCTTCAACCGTACATACCAAGCCCTGGGGGCTTGCTTCAACCCGTATAAAGCCTTTTGCAGCTTAAAAACATGTCGAGGAAACTTAGGGTTCTCAAAGCCGGGGGCTGCCTAACATAAACTTCCTCCTCTATAAACCCGTTCAGAAAAGCACTCTTAACGTCCATTTGAAAAATCTTAAAACCCTTCGAAGCGGCAAAAGCTAGAAGAATACGAATGGACTCAAGACGGGCAACAGGAGCGAAGGTTTCTTCAAATCAATACCCTCTTTTTGGCAAAACCCCTGGGCAACTAGTCGAGCTTTGTTGTGCACCACAACCCTATCTTCACCTTGTTTGTTCTTGAACACCCACTTGGTGCCTATGGGGTTGCATCCTGGTGTTGGCTCAACTAATGTCCAAACCCGATTGCGGACAAAATTCTCAAGCTCTTCTTGCATAGCATTAATCCAATTTGAATCAGAAATAGCATGAGAAACATCTCTGGGCTCAAAAGATGCAACAAACGCAGATTCAACAAACACAACAAGAGACGCATTAGATGAACGCAAAGTTCTCTCAGTCAAATCACCTATGATGAGCTCTGAGGGGTGATCACGCTGAACTGCTCGGGATCCTTGGTGATCTGAAGTCACCTCACCGGAGTCAGCAGCTGGCACCTCTGGACTCGACTGAGGGGGCTCGATCGTAGTGGAAGAAGTGATCAGAGGTCCGCCCTCATCCTCAGTCGAAGTCTCAGAAGGTGTGGGCTCTGCAGGGGGTGCAGAAGGCCCACCCTCATCAGTAGCTGGAGTATCCTTATCTTCCTCGAAGATGGACTCTCCGAGCTCGTCATCACCAGAAAGCTCAAAAGAAGGAGTTAAAGAAGGCAAGGACTCGTCAAATGAAACTTCACAAGTCTCGACAAGCTGCTGGGAGTCGAGGTTCCAAACACGGAAACCTCGAGAATGCAAAGCGTAACCAAGAAAAACACCATCCCAGCAACGAGACTCAAACTTGTCCAAATCCCTCCCTTCTTGAGCACAAAGCACTTGCAGCCAAACGCTCGCAAGTGGCTCACCTTGGGCTGTCTGCCAAACCGCAACTCATATGAGGTCTTACTTAGGTAAGCTCTAAGAAAAATGTGATTGGCCAGATAGCAAGCCGTGTTCATGGCTTTAGCCCAAAAACGCCCAGGAGTCCCGTGCCCATAGTGTGAGGTGCTTCTGTGTGACTTTTTGACTCTGAAGTCCAAGTACACAGAAAGGGTTGATGAGAGGGACGCTTTGGCCACTGAGCTTGAAAGCGCTCAGCTGGAGCTGAAAGATGCTCAAGCTGCTGTCGTCGCACCCTGTGTTGATTGCCCATCTCATCTAGCTACCATAGCTGAGCTGAAATCCAAGGGTGATGAGCATTTGGGTGATTTGGAGAGGTTGAGAGCTGAACTTGCGCAGACTAGGCTAGAGATTGAGACACTGTCAGTTCCACCCACTGTCTGTGAGAACTGCCTGTCTCTTAGAATGGAATTTATTAAGCTGAAAGCAAAGAAGTCTGTTCAAGTAGAGAGTGAGTGTGAGACCTGCTTGTCTCAGGTGGAGGTTCTAGCTTCCTTGAGAGAGGAGCTAGCAGATTCTCAGAATGAGAACTTTTACCTCCGTTCTATCCTGAGTTGGATCAGTGCCAGAGAGCCACAGCTCGGCATGATGATCCAGCAGTTCAAGAGGCAGGATGGGTTTGGGGTAGGTTACACCTACACCAAGGCTGACTTTGAGAGTGCCATTAGCCGGGCAGTGGAGTGGAGTAAAATGACTCTAGAGCAGAGGTATCCCAAGACTCACTCCACTGAGTCTTCCCAGGCTTGTCAGCCCAAGGATGGAGTAATTCATGAACCTCCCAAAGCTCCACCCAAGAAGCCGATCTGGGTTCCAAAGCTCAAACACCTCCACTCTTCTCTAGACTCTCTTCCTGGACCTTCTCAACCCAAGAAGACTACACCTAACACCACCAAGCCCAAACATCCCAAGCCTCAACCACATCCCAAGAAGCCCACCTATCATTGTGAGTACTGTCAGAGAGACGGGCTTCTTGCGGAGTTTTGCTTCAAGAGGAAGCGGGTTGAGAGAGCAGAGAGGGCTCGTGGTGATCAGGAGCAGTTCTACCAGCAGGGTGGTAGACTGCGTGTTCCTCGACGTGGGGAGAGGCTGGAGGCCAGACGCGTCGTGTAGGTTGTGGTAGAGGAGACGACTTTCTTGCCCGCGCTCCAGTTGGTGGTGTCCGTTCTGGCAGAGTTCCAGGCCGTGTTGGCTACGGTTCTGGACCTCGTGGCCACAGTTTTAGGCAGAACCGAGGACCGCGCTTTGAGCCGCGTTTTGGTCCAAATTCTCATGATGATTTCTGCTTTCCGTCTTTTGAGTAGATGGCTCGACACTGGTTTAGATCTTTTGCTAAACCTGGTGCCGGACCATTTGCTCCCACTTACAGCCACTGATTGTGCAGGATCGGGGACTGGAGGACGTTTGGATCATGGATTCAGGATGCTCTCGCCACATGACGGGACATCGCAGATGGTTCTCCAGTCTCACTCCCCCGAGCTCCAAAGAGTACATCACGTTCGGGAACAGTGGTCAAGGGAAGGTAAGTGGCATTGGCTCAATTCGCATTTCAGATCATTTCTCTTTGAAGAATGATGCTTTGGTTAAGAATTTGAACTTCAATTTGATTTCTGTTTCGCAACTTCTTGAGGATGGTTTGGAAGTGCGTTTTAAGAAGGGCAATTCTTCTGTGTTTGATTCTAGAGGGTCTTTGATTTGCCAGATTTTACCATTCGGTAAAGTTTTTCGAATTGACTTCTCTAGTTCTTTTGGCCCTTCTCGCTGTTTGATTGCTGGATCCTCCTCTGAGCTCTAGAAGTGGCATAGGAGGTTAGGTCATTTGAGTTTTGATCTGCTAGTCAGGTTGAGCTCTATGGACCTCATCCGAGGATTTCCCAAGCTTAAGATGGAGAAGGATCTAGTTTGTCATCCCTGTCGTCATGGGAAAATGGTTGCCGCTTCTCACTCACTTGTGACTCAGGTGATGACTTCGTATCCGGGCGAGCTTTTACACTTGGACACTGTTGGTCCAGCTCGGGTACGTTCAGTCAGGTGGGAAGTGGTACTGCACTTGTGATTGTTGACGACTTCTCTCGATTCTCGTGGGTTTTCTTTTTGGAGTCTAAGGACGAAACTTTTCAATTTGTTCATGACCTGATTTTGAAGCTGAAGAATGAGAACAATGGTCGGATGCGAGCAATTCACTCCGACAACGGCTCTGAGTTCAAGAACTCTCAGTTCGTCAGCTTCTGTAGTGATCAGGGTCTGGACCATCAGTTTTCTTCTCCTTATACTCCCCCACAGAACGGCGTTGTGGAACGAAAGAACCACGCACTAGTCGAGATGGCCAGGACGATGCTCGATGAGCACAGGACTCCTAGGTGGTTTTGGGCTGAAGCCATGAACACGGCTTGCTATCTGGCAAACCACATTTTTCTTTGAGCTTACTTAGGTAAGACTTCATATGAGTTGCGGTTTGGCAGACAACCCAAGGTGAGTCACTTGCGAGCGTTTGGCTGCAAGTGCTTTGTGCTCAAGAAGGGAGGGCATTTGGACAAGTTTGAGTCTCGTTGTTGGGATGGTGTTTTTCTTGGTTATGCATTGCATTCTCGAGGCTTCCGTGTTTGGAACCTCGAATCCCAGCTGCTTGTCGAGACTTGTGAGGTTTCATTTGATGAGTCCTTGCCTTCTTTGACTCCTTCTTTTGAGCCTTCTGATGGTGAGCTTGGAGAGTCCATCTTCGAGGAAGATGAGGATACTCTAGCCGCTAATGAGGTGGGCCTTCTGCACCCCCTGCAGAGCCCACACCTTCTGAGACTTCGACTGAGGACGAGGGCGGACCTCTGATCACTTCTTCCACTATGATCGAGCCCCCTCAGTTCGAGTCCAGAGGTGCCTGCTGCTGACTCCGGTGAGGTGACTTCAGGATCACCAGGGAACCCGAGCAGTTCAGCGTGACCATCCCTTAGAGCTCATCATAGGTGATTTGACTGAGAGAACTTTGCGTTCATCTAATGCTTCTCTTGCTGTGTTTGCTGAATCTGCTTTTGTTGCATCTTTTGAGCCCAGAGATGTTTCTCATGCTCTTTTTGACTCTAATTGGATTAATTCTATGCAAGAAGAGCTTGATAACTTTGTCCGTAATCAGAGTTTGGACACTAGTTGAGCCGCCACCAGAATGCAACCCCATAGGCACCAAGTGGGTGTTCAAGAACAAACAAGGTGAAGATGGGGTTGTGGTGTGCAACAAAGATAGACTAGTTGCCCTGGGTTTTTGCCAGAAGGAAGGTATTGACTTTGAAGAAACCTTCGCTCCTGTTGCCCGTCTTGAGTCCATTCGTATTCTTCTAGCTTTTGCCGTTTCGAAGGGTTTTAAGCTTTTCAAATGGATGTCAAGAGTGCTTTTCTGAACGGGTACATAGAAGAGGAGGTTTATGTTAGGCAACCCCCGGTTTTGAGAACCCAAGTTTCCTCGACATGTTTTTAAGTTGCAAAAAGCTTTATACGGGTTGAAGCAAGCCCCCAGGGCTTGGTATGACCGGTTGAAGCAATTTTTGTTGGGAAAGGGCTTTGTGATGGGTTCGGTGGATAAAACTCTTTTCTTGCTCAGAGACGCTTCAGATTTTTTAGTTGCTCAGATTTACGTGGACGATATTATTTTTGGCGGTACTACTAATGATCTTGTGTCCAAGTTTTCTGAGCAGATGCACAGTGAGTTTGAGATGAGCCTCATGGGTGAGCTCAAGTATTTCTTAGGGCTCCAGATCAAGCAGACCAAGGACGGACACCTTCATCCACCAAGGTAAGTACACTCGCGACTTGCTTAACAAATTTGACTTTGGTGGTGAATTGAAGCCGCAGATGACCCCGATGGGCACATCTGGGGGTCTGGACAAGGACGAGAGCAGGCGTCAAGGTCAACGAGAGGGAGTTTCGAGGGATGATCGGTTCACTAGTTGTACTTGACGGCAACAAGACCAGACATACAGTTCGCCGTGGGACTTTGCGCGCGTTTTCAGTCTTCACCACGTGCGTCTCACCGGCAGGCTGTCAAGCGCATCTTCAGGTATCTCACTTATGCGCCCGATCTTGATCTTTTCTATTCAGCATCATCTTCTCTCAATTTATCTGGATTTTCGGATGCCGACTTTGGTGGGTGCCGGTTTATCGCAAGTCGACTTCCGGTACTTGCCAGTTTCTTGGTTCTTCTCTTGTCTCTTGGTCTTCTCGAAAGCAATCTGGAGTTGCTCTTTCGACCACAGAGGCTGAGTATGTAGCTGCTGCTAGCTGCTGCTCACAGTTGGTTTGGATGATTTCTACTCTGCGAGATTTTGGGTTGTTCTTTCCTACCAGAGTTCCCTTGTTTTGCGACAGCACCAGTGCAATTAGTGTAGGGAAAAACCCATGTCTCCATTCAAAAACCAAACACATTGATGTGCACTTTCACTTTTTACGGGATCAATATAAGAAAGGTGTCATTGACCTTGTTCATGTTGATACCCATCATCAGTTGGCTGATATTTTCACCAAACCCCTAGATCAGTCTACATTTGAGCGTTTACGAGGGGATTTGGGTGTTGTGTATCCTTTTTAGGATATTTTGCGTCAGTTTTTTTTCTTTCTTCTTTACTCTTTTCTTGAGTCTTTTTGTGTGTGTTCATATCTTGCATATTCATATATCACACTTTAGAGATGCTTCTGTTATATGATTGAACTGTTTTACTTATTCTAACTGGTACATGTTTTTGAATATTTGTCAATGATCATGCTTTAGTTCAGTTCACTTGATATGTCTGATATTTGTCATATGCATGGCTTTTATGCTTTAAAATTGAAAAATGATCACCATTGCTTCTGGTAACTAGCATGCGTAGGCTAAATGTTCTTGCTATCTGTTACATGCCTTGTAGCTAGTTCCTGACTTAGATGCAAATATGCAACTTGGCACATCTGTATGCTTTAATCATGGAAATGTGCTATAAAAATGATGAAGAATCGAGAAAAATGGAAATTCCATGTATTTTTGATGCATAACTTGGAAAGATCCAAGTGGGTTTGCTTTGTCGCATTACATTTGTTCTGGACTGCATACCATAGCACTTTGGTATGAACTAGGACAGTGTAGTGTATGCCAAGACCAATGTCTTAAGCTTCTGATGGTCCAGATCTGGCCTAGGCTTGACTTGGTCGGTCAGCATAAGGTTTGACACGCAAATAACCCCTGGCATAAATGAAAAAGAGAAAAAAAGCTTGAAAATTAAAATGATAACAAGTTTGTCGAAGCACTTTGATTCGGACAATGCCTATCTTGGTAGATATCAGTTAGCTTTTACATCTCATGTTTTACCTTGCTTGTTTACTGGAAAATGTGGTGATGCTTTTTGTGTGCAAAAACTGAAAAATGTGTGCTAATGACTTTCTTTAGATATCATTTGTTGCACTGATCATGCCATGTATCATTAACAGTATGTCTTTTGCTGTATCTGTTAGATGTTGTAATTGCAGTCAATCATATCTGAGAAGCATGCTTTATACACTCCTTATGCACTCCAGTTGAATTCACTGCATATTTTGAGGGGGAGTTGCATTTTAGGGGGAGTCTGTGTCTCTTTGAGTGCTTGATGAGTTCACTTGTCAACAAGGGGGAGAAATTTCGGGATATGAGTTTAAGGGGGAGTTTTTTGTCTCGCTTACTCTTTTGATATCCTTGTTGCTGTTTCTGAGATCGCACTCATTCTGAGCTTTTATCTTTGGTTAACCATAATGACCGCTTCTTTCTTTTGTTCGACTTTTGGTCATTAAGGTTAAACTTTAACTTTATTTTCTTCTTCTTTATTTTCTTGTGCTTTGTTTTCGTGTTTCCACATGTGTTCGCAGGTTCTGAAGAGCTGATGAAGAGAAGTGTTGACAATGCACTCATCAAGGGGGAGATTGAGGAGCCATGCTGAATAGCGTGGGCCTCATGGCTCCAGATGTGATGAGTCATTGTCAACGATAGTCAAAGAGGACATAAGAAGAACAGATCTGCTGTTTCATGGGCCACGTGTGACTCAGGTACACGGGCAGCGAGCGACTGTCGGGCAGAGGAGGCTGCAAAGTCGGGCTGGCCCAATCCGGGTACATGGGCCAGGAGCAGCAGAAGACCCACTGGGCTGTTGACCAGGATTGACTCAGGTACACGGGCAGTGAGTGATTGCCGGGCTGAGAGAGCTGCGGAATCGGGCTAGCCCAATCCGGGTACCTGGTGCAAAGTCGGTGGAGGCTTTGTCAGTTTCGGCGCAAAACTGACAACCATTGATCTTGTATCCGACTGTCCAGAAGAGAAGCCGTAGTCGCTACGAAAACTTAGCTTCCGGATAAGTCATCTGTATCTCTAGGCCCACAGTCAGTCAGTCCTGTCTGTAAAAATACCTAAGGGCAGTAGAATCTTTTCCTTTATTCTTGCGTCTGTAAAAAACCCTAAGGTGCTGGTGGAATATTCTAGGCCATTGGGCAGCCTATAAATAGGGCCCCAATCCCTAGGGTTGGACTACCCTATTTGCTGAAATCAATACTACTCCTTTGGGTCATTTTGTCTCTTGCATTTTCACTCTCACTCTTGCTGTGCACCGCTAGGCATTTATTCATTGCATTTTGCCTTGCATTTACTCCTTCTCAGTAAGATTCCATCTCCTGTTCATGTGTGGATGTGTGCATTATTCTCTCGGAATCAGAACCTTCGGTTTGGTGAGTTGTTGGTGATTTTATTCCTGGTTTTGAGGGCTTCGGTTGCTTCTCTTGCGTGTGTTCTTCACGCAAGTAGTACTAGTTCTTGCTGTTGCAAGTAGTACCACTACACTGTAGCAACAGTACACTAGTATCAGCTTTTTGCTTTTCTGCGCAGCTTTTTGATCGAAGTTGACAGGGTTGAGTAACTTTTCTGACTGTTTTTTGGCGAAGCCACCCTCTCTGTTCGAAGCCCCTCAGCTCCGTGAGGTAGGCTTCGATCTGATATACTCGAAGGCTTCGTTTGAACTTCGAACTTTGTTTTGTGTCCTGAGCTGCTAGCTTCGAAGTATCTTTTGAACTGTCAGCATTTCATACGTCGAACGTCTGTGCGAAGGTTCTTGTTGTGTTCTATTCGAAGGTAGAGTGTAGGCTTCACTTTTGGGTTCTCTGTCGCGTGTCAGCCTTCGCTTTTCCTTTCGAAGGTTGTTCGCTCTGTGTGCAAGTTCGAAGCTGTGTTCGAAGCCTTGCCTTCGAAGTACACACTTCGAAGCAGGCTCCGACTCTGTCATACTTCGCTCTCATTCACACTCGACCTAGGATAGTCAACACACCTTCGACAGACTTCAACTTCCACATCCGAACCAGGCTTCGACCACCGAAGCAGACCTCGACGGGCGAAGCAGGCTTCGCCAAGTTCCGAACAGGAGACAAATCTGAACAGTAACTCCTCATCTCACTTTAGATATACTTAGATCATTTCATTGAGAAGTTTGGCCTGACATGTCTACTATACTTTGTTTATCTGCCTAGTTGCACTGCTTTGGTAGTTCTCTGTTTAACATCAGTTGATTCTAGGCTAGATACCTTTAAACTTAGGCTATCTGTTCATTTTCTGTTGCTTAGTCTTTGAGGTGCGTTGGGTGTTGGGAATAGGCCATATATTCGAAAGAATTTTTAAGGCGCCCATTCACCCCCTCTGGTCGCTACTTTCGGTCCTACAGGGGGGTGAATGGGCGCCTTAAAAATTCTTTCGAATATATGGCCTATTCCCAACACCCAACGCACCTCAAAAGACTAAGCAGCAGAGTATGAACAGATAGCCTAAGTTTGAAGGTATCTAGCCTAGAAGCAACTGATGTCAAACAGAGAACTATCAAAGCAGTGCTAATAGACAGATAAACAGTATACACAAGACAAGGCAAGACAAACTTCTCAGTATAACACTCTAAGTGCACTAAGAATGAAATGAGAAGTTACCGTTCAAAATCTGTCTCCCGTTTGAAACTTGGAAAAGCCTGCTTCGCTGGTCGAGGCCTGCTTCGCAGTGTCGAAGCCTGCTTCGCTGTGTCGAAGCCTGCTTCCGAGGTTGATGACGAAGCCTGCTTCTGAGGTTAGTTGCGAAGCCTACCGAAGGCTGTTGGGAGAATGTCGAAGGTTAGTTGTCTATCCTAGTTCGAGTAACAAGGTGCAAAGTATGCTTCGGAGCGAAGTATGGCAGAGTCGAAGCTAGGTTCAAACAATGTCCTTTGAAGGCTAAACTTCGAACAGAAAGCTTCGAAAAAGCTCACAGAAAAACAACCTTCGAAAGAGAAGCGAAGGCTGACACGCTATAGAGAACCAAAATCGAAGCCTACGTTCTACCTTCGAACAAACACATCAAGACCTTCGGAACAGACAGCTGCAAAAGCTGAGCGAAGTCTATCAGAGAGAATAGCTTCGAAGCTAACTTCGAAGCCTGACGAAGTAGTGACTTCGAACAGCTCGAGACTGAGAACACCTTCGCAAAGACTATCGAAGTATTTGAAGCTAACAGAGTGCAACGTGTACTGCGAAGCAAGGGACACAACACAAAAATGAAGCCGATGATGGGGGAGTGGTCCCGATCTTCCGCTAGGTAAAGGATAAACTGGGTTGGTGGAGAATCTCGACGTTGGCGATCCAAGGCTCCGGTCCGGCGGATCAAAACCTCGCAATCGTTACACCACTGTCTCCGTTGGTTATCAACCACGCAGAACGCGATTGACCTCGCCACGAAGGCTAATTCCTGCAAGCGAACCCAAGAACACAAGCAAGAACAGGAAGGATACAAATCGAATGCCAAAACACAGACAAACGAAGATAAGTTGAGGTTTCACAAACGCCAATGCGGCAGCCAATCGGTCCGGCGCAAGAGGCGGGATCTAAACACAACAGTGTAGATGCAACAAAGCAAAACCTAACCCTAGAAGTGGCTGGCGTGAGAATATATAGGGCGGCGGCCTGTGGAAGGCGAACAGACATGGGCTGTGGGCTAGAAGGCGAACAGACATGCACTATGGGCCAACACGGTCCAGTTTTGTCACGCAGGACGGTTTCGGTCACACAGAACGACTCGAGACTCCAAATGATGTGAAACCGGCAAACGATCCGTCTTCTCCTCAGCTTTCCAAAAAGTCAAAGAACGCGCCAATCGGACTTCGTATGAGGAAGTTATGCCCATTTTGGTGCAGGGTGGTCGATGTAGTCCGAACCAGCGAAATCTTGACTTCAAATATCCGTGCGGCTCCGTCTTGAACTCCAATGCTTCTATTCCATCTCCCATGTTCCTAAGCAACAAAATATCACTAGTATTCAGTAGCATCCCATCCAAACAAATATTGAAATAGTTGCTAAGGAAAGAATTAACCTCATGGTTCAGGCGACGGGCACGGGCGCGTGTGATTCGTCCTAGTAACTGAATTGTAAGTGGAGGCTTCATGTGTGTATTATGTGAAGTGATGTCCTCATCATCCTCCCCTTCTTGAATTGGAGTCGTCCTCGACTCAAGCTCATCGTCAGCTCCCAAATAGGGTTTTAATTCATCAGCATGGGGTATCAATTTAAACTTTCTCAAATCAGGAAAACGTTCCTTGCGCAAGTACAACCAAACAAGATCTCCTGGTTTGAAAAACATCTTCTTTCTTCCTTTATTTGTCTTTTGAGCAAAATAGCGTGCTTTCTTTTCTATAACTTTCTTGGTCTTCAGATGCATAGCTTTCACAAACTCTGCACACTTAGTTGCTTCCATGTTTGCTCTCTCTTGAAAAGGAAGTGACAGCAAATTAAGTGGTGTGATTGGCTTAAAACCATACACCACTTCAGACGGGCACAAGTGTGTTGTTGAGTGGACATGTGGAAGACAGTCCTCCCATTCTTTCAAGTTCTTCTTAATCATTGCCCGCAGCAACATGGAGAGTGTACGGTTTACCACTTCTGTTGGACCATCAGTTTGCGGGCGACAAGTTGTTGAAAACAGCAATTTTGTGCCAAGCTTGGCCCACATTGTCGTCCAAAAGTAACTCATAAACTTCACATCATGATCTGAAATGATGGTTCTAGGCATCCCGTGCAATCTCACAATTTCCCTGAAAAATAAATCAGCAATATGTGAAGCATCGTTGGTCTTGTGACAGGGAATAAAATGTGCCATTTTAGAAAACCTATCCACTCTTACAAATATGGAGTCTCTCCCCCTCTTTGTCCTAGGCAATCCCACAATAAAGTTCATGCAAATATCTTCCCAAGGTGCACTAGAAACAGGAAGTGGAGTATACAAACCATACGGGTTAAGTTTGGACTTAGCTTTATGGTATGTGGTACAGCGCTGCACAAATCGTTCAACATCTCTCCACATCTTTAGCCAATAAAAATTATTGGACAGCAGGGCCAAAGTCTTTTCTCTCCCAAAATGTTCCATTAATCCATCGCCATGTGATTCCTGCAACAACAGCAAATGTACGGACGAATCTGGAACACATAGCTTGTTAGCATGGGACAAGAAACCGTCATAAACATGAAATGTTTTCCAGTCTTTCCCCTCATTACATTTAGTGTATGGTTCAGCAAATTCTTTATCTACAACATACAAATCTTTCAAACTTTCCAAATCTGGAACGTTAATATCAAGTTGAGATAAAAGAATAACCATGCGAGACAATGCATCAGCAACCACATTTTCTTTGCCATTCTTGTATTTCACAATGTATGGGAAAGATTCAATAAATTCAACCCATTTAACATGTCTACGGTTCAGGTTCAGTTCAGCTTGCCCTCTCAAATATTTTAGTGCTTCATGATCAGAATGTATAATAAACTCCTTAGGCAAAGGTAATGTTGCCAAGTTTCAAGCACACGCACTAAGGCATATAATTCCTTATCATGGGTAAAATAATTCAATTGTGGACCTTGCAATTTCTCACTAGAATAGGTCACGGGTTTACCTCCTTGTAGCAGCACATCTCCTATTTCAAAATCACTAGCATCACATTCTAACTCAACAGACTTACTGAAGTTGGGTAGCTGAAGTAGAGGTGCATGTGTAAGGAGATCCTTGAGTGGGGCAAAGGCTTGTTCTTGTGCTGGCTTACGAGTAAACGTAACTCCCTTCTTGGTCAACTCAGGTAAAGGACCGGCTATGGTGCTGAAATCTTTCACAAAACGCCGATAGAAACCTGCAAGACCAAGAGAACTACGTACTGCAAGATTAGTTTTAATTGCATGCATGACACATCCTTTCAGATTAATAGCTTGTGATGAAGAAGGAAAAACAACTTTATCTTTTTGTTGCGTCGAAAGTGTCTCAGCTACTTGCTGATTTTCAGAAAGTTGTTTGCTCTTTTGGGTGTCTCTAGCATGTTTTTCTTGTTCAAATTTCACAATTTCAGCAGGAGTCATAGGAAGCAATGTAACTTTCTTTCCCTTATACATAAATGTGTACTTATTGCTCCTTCCATGGTGTGTAGCATCAGTATCATATACCCAAGGTCTACCAAGTAATAGAGAACATGCTTGCATTGGTACTACATCAAAATCAGCACTTCCGAAGTATATACCAATGGAAAATTCGATGTGAACAGTTTGTGTTACCTTGACCTTACCGCTGTCGTTGAGCCATTGCACATGGTAAGGGTGTGGATGTGCACGTGTGGGAAGTTGAAGCTTAGTTACCACGTCGAGGCTCACCAAATTGTTGCAACTACCGCTGTCGATGATGACATGCGCACGACGGTCTTTGACGCGGAAGAAGGTCTGAAATATATTGTTCCGTTGTGACTAGTCGTCCTGGTCCATGTGAGTGCTCAAGTCACATTGTACAATAAGTGCTGCCATGTTAGTGAAAAGATAAAGCAACAAAGAATAATCCTTATGTAAAACAGCTAGGTGGGGGGATGTGTGGTGGAAGCAATTCGTCAAGCACCTTACCCACGCTTGCAAGTGTTCTTACCACGCCGCAGTGAGGTCACCGGCCTACAGGTGATGAACCAAGTGGAGGGTGGTGTACAATTGCAAGAAATGATCCTGTCCTGACCAAGAGAAATGTGTAGCTTGGAAGGCAAGTGAGTAGCAAGGATTAGCGATAATAATAACAGTTAAACCAAGTTCAATAAGTATTCCCAAGTACTCGTCAAAGTTGCTGGCCTTAGTGCTCCCAAGGTGAAAATTCAAGCAATAGAGGGAAACTATGTGCCCAAAACTCAAATGGGAGCAACACAGGCCAAATTCAGCTCTTTATAGATCGGACAAGGGATCGGACAAGAGATCGGACAAGTGATCGGACAAGGGTATGTGCAATTTTTTTTTTTGCTTCTGCTGCTGTTCGGATCGGACAAGAGTTCGGACAAAGGTTCAGACAAGAGATCGGACAAGCAGCAAACAGCCAAAGACTGCCTCAGATCGGACAAGTGTTCGGACAGGAGTTCGGACAAGAGATCGGACAAGCCACAAACAGCCAAAGCCTTCCTCAGATCGGACAAGTGTTCGGACAGGAGTTCGGACAAGAGTTCGGACAAGCAAAATAACAGGACCGCTTCTCTCTTTTTTTTTATATTTTTTTTTCTCCTTTTTTTTTTCACTCTATTTTTTTTTGAAACAAGGATGACCAGAGGAGTAACCACAAAAACTGGCACCTGCAACTGAGGTGGGATGTGGCTCACAAAAATTCAAACAAGTTCGGTGTCCGGCGAACAAAAACTTTGTCCAATTTTTTTCTTTATCTTCCCGATTTTTTTTGGCAATTTTGGTGAGGGCTAACCGACCTTTGTCGGTTAGGGTACCCTCCAAATCGAGTCAGGAACACGCTCAAAAAATTTCAGATTTTGCTGCCAAACGAGCGAAAAGTTATGCCTGTTTTACTGAAGGGGGGTCACAAAGAGTAGATGTGGAAAACAAAGAAAGGTTGCGGAAGGGGGGGTTTTTCGGTGGGGAATTTTTTTTTCTGAGACACAAGAACAACTACTACTCAAACGACACAGAGAGATGACTAAACCAGCAACAAGACTCGACCAAGAACACGAACTCAACAAAGTTAAAACTGAAATTAAAATCGCAAGGCACAAAGGGGTTCTCGGTGGGAAATTTTTTTGGTGCGGTTTTCTGGACTCTGGGTAAAACAAAAGCAGATCGAGATTACCTAACGGGGAATCTGAGCTCTGATACCAGCTGATGGGGGAGTGGTCCCGATCTTCCGCTAGGTAAAGGATAAACTTGGGTTGGTGGAGAATCTCGACGTTGGCGATCCAAGGCTCCGGTCCGGCGGATCAAAACCTCGCAATCGTTACACCACTGTCTCCGTTGGTTATCAACCACGCAGAACGCGATTGACCTCGCCACGAAGGCTAATTCCTGCAAGCGAACCCAAGAACACAAGCAAGAATAGGAAGGATACAAATCGAATGCCAAAACACAGACAAACGAAGATAAGTTGAGGTTTCACAAACGCCAATGCGGCAGCCAATCGGTCCGGCGCAAGAGGCGGGATCTAAACACAACAGTGTAGATGCAACAAAGCAAAACCTAACCCTAGAAGTGGCTGGCGTTAGAATATATAGGGCGGCGGCCTGTGGAAGGCGAACAGACATGGGCTGTGGGCTAGAAGGCGAACAGACATGCACTATGGGCCAACACGGTCCAGTTTTGTCACGCAGGACGGTTTCGGTCACACAGAACGACTCGAGACTCCAAATGATGTGAAACCGGCAAACGATCCGTCTTCTCCTCAGCTTTCCAAAAAGTCAAAGAACGCGCCAATCGGACTTCGTATGAGGAAGTTATGCCCATTTTGGTGCAGGGTGGTCGATGTAGTCCGAACCAGCGAAATCTTGACTTCAAATATCCGTGCGGCTCCGTCTTGAACTCCAATGCTTCTATTCCATCTCCCATGTTCCTAAGCAACAAAATATCACTAGTATTCAGTAGCATCCCATCCAAACAAATATTGAAATAGTTGCTAAGGAAAGAATTAACCTCATGGTTCAGGCGACGGGCACGGGCGCGTGTGATTCGTCCTAGTAACTGAATTGTAAGTGGAGGCTTCATGTGTGTATTATGTGAAGTGATGTCCTCATCAGCCGAAGTTCAAGCGAAGCCTTCGAAGATGTTAGATCGAAGCCTGCCTCACGGAGCTGAGGGGCTTCGCCAGAGAACAGCCAAAAAAGGGACTTTAGTCCTGTCAACTCGATCAAAAAGTAGTGCAGTAAAAGC
This sequence comes from Zizania palustris, assembly GCA_019279435.1. Classification (NCBI taxonomy): domain Eukaryota; kingdom Viridiplantae; phylum Streptophyta; class Magnoliopsida; order Poales; family Poaceae; genus Zizania; species Zizania palustris. The sequence continues at coordinate 73,932,336 of JAAALK010000080.1, forward strand.
AAGGCTAGAGTACTAGTGTACTGTTGCTACAGTGTAGTAGTACTACTTGCAACCAGTATGAACTAGTACTACTTCCGTGAAGAACAGTAGCAACCGAGGCACAAATGCTCAGGAAAAACAGCTATGCACGTGAAACGAAGCCATGAAAACTGCTACAAAAATGCTGTGCACGATCAGAGAATAGAAGCTTCACTGCATCAGAGAAAAACTGAATAAATGCAAGGCACAAAATCAAGAACAGCAGCCTGGCGGCGCACAACCGAAGAGAGAGAACAGGAGACAAAAATGACCCAAAGGAGTATGTATTGATTTCAGCCAAAAGGGTGACCTAACCCTAGGGATTGGGGCCCTATTTATAGGCTGCCCAACACTAGGAATATTCCACCAGCCCCTTAGGGTTTTTTACAGACGCAGGAATAAAGGAAAAGACTCTACTGCCCTTAGGAATTTTACAGACACGACTGACTGACTGTGGGCCTAGAGATAAAAATGACTTATCCGGAAGCTAAGTTTTCGTAGCGACTACGGCTTCTCTTCTGGATAGTTGGATACAAGATCAATGGTTGTCAGTTTTGCGCCGAAACTGACAAAGCCTCCACCGACTTTGCACCAGGTACCCAGATTGGGCTGGCCCGATTCCGCACCTCTCTCAGCCCGGCAATCACTCACCGCCCGTGTACCTGAGTCAACCCTGGTCAATAGCCCAGTGGGTCTTCTACTGCTTCTGGCCCATGTACCCAGATTGGGCCAGCCCGACTTCGCAGCTCTCTCAGCCCGACCGTCGCTCGCTGATCGTGTACCTGAGTCACACGCGGCCCATGAAACAACATATCTGCTTTCTTCTTCTGTCCTCTTTGACTATTGTTGACAATGACTCATCACTTCTGGAGCCATGAAGCCCACGCTATTCAGCATGGCTCCTCACATGCCGACGGGGGCCAGTACCAATCAGGTGACTAGTGCGACGGTCTTGAATATAGCAAGCATCAGAATCAAGGATAATACGACAATCATTGTTAGTGATCTGCCCAGCAGACAAAAGCTGCATGGTCAGATCAGGAACAATTGAAACATCAGGTACAAAAATTGTGTTAGAAGAAAGAGTGCCATGTCTAGTAACAGAGAGAGAGGGGATCCATCAGCAGTATGAACAATGCAATGATGGTAAGAGGGGTGTAGAGAAGAAAGGTGGGCAAAATGAGGAGTCATATGAAAAGAAGCGCTCGAATCAAGATACCAAGGATAAGTACCTAGAGAAGAAGCAGATGAAGGTCCAGAGTGGAAGACTGAGAAGCAGTAGCAGAACCCATAAGTGTAGAGGGCTGTCACAGAACCAACAGCTCCTGACGATGTAGAGGCCGCAAGGCGCCGAAGTAGCATGAGCATCTCTTGTGTCTGTGAGCCAACAGAACTCTTCTCAGATCCTCTAGAACTAGAACCACCAGTACCTGTGAAGAACGGTGACCTTGAGCCTTCTGAGCTTTCTTCTTCCTGTAGCAAAAGGCCTCCACGTGTCCATCACGACCACAGTGATCACAATGAAGACTAGTACTCGCACCACGAGTAGCAGACAGAGCAACCGAAGGAGACGCCAGTGGCACGGGAGCAATAGGACGAGCACTCGAAGAATGAGCAGCCAAGATTGAAGAAACCCGCAAGAGGCCAGCATACCGAAGACGTGTCTCATTTCGAACCTCAACAAGAGCATCCATAAGTGAAACACAAGGGTGATAAGCAAGCAGCTGAGCACGAAGAGACTCAAACTCATCACGAAGCCGAGTCAAGAAGTCATACGTGCGACGAAGCTCAAGAGCAACCTTATGATCCTTACATGACTGACAGGTGGTAGGAGACAACTGACGACCAAGAGTATCAATCTGACACCAAACAACAGAAAGATGATCGAAGAAAGCATCAATAGTATCATCACCCTGGCGAAGAAGGTGCTCCTGTCGAATAGCAGCAAGAAAAGCAGACTATCCTATGGGCTCATAACAACTGCGAAGAAAAGTCCACATCTGATGAGACCTCTCAAGCTCCACAATATACACAGAAAAACGATCCTCTATACTAGCCAGAAGAATCGAACCTGCCCGAGCATCCTCATCAAGCCAAGTCCTGTATGCACGAAACTGAGACTCATATGAAGCCAAACGATCATCATAATCTTCAAACAGACTCTCCTTCACAGCAGCAGTAGTCTTCTCCGAGATCACCGACTGAGCGGGAGCTGAAGGAGCTAGAGGGCAGGGAAACTCGCCCGTGAGGAACTCCCAAAGACGAAGTCCATGCATGTGCAACCGCATGCGAGGAACCCAATCACGATAGTCGGTGCCATTAAAAAGCACTAGACACCGGAACACTGGGACAGGGCCTGAAGGAGTCGAAGAAGAAGCCATGGCGAGAACACAGATAAAGAACCGATGATTTTTTTTAATAACCATATCAGTGAGACAAGACAGTTTTTTTAGAAAACTAAAACAGGAAAGATGCCTGTCTCGCCGTCACTCGCGGCAGTTGCCTTCCACGCGGGACGGCGGCACAACCGGCGATGGGGGACTCCGGCACAACTGCCCGGAGCAGCAGATGCCCGGAGTAGCAGCGCCTATGCCGACGCGAGGAGGCCGATGCCGACGCTGACCGGCGATGAGCTCCCGCAGCAGACGAAGAAGCCGTGTGGAGCAGCAGACGAAGAACGTGAGGATGCCGCCCACGCGAGGAAGACTCCCGCCCGCACGAGGAAGCCGACGCCAACGACCGGCGCACCGATGACACCGATGATGGCAGACGACCGTGACGCGCGTCGAGAGGAGGAAGAAGATAGAAGCCCCAACGATCCATCAGTAGGAATATAGATGGAAGAAAGGGGCTGCATGTAGATCGATTAGGGGATGAGATTAGAAAACCTAACCCTAATTTTTTGGCTCTAATACCATGTTAGGAATAACACTTGTATTAATCTAAGGACTGAAGGTCCGAATATATACATGTACATGAAAGGGAAATATGCAAAGAAACCCCTGAAAGAATACAATAATAGAAAGACTAATATCCATCTAACAATGTGTTTATCTGCTTTGTTATTTTGATCTTGTAACTTGCACTGAGGTAAATCTCAACATGCAATACATAATCTTTAACTTGTTTTCTTGCATGTCTTGCTTTTCCTGGATGATGTTAATCAAATAAGTGGCAGTAGAAACCGCCTCAGCCCAAAAGTGAGGTGGAACAGAGGAGGCAATCATAAGAGCACGAGCAATCTCAAGTAGATGACGATGCTTGCGCTCAGCAACCTTGTTCTGATTGTGAGCACCAGGACAAGAAAACTGAGCTAGTGTACCCTGCTCAGCAAGCACCTGGTGAATAGCATCCGATAAATACTCCCCAGCTGAATCCGCACGAAAAACACAAATAGATGTGTCAAAATGAGTACGAATCATAGCAGAGAAATTCTTATAGACAGATAAAACCTCACTACGATGTTTAATAAAGTAAATCCATGTGTGGCGAGAAAAGTCATCGATAAAAATGATATAAAATTTATGGCCACCCTTTGAAACAAAAGGTGCTGGACCCCAAACATCAGAATGAACAAGATCAAAAGGTCACTGAGACACAGACTCACTAGAAGGATAGGGAAGCTGGACCTACTTTCCCAACTGACAACCCTGACAATGATCTAAAGACTCTCAACCTGAAACCGACCCTAGAAGACCTCGACGAAGTAATGCAGACAACCGAGAGCCACAAAGGTGTCCGAGACGATGATGCCACTGAGTAAACGAAGACGTGGACGAAGCAGCATAGGCGAAACTGACGAGACTAGCAGGCGCAGCGGAAGGAAGACGAAGCCAGTCAAGCTCCCAAAGACGTTGTGAATCACGCTGTAGGACCACGTCCACATCGTCCACGTGTCCGAGACGATGCCGCCCACGCGAGGAAGACTCCCGCCCGCACGAGGAAGCCGATGCCGACGACCGGCGCACCGATGACGCCGACGATGGCAGACGACCGTGACGCGCGTCGAGAGAAGGAAGAAGATAGAAGCCCCAACGATCCGTTAGTAGGAATATAGATGGAAGAAAGGGGCTGCATGTAGATCGATTAGGGGATGAGATTAGAAAACCTAACCCTAATTTTTTGGCTCTAATACCATGTTAGGAATAACACTTGTATTAATCTAAGGACTGAAGGTCCGAATATATACATGTACATGAAAGGGAAATATGCAAAGAAACCCCTGAAAGAATACAATAATAGAAAGACTAATATCCATCTAACAATGTGTTTATCTGCTTTGTTATTTTGATCTTGTAACTTGCACTGAGGTAAATCTCAACATGCAATACATAATCTTTAACTTGTTTTCTTGCATGTCTTGCTTTTCCTGGATGATGTTGGCTATTCAAATGATGTAACCTGAACCCATAGCTTGTGGTTTGCAGAGCAACAAGAGAAGTTAAGGATTCTTCATGAGAAGTACAAGGAGGCGGCCAACCAGCAGTTGCTCAGTTGCAGGAACTCTCTAGAAGATTTTGAAGCCCACCATGCAGAGCTTAAAGGAGTGGCTGACAAGCAAAGTAAGTTTAACTTAATACATAAACTGTCTTTATGAATGCGACTGAAGCAATGCTAACCTTTTCGTAGCAATGGACACCAGCAATGGACACCGTAAAATTCTCTGTGATTACAGAACCATGCTAACCTTTCTAGAAACCGAGCTTTATGAACTACTCCCTCTATTTCATAACCTAGGAGGCACAAAATATAAGAAGAAAACAAAAGTGGAATGAGTGTACGTATGCTTATCAAACAACATGCTGCACGTATTTTACCTGTTTTATAGCTTTTAATTAGGGGTGGCGAGTAAAAAACTGTAATTGTTACACCTCTTTTCTATGATTGCAAACTGTAAAAGAATGCATCCCAAAAATATTGTGAAATGGAGAGGGAATAGTCGAGTAGAGTAGGTAACTGGTAACTCCACATGTTATATATGATTGAATTTATGATCTATGCATTGCTGCTTAAAGCTTTTTCTGACTATGGTAAAAAATCACACGCTTAGCTCAAATGAATGATAGCCGAATTTGCATGTGAAGTGAACTTATTGATGGGGACGCTGGTTCTCTGGACACCCATGGGGTATTTTCTTAGGACTATTAGGATACGAGTTATGGTGTGGTTAATATGATAGCCACTTCAAGAACTCTGTTTATACTTGCTTTTTTAAATGAAAGACAGGAGATTTACCTTATATATTAATCGAGCGTTGGAAACAAAGAATTAAAAAAAGAAAGCATCTAAAATGAGGCCAACGGTAGCGGATTCTCTTTATACTTTGACTTGCTCCGTTTGTTTGCTAACCAATGACAAACTGAGTCAATGACTGAGCCATGTTGTCATCTTTTTTTTTTGCATCAACAGAAGCGTCACATAAGAAGCTCATTCTGAATGCTGAGAAAACAGTCGGCGCTCAGCTCAATGACGCAGAAACCAAAATTGCTGGGGTTCAGAAGGTGAGAGACAATGCAACTTTTAAACCCTTCTTATACGATAACGATCTAACAATTCATCTGTTGATGAAAACATTGCTTTGCAGAGGGCGCAGAAAAGGATGAAGGGCCTTAAATATGTGCTCAAGAAGCTCATTGCAGAAACCGTAGAGTGACCCAAACAAGTTGGTTCACTCCATACAGTACATAGCAATTAGCAAAGGTGTGTTGACTAGAACATTTACTAACGGGTACCATAAGACAATGTTGGCCCACAACAGATTCTCGATAAGCCGAACGGTTGACCAAATGGGACCATTAATTGCGCTGAAAAGCTGAATGTTGGCTCATATTACGCAAATATTATGTTTATGGACTTCCTGCAACTTGTGTGAAATCAGCTAAGCAGCCGCAGATTAACTTTACATAAGGCGTGCTACATAATTCATAAGTTTGGCACCAAATTGGTAACCGTGCTAGTTAAAACTTAATAATCTACTATATCACAGATAAATTATTAAGTTTCAACTTAGTTGTCGCCAAGGCAGTCCCTAGCTCTTATCCTCATCTGCCACATGGATAGAATTGTGCCAAAAAATTTTTGGCTGAACCGGAAGTTCCGGTTGTGACCCAGAAGTTTTAAGATTTTGGAGCTACTGAAAGTTTCGGTTTGACCGGTAGTTCGGACCAGACCTAGGAATTTGTTTTCTAAATGAATCGGAACTTTTGGGTCAAATTAAATTAGGAACAAAACTTCCAAATTGGAAGTTCCGGATTAGATATAGAATATTCAAACCAGGAGTTCCAGTTGTGAACCGAAAGTTCCGGTCAGGAATTAATTCGATACAAAACAATAAAACTAGAAGTTTTGGTTCCGAACCAAAAGTTCTAGTCCAGAATAAACAGATTAGATCTATCGTGCTTTAATTCGGATTAGGGCGCAGAGAAGGAAGGAGGTCGTGGGGTTGCTGTTGCCATTGCTAGAACCCTAGCCACCACGCCTCTCCTCTCGCTTCGATCTCAGGAGTTGAGATCGGTTTCTCCCCGGATCTCGCGATCAGGGCTAGCACATCGGCGCGAGGTGTTCTTCCTCCTTATACGTGTGGACTCCGTGGAGACGCTACTCGAATAGCGACACTCGTCGTCTTCACGTGAAGGTCGTCGGACTTCATCGACTTGTTTACCAGTGAATGGGCGGAGCAAAGTGAGGCTGAGCAAGGATGCACTTCCTCAATAACTTCTTCCACTGCACTAGCATGTCTCGCGTTAGAAGGTAACGATTCATGCATGGTTCCTGAGTTAAGAGGTTAAAAATTAAAATTATCTGCTAGGGTAGCTTCCCCAATACATTTGTTTTAGTGCACACAAATATCTTAGCAGTATCCGTAGTATGTTTTTTGTTGCTTATTATTCCTATGTTCTTCATATATTTAGCCATATGTACTACAATCTAAACATATTATATCTATTCGAAATGTGTATTAAATTGTTATTTATCTGATTTATTTAATATGTTTAAGTAGCATGTTAGTTTGCACTTTCTAGCCTAATGTAATATTCTTGTTTTCTTTATGTAGCTCAGTATGATTTGTGAACTGTTTTTTTGTTTAGTTGCGGATTGCTTTTTCTTGGTAATTATTCCTTCCACAAAATTACATACTATATTATAATTTAGTATAGTAGTACATAATACAACAACATGAACCAGAATTTTAAAAGGCCAATTGTTACTAAGTTTTTTGTTTAGAAATAAACTTAGAATAATTTTTTTGGTTGTACTTTTGTTCGTAACAATGCTAGATATAGAATTTCATTTAGGATTTACTATGGAGATAGTGAAGTAGTCAATGGTCCCGATGGTGCATATGTTATTAGTAGCTTTTGATTTATGGACAATAGTTTAAGTCAGGCTACTAAGCGGACGATCAAATGTGTGATGTGCGGATTATATCACATATTTTATTTGGACCATTAGAAGTTGTAGCTATATTTGTACTATCATTGTAGTCATATGGTTAGAGGGTATTATTGGAAAATGGTAGAGATCTGGACAACATCAATGTGGAGAGGATGTGACGATGTCACTACAGTAAGGTTGGGAACAAGTGCTTATTTGTGTTTTCGTTGTTCATTATTACACCATAGAGCTTCCTGAAGATATTCAGACTAAAATGGAAGTTGAGGTCTATTAGAGTATTGTCGAAGGCATACTTCGTAAACTACCCAATACTTCATGGATAGGCATAGTGTTGCCTTAGTGGTTCACAGGGACTAACGACATCTATACTGTAGGGATATTATAGAGTACTTGATAGATAAAAATAAGAAAACCAAAAAATATTGAGTAATAAAGAATAGTTCTCAGGAGCTTTCCTTTGAGTTTATTTGCTAGGACAAAAGCAGGAGAGGAACAAATTGAGGGACAATTGTTATGGCTGCTTATGGCACATTCGACATATTTGTAGTTATAGTATGGCTTTACCACAAGCCATGCAGTTGTAGCCGTGATAAACCGATTCTATACCACAAGCCACGTGGCCACGTTATGGTTGTTTGAGGCACATTTGACATGTCTGTATGAATATACTTGTTTGAGTACTTAATAAAGGAAATGGTTCTTCAGACCTAGAGCAAGGAGCTTCGTGGATATTGGATGGTGAGTTCTTTCAGAGTGAATCCATCTGGTGACCCAAGGTGTGCACCATATTTACTCCATGACAATTGTAAGATGCATAGAAATAAGAGATGGATTAGAAATGATATGGATGAATCCAAAGCCAAAAGATGTTCCAAGAAATGCTCACTATGCAATATGACATGACACACATATAAGGGATGTAGGTCAGAATAGTGCAATAAACATATTGGTTGTAGTCAAGGGACTAAAAGATGTAATGCTTGACAGGACAGACCAAACGAGGTCATATAACACAACATGTGTCATATACAAGACAAACTTAATAGAGTTTTTCTTTATTGAGTATCGGGTTTCAGGTCTCCATTGCCATCCTTAGGTAATAGGAGCCTCATTGTGAAATAGAGTTATAGAGTATAGTCGGTGTTTGATCTGTTACTCTATTGCAACCATAAGTGGTTTGCTTTGTTGTTTTCAATTATTAGTGGCATTGTAGTGTAAGAGAGTAGTCTATTTGATCCTCACATTGTTTTTATATAAATGCCAACATTGTACCATATTTTGGACCATTAAATGATTTGTTCATTTTATCAATGATTTTTTATATAAACCCTAAACTCTAAACCATAGCAAGCCAATAACTATGGTCTGTGGTTAAAATAATTGTCTAAAGCATGGTACATATGTGTAGCACTGTTTTCTGATATGTTTGAATAAAGAATCTAATGTTGACTTGTTTGATTCAGGAGGCAGCATTGGTTTTGCTGCAATCTGACAAAGTGAAGGGTTCAAAAGTTATATCTTCTTTTTATGTCTGAACAAGACTTGATTTATTTACATGGTATCAGTTGGATTGCTTGGAAAGTATTATCGGACAACAAGAAAAAGGCTCAAGCTCCTGCTTGGGAGGTCCTGTTGCATGCATATGAAGCCTGCTTGTCATTTTATGCAAGCTTTTGGTTGGTTCTCAGAGAACACCGGTCTCTACTGATTCTTATCAAGGATACATGCCTACTGTTGCTTCTGGCTCTTGGTGCTTCTGATATTATTTTTGGTGTCTTTTTTGGTCACACACGTGGCCTAGAAGACCTGTTTAACTTCAGTGCAGGTCCTATAATCTTAGAAAAATAAGGTTCTGAGCATGTCAATCAGTTTGATCCTGCAACCGATAAGGAACCAGAAATAATATCATTAGTAGCAACGCTGATTGGCTATCGAGCCGATGACTGTGGTGAAAATAAAATAAACGGGAATAAACGCGTCGATCGGCCATAGGGCCGATGACCAAGCTCACGCTATCGGGCTGAGCATGCTATCAGCCGATAGGGTGAAATTCTTGTGCATAAACGCCGATGAGTGTCCCCCAGATACGAGTGGAATATAGCGTGGAAATAAAGATAATCTATCAGTTTGTACTATGATAAAAACTAAACTCAGCATACTAAACAACATGTCCATACCATTAAATTACAGTAACTACAAGATCAGACCTAACCAAGATAGTTGCTAGTCACGATAAATCAATAACACTTCAACGCATCGGGTATATTTTATTTAGATGAATGGTATACAACATGAACTAGATACAATAGAACAAGATGTCAGACTTAACCGATGAAGCCTCAAACTACGACACCTAATTCACATCAATCTAAGAGATCAAAGCGATGCAGTCTTAGATCTAGCAAATATACCAAGATAAACCAACGATCACACTGACCAGGCCAATATCTCAAGAGATCGATACGATGCAGCCTTAAAGAACACGAACCTAGTCGATGTGACCGTCGGGGTGGTGGGACTCACCTCTTCACCGGAGATCATAACGATGCAGCCCGATTCCAAGTGCTAAGTCCCACTGGGATTAACCTTGGGAACCCAAGGGTGACGATACACCGAAAGAGTAGTTTGTTGTGGTCGATTGTGTGTGTCCCCTAAACCTAGCTAATTAGATACATATTTATAGTCTAGAGATTTATCGTCCAAGTAATCTATGTTGTAACCAATTTTGGATCATCTTTATCTAACCTTCATCGGGTCCTTCATGTTCGACCATGTTGTAACGATATGGACGGGCTTCTTTTACCATCTTTGACTGAACTCCGTTAATTTCTGTTGACTGTGCGACATCCTTAGGGTGTGTTTGATTGGGTTGTGGATGTGGAAAAAAGCTGTTGTTCACCGTGGGCTATGAAAAAACTGCGGTGGGATGTCAGTTGTGAGAAAGCTAAAAGTCATTTGGCTAAAAAAGCTGTGGAGAAACTGCTTTGAGCCGTGAGTTGTGTAAAAAGTCTGTAATGCCCTAATGTACTTCAAATGCTAATTATATATAAAATGGTTATAAAATATTATGACAATCAATAAATCACATGTAAATAGAAATTTTAGAAAAGAAAAATTAATCTTCATTAGTTTTGCATATACCATTAACATTTAGTTCACATAAGCCCATACATGAATTATCTCCCTCTTGCACTAAATAAAACATCAGCTATTATAATGTCGAGCTGTTGCAATATCAGACACCCAGAATTACTTTTCAAGGAGCTGAGGAATAGTTAGCTCGAAGGCAACTTCCGGAGCACATTGCAAAGAGAGGTGACATCCTGCATTGCTCGGTGAGCGCTCCCTGCAAAAGGGATCTTGTAGTGCTATCTAAGCTTCTCTAATGATGCAAACTTGAGTTTTACCCCTGAAAATCAAATAACAGGAAGGTTTTACCATCTCACCATCTTTGCTACAGTCATGTGCCTTCTTGTTCTTGCAGTTAAATTGACACCAAAATTCAGCGAGGAAAAATGTGATAACTTTATTAGAGAATACCTAACATTGCAAGCTTAGCATGTTTCTCAGAATTATCAAATAACAAATAAAATCGACTGAACAGTTAAACAGTTGAAACTAGAATAACAAAATTAGGTTTATTATGCACTTATGCTAGTTCATCTGTAATATCAAGTAAATTAAGTCTAATTCTAATCTCTAGCACTGAAAACTAGTCAAAAAAGTTATGTTCATGCAAGTGAACAGAAGAATTGACAATATGACATACCATTAGAATCTACTCGTTGCCTTGCAATAAGAAGTGTATCTACAAATAGCCAGTCACCAGGCATCTCTATTTTGCATCGTTGGAATTCATACATGAGAAATGGAATATCAAAGTTACGCCCATTATGAGCAACCAATTGTTGACACAAAAACGTGCCCCCACACTTGAGTCAGTTCGAGCCATGGTGTAACTTAGACTACCCTTAGCCATGGTAAGGGGGTGGAGTCGCGTAACACAGCACCGACGTCGCGTTCCGACTACCCTTAGCCATGGTAAGGGGGGTGGAGTTGCCAGGCAATTAGATCACACAAAATGATCCGATTAGCCGAAAGAAATATACTAAACAGAATAAATCAGCAAACCGATCGGAGCCTGTCTGCTTCGAAGTATAGTGCGAAGGGGTTCACCGAAGTATACCTTCGGCGTCTGATGCGAAGTGTCCCGCCGAAGGGTATCTTTGGCATTCAGACTAATCTGATCGAAGATGAACTCCGAACGGATCTGGACGAGACAATCACCTCTGAACAACAAGGGTTCGGCGTGAAGTCTCCGATACAGTAAGATGCAAAGTAATGACTCAAATGCGATGCGCAAGCGTAACTTCTTCCGGAGCGGAGTACGAGCGTGGCGGAGCCTGTCGTGATGAAGTCTGTTGGCGAAGCGTGCGGTCGAAGCAATCAGTCCCATCGAAGGGTGTTCTAACAACACCCAAAACCGATCTCTCATCTCCGAACACCTTCGACGAAGTGGCTCCAAACGTAGGTAACCTGGAATAGATAAGATTCGAAGTACTAATTCGGCCTGAGGACCGAATTCTGCTAAGTGTTGCACTAGGAGCGAAGGTAGCAATCTGTTCCACAGATTAGCGGATACTTCACAGGTGAAGTAACAAGGCGATAGCAATCTATTACATAGATTAACGGATACTTCATAAGTGAAGTAACAAGGATTACCACTGTTCCGAAGTGGCCATCGAAGGGCTTCCAGGCAAACCCACGAAGAGTACAGAAAGGTAAAGATAAAGTAAATGTGATCAAAGCTAGGGCTTTGTGGTTGATTTTTGTTGGGGGCCTCTGAACTGGCTTCACCTCTATACTTATAGGGGCTAGACCTCTGATCTAATCTGCTATAATTCGGCTGAATAGAGATAAAAACTTAGCCGGAATCGTGCACAACTCTATCTCTGCTGAAGTGGGCCTTCGGCCAGGCCCGTCAAAGCCTGCTCCTCGGGCCGAAGCTTCGGCGGCGTGGGCCTCCAAAGGCTTTCTGGCCGAAGGCCGTGGCTAGCTAGAAGCTTTCGGAGCCCATAGCCCAATGTTCCTTCGGCCCTGTAGGGCTTCGGCCTGACATAGGACAGGTGTATTTTTGGTCTAAATTATCAAAATTGATATTTTGACAATCTTAACCATTGATTCCATTTTTTGCTATCAACACATGCCCCCCACCTTTTATTGAACTAAGTTAACTAAAAGCACAACGAGCTAAAGACGATACCTTCTATATCGGCCTTTCGACACCTTTTACGTTGTTTGCCACACGCTTGGGAAATACCTTTTCAAGTATCTACCATTCAAAGCCCTTCGAAACTGCTCTCCTTGTAGAGACTCTAACACATATGCATTGCCAGGAGCGATTTTAGCTATTTTGAAAGGGCCTTCTCAACTAGGTGACCATTTACCAAACTTGGGACTCTTAGTGCCGAAAGGTAAAATCGTCTTCCAAACCAAGTCACCCACTTGAAACGATTTTGGTTTGACCTTCTTTTTGTAGGCTTTAGCTACTCTCCTCTTGTCTACCTATATGGCTTCTAAAGCCTTCAATCTCTTATCGGTCACTTCTTCTAGGTTGTCCTTCAAAAGAGTTTCATACTCGTCGACCAATAAGCCATCTTGCTTTAACACCCTTAGAGAACCAAGATCTACTTCTACAGGTAGAATGGCTTCTTGTCCATACACTAACTCGTATGGACTAACTTTGGTAGCACCGTGCTTTGCAATCCTACAAGCCCATAACGCCTCGGAAAGCACCTCATGCCACCTTTTAGGGAACTCTTCAATTTTCTTCCTAATGAGCCTAATCACGGTTTTGTTACTAGACTCGGCCTGACCATTGGCCTGAGCATAGTAGGGCAAAGAGTTTATCAACTTAATACCATAATATTCGGTGAAGTCCCTCACTTCCTTAGAAACAAATGATCTACCTTGATCTGTACTAAGAGTTTGAGGAATGCCAAATCTATGTATGATGTGCTTCAAGATAAATTCAAGTGCCTCGTTGTGAGTCATGTTCTCGAGAGGCACGGCCTCGGTCCACTTGGTGAAGTAATCCGTCGCCATCAACACGAACCGATGCCCTTTTGATGAAGGAGGGTGAATTTGGCCGATGAGAAACCAAGGGTTGGTTTCGGAGTCTGTGATGAGTGATTGACAGAGTTTACCCTCTGATTCGAAGGGGTCCCTCCGAAGGGGTTCGGAGGTTGGTTCTCCAAAGGTGGTTCGGTGGGTCTGTTTCACTGAATGGTTCGGTGGGCTCTGGTTGCTGTAGCTGTTGCAGCGGAGTGTGCCTGTCGGAGGGGTCCGACAGTACACGATGATTGGCTGTACCGAAGGGTTCGGTACTTTGGGCGGTACACTAGAGTGTGTATCGAAGGTTGTTTACCCGGAGAGGTCTCCGGGGTACTGGATACACTTGTCTGCGTGTCTGTGGTGCGCAGGGGACTTCGGAGGTGACGGATGGTTCGTAGCAAGTGAACCTGGGTCAAGCGGGAGGCTTGATGCTAAGGGAGCAGGGAGCTCCGTCACGAAGGCTGCGAAGGGGTCGAGGTCGGACCTCGGGTCGAGGTGTGCCAGGAGAAGGCAATAAGTGCGGAGTGTGACTCCGGGTGAAGGTACTCCGAGACAAAGTCCTCGAAGGCGAGGCACTTCGAAGGGTACTCCGAATGGAGTGACTTCGGAGTATGGTGGATCAAGTCCTCAGCAGAGGCAAGGTGTTCGAAGTGTGCTCCGGAGGGAGACACTCGAAGGTATACCCAACGAAGGTCTCAGAAGTCGAGGTGCATCGAAGGCATGGTCCAGGTGAGGCTCGTCGAGGAGTGTGCTCGGGGAGAGACACTGCGATGAAGTGCTCATGGAATGCTTCATGCGAAGGCCTTGGACGAAGAAGGGACTTTGAAGGGTGGTACTCCGAAGGTGGGGCTTCGGAGTGTGGTTGTCTTGAGGTACTTCGGCCATGCATGGCTTCGGTACACGGACTGACGGAGTTCGAGCTGGGAGAAGCTGCGAAGCCGTGGTGGTCCACTCCGAAGGTGTTGGTGCGAAGGCCCAAGGGCTTTGATGGCTTCGGCTCAAAACCGTCACTGTATCGAAGGCTGACTTCGGTGAAGCAAAGGCTGTCAGGCTCAAGGCTTCTCACCGAAGCTACCGCACCCCTCGTGTGCGAAGGGGGGCTTCAGAAGGGTCCAAGACTGTAAAGGCTGACAGTGTCTGCTCTGCAAAAAGCTGACGCTGTCCCCTCTGCAAAGCTGACAAAAGAAGCCTCCAAATAAAGTAGACTACCTTTTGTACCCCTCTGTTCTGATGAGACAAAACCAATGTAAACCCTAGCGAAGTCTGTTTTGTGTGCGTTTTGACCTTCGAAGTACGAAGCCCAGCACCAGTTGCTGTTGCTAAGTATTTGGTCGAAGTCCTCAGAGGGAAATCCGCTCTTGCGAAGGGTGAGGTGCAAAGCCTGCACGAAGGCACCTTGTGTGCGAAGGCTGCACTGACTTAGCATAAGCTGAACTTTTGGGGTTGTGGGTGGAGCGAAGTCCTCTTGGCTTCGAACTTTTGCTCCTTGCGAAGCCTGTGTTCGGAGCTGTGTAATACCTCCGAACCAGAACTTCGAAGGGTGTGTTCGAAGCCTGTTCTGCAGAAGACAGAATTAAAACAGAAGGCTATTTTTAGTCTGAAATTTTAAAAGCTCCCATTCACCCCCCCTCGGGTCGCCATTTCCGCTCCAACAATTGGTATCACAGCGGGTTAAGATCACTAGTTGACCTTAACCGGTTTTGTCATCTGTTGGCGACATGGACAGAGTTAGTAAAATTCCTCTGTTCGATGGGACTGATTTTGCATACTGGAAGGTGCGCATGGAGGCTTACTTGTTAAGCCAAGGAAATGCAATTTGGGAGATTGTGGACTCACAATACTCCATCCCTGAAACTCGCACCTCTCAAACAGAGAAGGATCAATATAATGCCAACTCTTTGCCACAGCCATTGGCATTGGTTTCTAGCACTAGCCGTGGCACCACTGCAGAACCAAGCACATCTGGCACTTGTGTTCTTGTAGATGGTTTTGCTTTGTCCTCCCTGGTCTCCGTCACTAAGGAGCAGGTGGATACTCTGGATGATGATGAGCTTGCTCTCATTGCCAGAAGGTTCACCCGTTTTCACCATGAAAGACGGGATCAGAGGAGAAGTGGTTTTAGTGGTTGCTTTGAGTGTGGCGACACTTCTCATATCAAGGCCAATTGCCCTAAACTCAAGAAGAGAGATGAGAGTGAGCGCCCCAAATACCACAAGAAGGAGAGGAAACCCTTTGTGAAGGGCAAGCGCGGCAAGGTGGCTAAGAGAGTAGCCAAAGCGGCTTCCAGAGAATTTGTTGCTGCTCTCAGCGACATCGACACTTCCTCAACTGAGGAGTCGAGCTCTGAGGAGGAGGAGTCTCCAAGGAAGGAGGAAAAGAAGGACAAGAATGGACGAGATTTCACCGGTCTTTGCTTCATGGCCGACAGTGATAACAGCGGCGATGAGCTTGACTTATCTGAGGTACCACTATCCTATGACCAGCTTTCAATTAAACTAGATGAACTGAATGAAGTAGTTCTTGGTCAGGATAGATTACTTGTGCAAGCCGCTAGAGAAAGAAAAGACCTTAGACTTAGGCTAGAATCTGTTTCTACTCATTATGCCATGCTTAAGTCTAGAGTTAATGATGCTGAATGTGAATCTTGTTCTGTTGTCATGGGTGAGCTTGTTCAGTTGCGTTCTGTACATGCTCAAACTCTATCTGAGCTTGAGACTGCACAGAAGCAGCTTTTGATGGTGGATTCTAGTCATGATATAACTGAATGTATGAACTGCCCTTTATTACGTGAGAGCATTGATTTACGTCATAAGCATGTTCATGATTTAGAGGCTAGATTGGAGAGGTCCAGTAGTTCTAAGGATGTGCAGCCTGTGTGTGACACTTGCATGACCCTTAAGGACCAGCTAGGCACTGTTAGAGAGCAAGCTGAAAACCTCATGACTGAAAATGAATACCTTCTTTCTGTGGTTAACAAATGCACTGAGGGAAAGGGTAGGATGTATTTTCTCTTGGCCAAGACCAAGATGTGTGCTGACAGAGCAGGGTTAGCTCTAGGTTTGGGTTTTGAGAGGATTCCTTCAGATAGTGAAAACAAAACTGTTTTTACCTCTCCCACTACCCTAGAGAAAGAGAGAGCTCTGTTAGACACTCCATCAGCCAAAAAGCCTACCCGAACTCAAAAGAAAACCACTCCTCCCACAAAAAGAGTTCCTCCCAAGAAAACCACTCAGCAGAAGCCCAAGGAGCCTGTGAGAGTTCCTCCTATGACCCATGAGAGTGCCCCTAGGAGAGTTTTCGTCGCATCAAGGATGAGCGACACTCTCAGGCGATGAGGTTCCAGAACATGCACTACCCATCTTTAGGTATGCATGAGTCTAAGTTTTACTCTCGTCCTGTTTTCGAGGCTCCTCGTGCTTCTCGGAGAGGTTTTGCTCCTCGAGGTGTTCACCATGTTCCATATGGTGGTAGACCCCGGGCGAGTAGCTTTGTACCTCATCAGAGTAGGAGACCTCGTCATGTTGTTAGATCACAGCATGTAGGTAGACCTCGCACTTTGCATCATTCTGATTATCCTGTGCGTAGACAGTCTACTTTTACTGTGCCTACTACTCGTATCACTCAGTGCTGGATGCCTCGTCATATATTCACTCACCCCAGCACTGAGCGATCGAGACCTTCTTATCATGTGTAGGTGGCAGATCGAGGCTTGGAGGGCACGTGGATCATGGACTCCGGTTGTTCGCGCCATATGACCGGAGATGCAGCATGGTTCTCCAGCCTCACCACAACCAAGCAAAGGGAACATATCACCTTCGGGAACAATCGAAGGAGTAGAGTGAAAGGTAAAGGTGTGGTAAGAATAAACTCGAATTTCACTCTCAAGGATGTTGCTTTGGTTGAAAACCTAGGATACAATTTGCTTTCTGTATCTCAGTTGCTTGATGAGGGCTTCGAAGTGCGATTCCATCGCAATACTTCGCAAGTACTCAATTCTGATGGCGTTGTTGTCTGCAAGATCTTTAGAGTTGGGAGAGTTTTTGGAGCTGATTTTTTAGAGTCATCTGGTTCTTCTCATTTTTTTGTTGCACATTCTACTTCTGAGCTTTGGAAGTGGCATAGGAGACTAGGGCATATGAGCTTTGAGTTGCTCGCTCGTTTGAGTGCCCTAGGTCTGATCCAAGGATTGCCCAAGCTCAAGTTTGAGAAGAATTTAGTTTGCGCTCCTTGTCGACATGGAAAAATGATTGCCGCTTCGCACTCGCCAGTCACCACTATGATGACTGAACAACCCGGAGAACTTCACCACATGGACACTGTAGGTCCTTCTCGGGTTAGTTCTTTAGGCGGCAAGTGGTATGTGCTTGTCATTGTCAACGATTTCTTTCGCTACTCTTGGGTCTTCTTTCTTGCCAGCAAGGATGAAGTGTTTTCACATTTTCGGAGCTTGGCTTTGAGACTTTTCACTGAACTCCCTGGTGCATTGAAATTCATTCGAAGTGATAATGGCACTGAGTTCAAGAACAATCTCTTTGTTGACTTTTGCATGGAGCATGGCATAGAACATCAATTCTCTGCTCCGTGGGTTCCTCAACAGAACGGTGTCGTTGAGAGGAAGAACCACACTTTGGTTGAGATGGCTAGGACGATGCTCGATGAGCATATGACTCCTAGAAAATTCTGGGCTGAGGCCATGAACACGGCTTGTTACATCTCAAACCGAATATTCTTGAGCTCAATTTTGAACTTGACATCTTATGAGCTACGTTTTGGGAGACAACCCAAGGTTACTCATCTTCGAGTTTTTGGCCGTTGTTGCTTTATCCTAAAATGTGGTAATTTGGATAAATTTGAGTCGCGTTCTTCTGACGGGATCTTTTTGGGTTACACTACACATGGTCATTCTTATCGTGTTTATAATTTGGAGACTAACACTGTCATCGAGTCATGTAATGTGACTTTTGATGAATCAACCCCCTCTGTTAGTTCTGCATTTGAACAGGCAAATGAACACGACATGGAGCAGACCATCTTCGAAGAAGAAGATCCCGGAGATTTCGAGGATGAACCCCTACTACCCTCGACATCAACCCCCGAAGCCGACCCCGCTTCGACCACTTCGGCACTACGTCCCAAAGCAACTACCTCGACATCGGTCATCTTGAACCACTCCAACGCACAAGTTGAG
The DNA here is from genome assembly GCA_019279435.1 of Zizania palustris. Lineage (NCBI taxonomy): Eukaryota > Viridiplantae > Streptophyta > Magnoliopsida > Poales > Poaceae > Zizania > Zizania palustris. Next base: position 73,951,051 of record JAAALK010000080.1, read on the forward strand.
GGTAAGACTGCATCCCGCCGCGAGGCTCCACACCATGTTGAAAGGATGCATCCTCCCGAGCAGATCATTGGTGAGCTTGATCAAAGGGTAACACGTTCTCATGCTCATTTCATTGATTCCGCTTTTGTTGCTTCTTTCGAGCCTTTAGATGTTAGTCATGCACTTTCTGATTCTAGTTGGATCAATGCCATGCATGAAGAACTTGAAAATTTTGAGAGAAACCAAGTCTGGACTTTAGTTGATCCTCCACCAAATGTTCATTTCATTGGAACAAAATGGATTTTCAAAAACAAACAAGGGGAGGATGGGACTATAGTTAGAAACAAGGCTAGACTTGTAGCTCAGGGTTATTCTCAATTAGAAGGGATTGATTTTACTGAAACTTTTGCACCTGTTGCTCGTCTTGAGGCCATTAGGATTTTGCTTGCCTTTGCGACATCCCGGGGATTCAAACTCTATCAAATGGATGTCAAAAGTGCTTTTCTTAATGGTTTCATAGGCGAAGATGTTTATGTAAAACAACCCCTTGGTTTTGAAAACCACAAATACCCACATAAAGTCCTTAAACTTCATAAGGCTCTTTATGGACTCAAGCAGGCCCCTCGGGCATGGTATGACAGACTTAAGTCTTTTCTGCTTGAGCGGGGGTATTTGATGGGATCTGTTGATAAAATCTTGTTTACTCTCTCAAGCATGGCAAAGATTTCCTCCTAGTTCAGATTTATGTGGATGATATCATCTTTGGTGGCTCTTCTCATGCTTTGGTTGCCGAGTTTGCAGATGCCATGTGCAGGGAGTTCGAGATGTCCATGATGGGCGAACTCACATTTTTCCTTGGTTTGCAAATCAAGCAAAGCAAACAAGGTACTTTCGTCCACCAGACGAAGTACACCAAGGACCTGCTCAAGAAGTTCGGCATGGCTGATGCGAAGCCACTCGCCACTCCAATGGCTACATCTGTAGCATTGGATCCTGACGAAGATGGAGAAGCCGTAGATTAGAAGGAGTTCCAAAGCATGATCGGCTCCCTCCTCTACTTGACTGCTACGAGGCCGGACATACACTTCGCAGTGTGTCTGTGCGCTCGTTTTCAGGCTTCACCATGATCTTCGCATCGCCAAGCGGTAAAGCGCATTCTCAGGTATCTCAAACATACCCTCGAGTTCGGCATTTGGTATTCGGCGTCTTCCTCTTTGTGTCTTCGAGGTTATTCCGATGCGGATTTTGCTGGGTGTAGGATTGATAGGAAAAGTATCTCTGGTACTTGTCATTTTCTGGGTACTTCTCTGGTTTGCTGGTCTTCCCGCAAACAGTCTAGTGTTGCACAATCGACGGTTGAGGCCGAATATGTTGCTGCAGCTAGCTGTTGCTCTCAGATTTTATGGATGGTTTCCACTTTGCGGGATTTCGGGTTAGATTATAAGAGTGTTCTTCTTTTCTGTGACAACACTAGTGCTATTTGTATTGCAAACAACCCGGTTCAGCACTCCAGAACCAAACACATTGATTTGCGATATAATTTTCTCAGAGATCATAATGAGAAGGGTGATATTGAACTTCAATATGTTGATACCCAACACCAGCTAGCTGATATATTCACAAAACCCCTCAATGCTTCTCGTTTTGCCTACTTGCGTGGGGAACTTGGTATTTGTCACCCTTACGACATTTTGTGAGGGGGAGCAGATTTTGACTGTCTTGCATATGCTCATTGTGTGTGGAATTGCATTTACATCTCTTGCACTTATATGCCTGATTTTAATTCATGTAATCATGACAACTCAGCTCTTTTTAATATGACTGAAACATTTTGTGCATGTTTTTTCTTTCCAAACTCAAATCATGCTCACTGCTTAGTCTTGAATCTAGCGTGATTAGGTAGGACTGCTTTAGCTATCTTTTATCTGCTTGATAACAAGAATTCTTTTCTTTGGATGCTAAACATTGCAACTTGAAAAATTGTTCTACATACTCATGGATATTCATCAAGTGTTACACAATTTGATTCACTTAATCAAAATTCCAAAAATCCATGATTTGCATGCTTCAAAGCAAAAAGATCCAGGTGGGTTTGTTTGTCACACTGCTCTATTCTAGACTGCTTACCATTGTACTTTGGTCTGAACTGGAATAGTGTAGTGTATGCCAAAATCACCGCCTTAAGCTTCTGATGGCTTTCATGCCTAGGCTTGGCCTGATTGGAAAGTATAAGGTGGACAAACAAATAACCCCTGTCATTATGAAAAAGAACAACAAAATTCCTTGATCATCAAGTTTGCTTTTAATGCTCCACTTGAACTGGACTTGTCTGTCTAGAGTAAAAATTGATCAGCCTTGCGCAGTTCCTGCTTTTACTTGTCTAGTTACCTTGATTGAGTGGTGATGCTTTTATTTCAAAATGATAAAATCACATGATGTCATCATGTTTTTAGAGCATGTTAAATTGAGCTGAGCACATGATAATTGGTATTAATATTGGCATATTTTTGCTTTATATGTCTTTGCAATTCTGCCCATTTCGAAGCTATGCATCTTTTACATGCTCCTTGATGCTTGCATTGCCAAAGGGGGAGAAATTGTTGAGTTCTCTGCAGCAAAGGGGGAAAATTAACTCAAGGGGGCGTTTTTATCTTGCAAAGGGAAGTTTTGCCGAAGGGCCTTTTACTCTTTTGGAAAGGGGGAGAAAATTCTTGAACTTGAACATGATTTGGCTCGGTTCTGAGTTTTTATGGTCACTTGTGTGCTGAAATTTTTCAAATTTTCTTGAACTTGAATTTGGTTGTCAATGCACTCATCAAGGGGGAGATTGAGAAACCAAGGGTTGGTTTCGGAGTCTGTGATGAGTGATTGACAGAGTTTACCCTCTGATTCGAAGGGGCCCCTCCGAAGGGGTTCAGAGGTTGGTTCTCCGAAGGTGGTTCGGTGGGTCTGTTTCACCGAAGGGTTTGGTGGGCTCTGGTTGCTGCAGCTGTTGCAGCGGAGTGTGCCTGTCGGAGGGGTCCGACAGTACACAATGATTGGCTGTACCGAAGGGTTCGATACTTTGGGTGGTACACCGGAGTGTGTATCGAAGGTTGTTTACCCGGAGAGGTCTCCGGGGTACTGGATACACTTGTCTGCGTGTCTGTGGTGTGTAGGGGACTTCGGAGGCGACAGACGGTTCATAGCAAGTGAACCTGGGTCAAGCGGGAGGCTTGATGCCAGGGGAGCAGGGAGCTCCGTCACGAAGGCTGCGAAGGGGTCGAGGTCGGACCTCGAGTCGAGGTGCGCTAGGAGAAGGCAGTAAGTGCGGAGTGTGACTCCGGGTGAAGGTACTCCGAGACAAAGTCCTCAGAGGCGAGGCACTTCGAAGGGTACTCCGAATGGAGTGACTTCGGAGTATGGTGGATCAAGTCCTCAGTAGAGGCAAGGTGTTCGAAGTGTGCTCCGGAGGGAGACACGTGAAGGTATACCCGACGAAGGTCTCAGAAGTCGAGGTGCATCGAAGGCATGGTCCGGGTGAGGCTCGTCGAGGAGTGTCCTCGGGGAGAGACACTGCGACGAAGTGCTCATGGAATGCTTCATGCGGAGGCCTTGGACGAAGAAGGGACTTCGAAGGGTGGTACTCCGAAGGTGGGGCTTCAGAGTGTGGTTGTCTTGAGGTACTTCGGCCATGCATGGCTTCGGTACACGGACTGATGGAGTTCGAGCTGGGAGAAGCTGCGAAGCCATGGTGGTCCGCTCCGAAGGTGTTGGTGCGAAGGCCCAAGGGCTTTGACGGCTTCGGCTCAAAACCATCACTATATCGAAGGTTGACTTCGGTGAAGCGAAGGCCGTCAGGCTCAAGGCTTCTCACCGAAGCTACCGCACCCCTCGCGTGTGAAGGGGGGCTTCAGAAGGGTCCAAGACTGTAAAGGCTGACAGTGTATGCTCTGCAAAAAGCTGACGCTGTCCCCTCTGCAAAGCTAACAAAAGAAGCCTCCAAATAAAGTAGACTACCTTTTGTACCCCTCTGTTCTGATGAGACAAAACCAATGTAAACCCTAGGGGTAAAGTAGTCAATTCACATGGGTGAATAGTGGCTATAAATAGTGGAGGCTGGGTAGGTCGCATTAATACTTTGAGCATTCATTGTAGAAGTCCTGTGCTAGCCACCACACTCTGTATTCATCCTGTGAGTTCAATTTTTGTGTTCCTTGTTCAAGCATCGAAGTCTTGATTCTGTGTTCATTTTCTGCTTGAGCTTGTTTGCATACCTCGCTGCATGCTTCGATCTCTTGTGTGTCACTTCGATTGACTTGAGGTAGTGCACCGAAGCCTATTTGGGCGAAGTGTGTTTTTCAGTGTCAGTTCGCTCTGTGTAAACTGGAGGCTAGACCTCGCTGATTACTAGCGAAGCACTGATCGAAGCCCGTTTTTCTTCCTGTGTCGAAGCCCTTAGCGAAGTCTGTTTGTGTGCGTTTTGACCTTCGAAGTACGAAGCCCAGCACCAGTTGCTGTCGCTAAGTATTTGGTCGAAGTCCTCAGAGGGAAATCCGCTCTTGCGAAGGGTGAGGTGCGAAGCCTGCACGAAGGCACCTTGTGTGCGAAGGCTGCACTGACTTAGCATAAGCTGAACTTTTGGGGTTGTGGGTGGAGCGAAGTCCTCTTGGCTTCGAACTTTTGCTCCTTGCGAAGCCTGTGTTCGGGGCTGTGTAATACCTCCGAACCAGAACTTTGAAGGGTGTGTTCGAAGCCTGTTCTGTAGAAGACAGAATTAAAACAGAAGGCTATTTTTAGTCTGAAATTTTAAAAGCTCCCATTCACCCCCCCTCTGGTCGCCGTTTCTGGTCCAACGGGCGATGAAGTCTAAACCCCAACCTCAGAACGGTCATGGCTTGACAATAGGGTTGAGTAATGAAGCAGGAGCTAACTGAATATTGCCAAACTTCTGACATGCTTCACACCCTCTATAATACTTAAAACAATCCTCGGTTATAGTCGGCCAATAGAAACCTGCTCTTTTGAGCATCCAACTCATTTTCTAGGCTGACTGATGGGTGCCACAAAGTCCCTCATGGACTTCCCCTGTAGCCACCTAGGATCGTTCGTGGTCTAAACACTTTAACAGTACTCCGTCAATGGTTCGGCGATACAGTGTGTCGTCTATCAACACAAATTTAAACACTTGACGCCGAACCTTCCGATCAACCCTTTGGCTAGGGTCTCTTAAATACTGGACGATTGGAATTCTCCAGTCGCCCTTATGGGCTTCGGAGGGTTTCACTAGCTCGTTCCCTAAAAAAGTATCTAGGCTACTGATTTCAGGGTGCCCCCAAGCCCTTCCTGCTTCTGCCGAAGCCTGGCTAGACTAGCCGTGCAGAGTATATCATGCTGAAGCCTCCTGCCGGAGGGTCTGGACTCCCGGAAACCCTCGCTTTCCCGGGGACTCCGGCTCATGGGTTCCGGCGTGCCAGACTCTTCAGTGGGCGGAGTACTTTGGTCCCGGGACCTCGGCGCGCGGTAGCCTCCGGCAGCCAGAGGGGTCCGACCCGGAGGGTGCGCCTGTCTGAAGTCATTGGCTTCGGCAGTGAAACCAAACATCGGCTTCTCCCATTCAAAAAAGTTTCCTCTCCTGACTTGGTAACCAGATGCTTGTTGAGCCAAATCATTTGGAATTGAATTGGATTCTCTTGACACATGAGAAATTGTTAAGTCATCAAAAGTAGCAACTATGTCTAGGCACTTATCCAAGTAGCTGTTTAACAAGCCATTAAAACATTGAGCACTCTTAGCCACTTGTTGTACTACTAATAGGGAATCACCATGTGCATGGACATGTTTAACACCCATGGAATCTAACAATTCAAGCCCTAGCAGTAAAGCCTCGTATTCAGCTCGGTTATTAGTAGAAGGAAACTCTAAACGAGCCGAGGTCTCAAAGTGCATTCCGCTAGGTGATATGAGAACCACTCCAATACCTTGGCCATTTTTTGCAAGCTGAACCATCAAAGTAAAGTTTCCATGGTATTACCTCAATCAAAGAAACATTGTCACTCCAACTGACGTCTATGTGGTGATCAACTATAAAGTTGGCTATGATCTGGCCTTTCATAGCTCTTAGGGGTTCGTACGCCAAATCATACTCGATCAAAGCATAAGCCCACTTTCTGATTCTTCCACTTAGAATCGGCTATTGCAACATGTGTTTTATAACATCGGTTTGGAAAATGACAACACATGTAGTAGGGAGAAGATAATTTCGTAATTTGGTGCACACGTAGTAAAGTGATTGTTGGGGGAAAATATTACATCTTAAGATTATCGCAGCAACAAGATAAAGACTGGTGATTAAGATGAAGATGTCCGATATATAATTTCGGAGATGCATCCAACAAAGTTCGAAGTATGATGACAAGCTCTAGTTCGGAGTACATCTTCGAACATGGACTCTTCCAAGAACCTCTTTGCCAGCTAAGATGGAAGACTTATCTTCTTTCTAACTAGATTAGTCTTTTACCATTTTAGCCCTATTAAGAGTACCAAATAGTTTCCACTATGTCGGTTGTAATAGAGGGGTAAAAAGGTCTTTTCCTTAATGTTTGGGCCTATGAATACCCCCCATTTTACCCTGTAATAAGGACCGAATACAAGTTATTCAATACACACTTTCAAACTATTCTAAGTTATTATCCTTTCGGAGGCTTGGAATAGTTTCCTTCGCAAACACTTCGTTTATTAGTTTCTAATCTTCAAAAACCTGTTAGCGTAATCTTTTACGCCAACAGTTGGCGCCGTCCGTGGGGAACTTAGTCCAAGAAACTTCCTTCTCTACCAACTTCTTACACCATGCCTCCTAAACGGAGCGCAACTGGTAACCCTGTTTGGAGGTCCCCTCGGACCTCCGGAGTGATATCTCCAGACACAGTTGAGGACAGAGGACCTTCGACGTTTCCTCCACCTCAAACTCCGGAAGGGATTCCCATTCCTCGAGCATACGGAGTTCCTCCGCCAACTCCATCTATACTTCGGCCACACGGAGTTCCTCTTCCACCTCAAGTTCCACTTCGAACTGATCCTTACAGTTCTCAAGACCCGGAAGATCCTTCCAGAGGAGATGAAGACAATCTTGGTGATATGGCCGCTCAAATGGCCAGTCTCCAAGCCAAAGTAGCGAGATGGCGGCAAGAAGCTGCAAATAGGCTTCGCTCTCAAGCCATCCCAGTTATTCCTGAAGTGCCTGAAGATGACGAACCTATCTATCCTGAAGCCCCGGAGAAGGCCTCCTTTGATACCGAGTCTCCGCTGCATCCTGAACTGCAAAATGTTCGCTTCGACCCAAAGTTTAAGACTTCGAAGCTTTGCAAATATGCCGGAGATAAAGATCCTGCAGAATTTGTCCGATCTTATGCTTTGACAATTGAAGCCAGTGGAGGAGTGCGGGACACCATGGCAAAATGTTTCCCCCTGGCTCTTCAAGGAGTAGCTTTGCGATGGTTCTGGTCTTTAAAACCAGGATCAATTAGTTCATGGGGGCAATTGAAGAAAAAGTTCGTGAGTAACTTCCAGGGCACCTTCGTGCCTCAAATGTCGACGGGAAGTCTTTTCCAGGTGAAGCAGCTCCCTGGAGAAACCTTAAGACAATACTTCAAGCGCTTCGCTCATACGAAGTCGCAGATCCGAGGGTTAACTACGTCTTCAGTAGTTGACGCAGCTCGGGAAGGAGTCATTCATCCAGGCCTCCTCGATAAACTTCACCGGAAAAGCATATCTTCTGTTTCTCAGCTGATGTCCTATTTTGAAGAATATGCAAGGTCAGAAGAGGGCTGGCTTCGGAGAACTGCAGTTACTCCGTCCATACTGCAGGAGGTAAAATTGGAAGTGAAAACTTCGGCACAGCCGCAAGGACCTATCTTCGTAGCTCAGCATGATAGGAGAAGGGGGCAAAAGCATCCTCGTTCAGAAGTTCTGAACATTTCACCTCCACAAAAGTTTGCCCAAAGAGCTCCACAACCTTCGGGAAGTAAAACCAGCAGTTGGAGGCCTCCAGGGAAATCGGCCGGAAAAGGCCAAACTTTCTTCTACTGCATTCATGGTGAGAACCGAAGTCACGCAACTGACGCGTGCAAGGCTATACTTACTCTGAGAGGAGAGTATTTAGAGAGAACTTCGGGTCGAGGTACTACTGACCGAGTTCAAGCCGAAGTGCGTCCAGAGCCTGTCCAGGCTGTGGCGCGAATAGAGAACTTCGATCCAGCAAGGCGCCCTCCGGTGGTCAATGTTATGCCACCTCCGAACCAGGAAGAAGGGCAAGACCGAGGAAAAAGAGTAGTCCTCCCAATCTCCGGAGGAGGGACTCTCGAAAGCATGTCAAAAAGGCAGAGAAGAGAGTATGTTAGAGAAGTGGGGCATATTGGAACTTCGTCGTCTGCAGCTGCTATGCCTGAATGGTCCCATGTACCAATATCTTTTTCTGTAGAGGATGCAGCTGGCATTAAATTTCCACATGCAGACCCACTTGTCATTACTGCCGACATTGCAGGAACTGAAGTTCGAAGAGTGCTAATTGACGGAGGGAGTTCGACAGACATTATTTTTGTTCAAGCCTTCGATCAATTATGCATCTCCACAAAGCACCTTCTTCCAGCGGCTCGTCCTTTGCAAGGCTTCGCAGGACCTCCGCTTGATGCACTCGGCCAAATTGGCCTGGAAGTTACCTTCGGAGAAGGATTGTTAGCCAGGACAGAGGAAGTAATCTTCGACGTCGTTGATGCTCCATATGCCTACAACGTCATCTTCGGAAGAGGCATGTTAAATCAGTTCGGAGCTGTGGCACACCACAATTACTTGTGCATGAAGATGCCCACACAAGCGGGAGTGCTCACTATCTTCGGAGATCAAGCTACCGCCCGAAGAGCGGAGTATGGTCACGGCCCCCCTCTTGATCCAAGACAAGTGAATAGTGTGCAAGATAATCAAGAAAATTTTTCTGCTCCTAGCGAATCTTCGAAGAAATCCTTCCCAAGACCAAGTCCTGAAGGAGAGATTGCAACGAAGGTTATTGTTAAAGATGGTAAAGAATATTCATTTCAATTTGGTAAAGATTTACCTCCAGAAGTTGCTACCTCCTTGGAAAAAGTAGTTGAGGAGAATTTAGATGTCTTTACTTGGTCTGACGAAGACATCACCGGAGTCAGTCGGGATATTATTGAGCACAGTTTACTTGTAAACCCGAAGGCCCGACCTGTTCGGCAAGGACTCCAAAAAATGTCTGCAGAAAGAGCTGTTCTTGCCAAAGACGAAGTTGAAAAATTGCTGAAGGCTGGGATTATCAGAGAAGTGGCTCACATAGAATGGTTAGCCAACCCAGTCTTCGTCAGGAAGAAATCCTCCGGGAAGTGGCGCATGTGCATTTATTTCACATCCTTGAATAAAGCATGCCCTCGTGACCCCTACCCCATGCCCCGAATTGATCAATTGGTCGACTCCACTGCAGGTTTGGAGTTATTAAGTTTCCTTGACGCGTACTCCGGTTATCATCAGATATGGTTGAAACACGAAGATGAAATCAAGACAAGCTTCGTAACTCCCTCAGGAGTCTTCTGTTATGTAAGAATGCCCTTTGGCTTAAGAAATGCCAGGGCTACTTTTTTGAGGTTAGTTGCTAAGGCTCTAGGTCATCAATTAGGTCGCAATGTAGAGGCCTATATGGATGATATTGTAATAAAGAGTGCTTTAAAGCACCAACATAGCCTAGACTTAGCAGAAACATTTAATAGCCTTCGGGCATGTGGGATTCGTCTTAACCCCGAGAAATGTATCTTCGGAGCTAAGGCTGGGAAGTTGTTAGGGTATTTAGTTTCAAGCAGAGGGATTGAAGCTAGCCCTACTCAGATAACTGCGCTACAGAAGATGGCTCCTCCAGAAAATTTAAAACAAGTGCAAAAGCTGACTGGTCGTCTGGCAGCACTTAGCAAATTTTTAGCAAGGTCTGCGGAGAGAAGTTTGCCCATCTTTAAAGCATTGAAAGGGTCCGAAGATTTTGCATGGACACCGGAGTGTCAGAAAAGCTTCGAAGATATTAAAGAGTATCTCAGTAATCTTGCTACACTCACGGTGCCTACTGCGGACGAAACCCTACTCCTTTACCTTGCAGCTATAGGCTCTGATGTCAGCGCAGTCCTTGTCAGAGAAATGGATTTCAATGGGAAGTTGGTACAAAATCCAGTTTATTTTGTGTCCGAAGCATTGTCAGGAGCAAAGACAAGGTATTCAGAGCTCGAAAAGTTCACTTATGCTCTGATAATGGCTTCGAGGAAATTGAGACATTATTTTTTAGCTCATAATGTAATTGTACCAACTTCATATCCTTTGGGAGATATGCTCCGAAGTAAAGATTCCACTGGAAGAATTGGAAAGTGGGCAGTTGAACTAGCACCCTTCGGCATATCCTTTCTGACAAGGACAACAATCAAATCGCAAGTCTTAGCAGATTTTGTAGCAGAATGGACTCCCCCTGCAACGTGGGTTTCAGAGAAGTCAAGTGAAGGAATTTGGACTGTTTTTTCTGATGGGGCTTTCCAAGCATCCGGAGCAGGTGTTGGAGCAGTTTTAATTTCGCCTTCAGGGCAAAGAGCAATGTACTCCGCAAGACTCAACTTTAAGTCTACCAATAATATAGCGGAGTATGAAGAGATTTTACTGGGACTCCAAAAAGCACGTGCTCTAGGGGCTACAAGAGTTGTTATAAAGACAGATTCTCAAATAGTAGCAGGGCACGTAGATAAAAGTTTTCAAGTTCGGCATCCACAGCTTGCAAAGTACTTAGAAGAAATCTGTAAGATCGAAGCACAATTCAAGGGTATTTCCATTCGGAGTATACCAAGAGCAGAAAATGTGCAAGCGGACATCTTAGCAAAAGCTGCAGCCGGAGCTATGGATATACCAGAAGAGGCTTTTTATGAGGAGCTCAGTACACCTTCGGTGCCACAAATTCCCTCCACAGAGATTCTTTGCATTCCAAGTACAGATTGGAGAAATTCGATCATGGAACTTTTGCAAGGAGGAGCAAATTCGTCTGAAGAGCCACAATTTTCAAGATTGAAACTCAGGGCCAGGAATTATCAAATAATCAACGGTATTTTATACAAGGCCGGAGTATGTTCCCCTTTACTCCGATGTATATCCCAAACCAAAGGCCAAGAAATTCTTAGAGAAATTCATGAAGGGCTTTGCGGTAGCCATCTGGCCCCTCGAGCTTTGGCAGGAAAAACACTTCGCCAAGGGCTTTATTGGCCTACGATAGTAGCAGATGCGTAGAACTTAGTCCACACATGCCAAGGATGTCAGTGGATGGGTCGACAGAGTCATCGCCCACCAACAACTCTTCAAGTTATTGCTCCGGTATGGCCCATGGCCAGATGGGGTATGGATTTGATTGGTCCCTTTCCAGTAGCTAAGGGAAATTTAAAGTTCGCAGTGGTAGCTATTGAATATTTTTCTAAGTGGGTAGAAGCAGAGCCCTTAACAGCTATCACTTCGAACAATGTACATAAATTCTTTTGGAAGAGTATCATTTGCCGGTTCGGAGTGCCTAGACAACTCAAAGTTGATAATGGAACATAGTTCGATGCAGAACCTTTCAGAAAGTTGTGCGAAGATCTAGGCATCCAGTTATGTTTTGCTGCAGTGAGGCATCCTCAGTCTAATGGAGCTGTAGAAAGAGCCAATGGAAATATTTTGTCAGGGCTAAATCGAAGGATAGTAGGATTAGCAAAAGGACTGTGGACCGAAGAACTTCCAAAAATTTATGGTCCATTCGGACTACGCAAACAAGGTCCACAGGTTTCACTCCATTCAGATTGCTATTCGGAGATGAAGCTATGACTCCAACGGAGCTCAAAGGAGGATCACTTCGCAGCACCGAACCGGAGATTGAAGGAGAAAGACAAGCTTCGCTGGATTTAACAGAGGAGACAAGACTTCGAGCTGTAGCCAATTTATCAAAGTATCATCAGCAGACGAAGGCTTGGTTTGACCCGAAGGTTAAGTTCAATGAGCTTAGACCGAGTCATCTAGTTTTACGAAGCATCATAGCGCCAGGAAAATTAGGAAATAAATGGGAAGGTCCATACTTAATTGTTCGTTCAGGACGTCCTGGCTCTTTTAAATTAGCTAATTTGGAAGGTGAAGAGTTAGCGCATACTTGGCATGCGGAGCACCTAAAGCGATACTTCGCATAGGGGCTCCTTGTAATCATTTGTAATCATCCTCCGAATTAATAAAGCATATGGTTCAGTTAGTGCCTACCCCTCATAAACTTCCAGCTTCCGAGTGGACGCACTGGAACCGTGGAGTTGACTGAGAGGGAAGTGTCATTAATTTGAATCATATTTTCAGGCTTTGAACCATTGGTTCGAAGTTTCCGACGTGGGGGCTGACATAATCTGGAGTCCAAGCCACCGGCTTGTAGGCATCCGTAAAAGAGCCCAAAACCACATCATGCGGAGTCCAAGCCACTGGCTTGTAGACATCCATAAAAAGAGTCCAAAGAGACCAATGCGAACTCCAAACCACTGGTTTAACAGAATTCGCAAAAAAAAGCCGAAGGAGGCCAAAACAAAATAGAGTTTGAGCCATGAGCTTCGAATGTCTGTTAAGAAAGTCCAAAGTGACAAATTATCTAAGACACTAAAGTGTCCGGAAAGTTATCTCAAGTGATTTCTTTCAAAAACAGAAGGTACTAAGTTGCCATTCTTCAGACTAAAAATAGTCGAAGACATTTTATAAGATTTTAAAAGATCTTTAAATTACAGAGGGGCTCCGAACCCCCAAAATTGTACTCCTAAGTTTTTCTTTGCGCCTAACCATCTTTGAATACAGTTCGAAGTTGCTTACGCCCAAAGAGGGGCTAATAAATAGGGAGACAATTTTAAATCGATATTTATTATTCGAGCAAATATGATTACATCATGAATAATTGATATCTATACCATGAAGGAATCGAAGACCTCTTCGATCTCTAGAACTAGGGTTGGAACGGCTAGTTCCAGTGCCGGGAGTTCTAACAACTTTGCGTTTAACTCTTCTACCTCCCTTCGAAGCTCTAAAGTTTTTTTGTTCTTGTTGAAGCTCGGCCCAAGTTCGAAGCCGTTCGGGACTTCTTTCCCAGCTTCCAAGTTCTTCAGGCTTTTTACCTTGAACCTCATCTTCGTCTTCGGACCATATAATGTCTTCAGAAGACGAAGTTTCCAAGTTAACTTCTTTTTCTTCCTCTTTAATACAAGATAATATATCTTTACTTATTTCAGACGTAATTGCTCCGGAACTATCTCGAGGAAATAGAAATCGAGGACGCTTGTGAAGTTTTAAGATATCAAAGGTAGCCCATAATAAGCGAAGTTCATCGTTAACATCTAACACTCCGACATCTTCCATATGAGGCAAAGCCTAAAAACATGATAAACAAATCTTCATTCATAAATGTACAAAAGCGTAGTGCTTTACATAGTTGAAGATCCTAAAGTAATTCTAAACCTGCGGGTTTGGAGGAGGCTGACTGCTTGAAGCTTGGGACCGAGCCTGCTTCTGGCGTTGTCCTTCGTCAATCCAGGCCTTGATCGCAGAGCGACCTTCAGCTCTCCATGAAGTTTGAAAGGCTTGCCAAGCAGCGGCCACACCTTTGGAGGGAGTAAGAAGCTGGTCGTCATCGAAGGTAATAGGACCCTCTCGTGCGCTCGGAGTTATCGATCGACCCAAATCTTCGTAGTAACGAAGTAGGCCAACAACAGCCACTTGTCCGGAGATTTCTCCGTAACGAAAGCCTGCTGTCTTCATTTGCTTCGCTACTCCTTGAATCCTTTTCAGCCAGCGCAGTAGGGAGATGTTGTCATCCGAAGGGAGCGTCCCAGTAGTACGGAAGTACTCCAGAACGCCTAGCAATTGGTCCATGACCTCCGCAGCTACCTTCTCAGACTTCAGCTTATCTTCAATTAACGCATCCTTCATTGAAGTTAGCTCTTCTATTACTCTAGAGAGCCTAGCCGCTTCTGTAGTTAAAGAATTCTTATGATTCAGTAGTTGGCTAGCTTCTTCTCGGAGTCTAACAAGCTCGGCCCCCATAGTAGTGTGCTCCGCCCGCATCTTTTCAATTTCTGCTCGAAGCACAATTTTTTCCGCTTCGAGCTCCTTGTTCGCAGCCTCCAAGCTTTGTCTGGCCCTGCGCTCCATTGAAACCATATTGTCCATGTGGGCCACTCGACCTTCGGAGATAGTCATATTTCGTTGAAGAGTTGCATTTTCCTCTCGAAGGCGAATGTTTCCACGTTCATTGGAGATGTTCGCAGCTCGGGACAAGACTGTTTGCTGCGAAAAGAAAAAGCCAAGGTGAGAAATTATTTGTATATAAATTTGATTCTGTTTTGCAGATACTTCGTACCTAGTATGATGCGCGTTCCATAGCAGCATTAAGTTCTGAACTCTCCACCTCACTCAAGATGGCCACCAAGTCCGTCTCCTCGACTTCGCGACTAGCTCGATCCAAAGGCTCGAGCAAAGTCCGAAGCCCAGTTCTTCGCTCCAAGAAAGGAGCTAGAAGGGGGAGCATGCTTAAAGCTTGCTTGTCATCTTTGTTTGGCGAAGGCCCGGAGTGTTGAGCTGTGGTCTTCGGAGCCCCAGTAGACTGCCCCCTCAGTAGATTGGCTCTCGTCTGTTGACTCAGATGGAGTTGATCCTGAGCTCGGAGCAAGGAGGGGGTCCATCTTCCCTTTGCCTTTTCCAGGCCCCATTTGAGTGGCTCCTGGAATTGGCTCCGAAGTTGTTGAAGGTCTAGGAACTGTATCTTCGGGACGGACCTCTTCCATGGAAGTGGACTCTGTAAAAACAAAGGTATTATACATTGTATAATTTTGCAAAAAAAAGGGGATAAAAGAATTATTCGAAGTTTACCTTCGACATTTTGGCGGCGGGTGAGCATTGGACTGCTTGGCGGATCGAAGGCAAGATCTTCGTCAGAATCAAGTGTCAAATCTTTGACTGTCGGAGCATTTTCCTGAACAGCCGTTGTTGCTTCACCCGGAATCGAAGCTGCAGTGACTTCGACTCCACTCTCATCCACAGGGGCTCCGTCCTGAAGTAAATCTTCTTGAACAGCCGGAGTCCTCGCTTGTTCAAGATTCTCTTGAGACTCCGGCACGTTCGCAGTTTCGTCAATTCGTACAGCTCTTTGGGATGCATCCTCGTCAATCAACCTCACGAGCAACCTACCTTCATCCTCCTGAGAATCGAAGATTGAAGCTCTTGGGCTTGAAGGCGCGGGAACTTTTGGCTTTCGAGCCACCTTTTTAACCGGAGTCTTGGCGGAGCTCGAAGTTCCAGCTTCGGCTTTCCTCTTCTTGGGCCCTTTCTCCGAAGGTACCCAATCCATCAGAGGGGGCAGAATAATTTCTAGCAACCCCCATACTCTGTTAGATCATTCCCAACTACCAACCAATTTGATTCTCCATTCTTTCTCGGTCGGAGTTGGAACGGCCAAAATCTTCTCCGAAGCCCGTACGATTTGTTCCAAAGTTATAGGGGCTGAAGAAGCTAAAAAACGAGTTAAGTTTGTTAATTCTTCAAATAAATATACATAGAGTATGCTGTTTTCGAAGTTACCTGCAGGACTCGAAGTTGAGGAAATTTTTCGAAGACCGCCTTCCGAAACTTCCTCGAAGATGATAGGCCAGTTGGCCATCAGGGTAGGAATTTGAAGCCCTAGGAATTTTTTGGCTAAGTCCCGCATGCTCAAACGACGACTGATTTTTTGGAGCAAGCTCAAGCGAGCTTCGAGTTGGCCTAGATCCGGGTGCACTAAGGCTTCCTTTCGGAAGTGGATTTCTTGCAGAGGTCTAGCTAGGCGACTGCTCGCCCCAACTTCGGTGTAAAACCATCTCAAGATCCAATCAGTATACCATCTAGCATTAATGGCCTTGGCAGGAAACCGGAGAGCATATTCGTCCCAGAGTCTGAAGTTGATACTTCCGAAGGCCACTACTATCTTTTCACCTTCAGAGCCTACGAAAGTCTTCGGTTGACATGATGCTCTGTGTAGTGCTGCGAAGATCCCCGCTCTTCCTTCACAACCTTCGGCTCGCAATGCCCATTCGAAGATGGCAAGACGTGCTACTGCATTCGGAGAGAGTTGGGGGAGAGTGACATGTAACAAGTCCAATACCTCCGCTAAAAAGTCGACTGCCGGAAGCCCCAACCCAGCTTCGAAGAAAGCTTCGAAAACAACCACTTCTCCAGGTCTCGGTGATGGAATGATTTCCTTCCCATGTTTGCGAATCATAACCCCAGAACTGATCTTGCCCTCTACTACAGCCGCAAGTGATTCTCTTCTACAGGTTGAAGGCCCTAGCTGATAAGATTGATCCATATATTTTGTCGACGCTGGACAGAGGTCTTGATGGCCAACATTTTGGGGATTTTCTCCCGCCGTTGCCATTGCTGCTGCTGCAGGTGTCGGAGCAGTCGTCGCCGATGTAGCGGCCGCCGCTGCCGCCGCAACTTGCTGCCGAGTCAAGGTTGAAGCCGTTCCAGGACCCTTGAAGCTGGTTTTCGCCATTAGATCTCTTGGGTTGTTTTGAGGGAAAAAGGGAGGCTAGGGTTCGAGAGTTGGTTTGTTTGCACGAAAGCGGTGGAAAGGTACAAGAAAGGGTCGGGCCCTCTATTTATAGCTCAGACCCCAATTTTTTACCATTTGCTTATGCCGTTTCTCATTCTTGACCGTTACTTTATTCCGGAATTAACGCATTATGTAACTTCCGTCAGAAGGAAAAAGCCAACGACTATTTTTTCCAAGTCTAAAAAGACTTTCGGATTTCCCAAGTTAATTCTAAAATACTTCGAATGCAATTCATTTAGAAAATAATTTGAAGTTCGCATCTCTATACATTTCGGAGGTGTATTGAGTCTGCTAATCTCTGCACATGAATATGTTTCCTTGTGTATACCGCTTCCCTAACATCACAGATTTAACGGAGAAGCGTATTCGAGGGGCTACTGTTGGGGGAAAATATTCCACCTTAAGATTATCGCAACAACAAGATAAAGACTGGTGATTAAGATGAAGATGTCCGATATATAATTTCGGAGATGCATCCAACAAAGTTCGAAGTATGATGACGGGCTCTAGTTCGGAGTACATCTTCGAACATGGACTCTTCCAGGAACCTCTTTGCCAGCTAAGATGGAAGACTTATCTTCTTTCTAACTAGATTAGTCTTTTACCATTTTAGCCCTATTAAGAGTACCGAATAGTTTCCACTATGTCGGTTGTCCGAATGCCAAAGCACCCTTCGGTAGAACACTTCGCATCAAACGCTGAAGGTACCCTTCGGTGCACCCTTCGCTACAGACTTCAGACTAGGAGAACTCCGACTAGTTTGCTGATTTCAATCTGTTTAACCTATTTCTTTTGGCTAATTGGATTATTTCTTGTAATCTAGTTGCCTGGCGACTCCACTCCCCATATCACTATTAAGGGTAGTTAGAACGCGGCGTCGGTGCTACGTCACGCTTATGCCTGTCCCTGAGTATTCATGCACTTTTGGATCGCCGGACTGACCCAAGTGCGGGGGCACGTTTCCGTGTCAACACACTTTTTTGCGACTCCGCTGGGGAAGAGCTACGCCAACATGATGATTACGTCTACATCGGCCACCGGTACATCCACTTCGACTACTATGTCTACACCGCTGATGGACACAACAGGAGGCACGAATATCGACATCCGCAACATAATGTCCCCTACTCTCGAAGATATACTCGCAGAAGACCGAGCAGAGATCGAGGCAAGGCTAAGGGCGCTCCAAGACATGATGCTTGGAGGCTACATCAAGACACTCACAGGCTTCGTCAAACGCGACATCATCACCCCCGATCCCGCTCAGGTCCAGGTAACACCGGTATCACCTTGTTTATTTTCTTTAGAAATTGAGCAAAAAATAGCCGCATCAGTAGATCAGGCCGTTAGCGCTTCGCTAGCCAACCGTTTAGATTCGGCAGTCAGCTCCCAAGTAGAGGCGACTCTTAGAATGCTCGACTTCACTAAGGCCGCAACCCAGGTTCCTGTAGCTAGTACACCTCCGACGAACATGTCTCTGGCTTCACCACTTATGGCCGAGACCAATCATTATGCTTATGAACAAACTAACACTGCATATCACACAATACGTGCACCAATACCCACGCTACCCGCGCCGCACACGCAGGCGCCCGGACACGAGCACGCTATACAAATAGCACGTAGGGAAGAAGCAAATGGCCGACATGCCAATATCCCACCACGTGTCGTGCCCCCACATGAGAGGCGCATGCAAACGAGCTACCAAGATGATTTAGATGAGCGGATCCGTGCACTATTTAGGGAGTGTGCCGGCTTCGTGCCCAAGTGATGTATTAGGGTTTATCGCAAACCATACCCCGATCATCTTGATACATTGCCCTACCCTCGCGGCTATAGGATCCTCGAGTTTACTAAATTCGATGGCGAGGGCAGCCGGACCACACTAGAGCATGTTAGTCAATTTTTGGTGCAGTGTGGAGAGGTTAGCGGGATAGACGCCCTAAAGGTTAGACTATTTTCTCTCTCGCTATCCGGCACAGCTTTCACTTGGTTTTCGGTGCTCCCGCCGAACTCCATCCACACGTGGGACGATTCAGCACGGAAATTCCATGATTACTTCTACACGGGTAAAACAGAACTTAGGCTTTCACATTTGACATCAGTTAAACAAAAATCTAGTGAGAGCGCCTCTGAGTATATCAAGCGTTTCAGAGATACCAAAAACCTATGTTCTAGTCTTAATATTTCAGAAAGGGATTTGGCTGAATTAGCTTTTAACGGGTTGCGTTCTAAACTTAAAGAAAAATTGGATAACCAGAACTTTTTAGAAGTTAGCCAAGTTCTACAGCAGGCTCTGGTCCAAGAAGGCCGAGCCAAAGACAAGAAATTTGTTAAGACGTTTAGCAAGCCTAGGGCCGAGATCCACATCATGGAGCGCTCTGATGAGGAGGAGTTAGAGGAGGAGGACTCGGCCGACATGTACGCGACCGAATGAGTTACAAACGCTAAAAACAAACCTGTCACTTGCTCCGAACTTCGACCATCCCCCACAAAGAATAGACTTAACGAAATCAAATACTCGTTCGATGTGACTAAATGTGATAAAATATTTGATTTCCTCTTAAGAAGTCAGCTTCTCAGGTTACCTAAGGGTCAGGTTATCCCACTTGCCGATGAGTTGAAAAAGCATCCATACTGTAAGTGGCATGATTCACATTCTCATAATACTAATGATTGCAATGTTTTTCGGCGGCAGATACAATCGGCCATAGAAGAATGAAGATTGAAGATAGACCATGATCCAAAAATGAAGCTGGATAAAGATCCTTTTCCAGTCAACGCCGTCGACCTCGGCGAGAAGAAGGTGTTGATTCGGCCAGAACAGGCCGAGTCTGCTAAAGGAAAAGAAGTGATTATTGGAGAGTTGTGTGCCCGAACCCTCGTACCGAAGAACCCCGAGGTAGGAGTGTGGAAGCAGAACGTCGATATTCCTTCAGCTAAGGCTCGCAAGAGGCCAAAGGTGACATATAACATGCTGTTGAACAAACATCAGAAGAGGGCAAAAGAAGCAGGCCCACGCGCTCAGCCAAAGCAGCCGAAGGGGCCAAAACCTTCGAAGGGTACCTTCGGACCGAAGGTTGCGGACCCTCCGCATGAAGGCTTCGGACCGAGGTATCCTGGTGCTTCGCATAGTGGTTCCGAGCCACAATTGTTGAACCCCCCGTGCGACAACTTTGCACCCTAGTGGTCGGGTCCCCCATACGATAGCTTCGGCCCCCAATGGCTGAACCCCGCACCATTGTGGACTCCAATGGGAGGCTTCGGCCCGTACTGGCCGAACATACCTCCGGCATGGCAAGACCCTTTGCTAGTATGGTCTGAGATGCCTTCAACTTGGCTGAATCACCTTCCAAGATACGGGTTCAGCTTGCAGTGTGCGAAGCCGCTAGAGCCTCCAATGCCCCCGCCGTATGACTGGGCGGGGACCCCGTGGGCTCTGCATGTATCTGAATCAGGGTACCCTCCGCAGACTAATCCCATGCCTTACTTTCCTTCAGAGTATTATGGATGGCAGGGGCAAACAGACGCAACGGAGGGGTGCATCGTCCACAGGCTGTCTGTGGTACCTCCGAATCGGACCCTACAGAGTGAGGCCGAAGGGTGCGAGCACGCAGAGGCCGAAGTCAGAGGGTCCGAAGCCATAACTATCAGAGTTGGGTCTCAAGAAGTCCAAATCCCGAAGACTTCAAAGTCTGACGAAGGTAAGCCGCATACTTTGGCCGGGCTCCGCACCGAGGTTAGGTCCGATCGGCTGGACAAGGCCGATCCGTTCGACGGGGTTCGCAGTGAAGCCCCCTTCGAACACAGGACGCCCGAGGCCGAAGGGCACACTTCAGCCAGAATTAGATGGGGTCAGACAGTAGCTCCAGGAACCAAGCCGAAGCTATCTTGGGCTCCCCTGGGCATGTCCAAATCACAAAAGAGATGCCTGCAAAGGCTGCGGGCACAGGAAATGCGCGAGAAGGTAGCTGAGGCTGAGCGCGATGATATCTTCGAAGAGATCTGCCCTCGGCCAGCCACAAAGCAGGTATGGAGAGAGAAGCCGGTTGAGATAAACAACCCAGCCCCCAGTCCAAGCGACGACGAGGATGACATGCTTGACGATGATTACTCGCCCGTCTCCGAGGGGTCTGCACCTCAGGCGATGGACATCAACATCGTCACATTGCCCGCCGAGTTTGCACCACCACGGGACGAGGCCGAGATTGCTCAGTTGAACCTCGGACCACGCAACGCTATCTTCGAGAAGCCTGAGGACTCGGCACGCCATCTAAAGCCCCTCTATATCAGGGGTCACATCGATGGGAAACCGATTTCCCGGATGCTCGTCGATGGCGGCGCCACGGTTAATCTAATGCCTTATTCATTGTTGAAGAAACATGGCAGGGACGAAGACGACCTAAAGAAGACCAACTTGATGCTCAACGGTTTCAGCGGCGAGAGCTCCGAAGCCAAGGGAGTACTCTCTATGGAGTTGATGGTGGGCAACAAAACGTTGCCAACAGCGTTCTTCGTCGTCGACGTACAAGGTAACTATAGTGTGTTACTCGGACTTGACTAGATCCATGCGAACTATTGCATCCCCTCTACCCTACACCAGTTCTTGGTACAGTGGGACGGCGATGAGGTGGAGGTCATCCCCGCGGAAACTTCGGCACAAGTAGCTTTGGCCGATGTGTCGGTTGACGCCATCCATAACAAAGTAGAGTGTCTATCATGTAGAGATCTTTCAGATTATGACATTGTAAGTGTATCCGGAGGACGGTTTGTACCAGTGTCTGTAAAGCCGGCTGGAGTAGCATGGCTATTTTTGTATTAGTAGTCATGTCTAGCAAGGATAATCTAGATTGGCTAAAGTACCGCGTGGAACAGTATCGGTCTAGTAAAGACAGTATTGCCGAGGCCATCGAGGACTTTAGCAAGGTAGAAAAGTTAGGGAAGGGTTTTGCATCGGCCGACCCCTTGGAAGAGGTTGATATAGGCGATGGTAGCATCCCAAGGCCGACTTTTGTAAATCAACATTTACAGCCCGATGCAAAAGGCTGAAGTAATAAAGTTACTTCGGTCGTATGTCGATTGTTTCGCATGGGAGTATGGTGAAATGCCAGGGCTAAGCCGTGAGCTCGTAGAGCATCGGCTGCCCATCAAGCCTGGATTTAGGTCTTATAAATAGCCTCCCCGTCACTTTAATTCGGCCATCTACAACCGAGTTAAAGAGGAAGTAGAGCGGCTGCTTAAGGCTGAATTTATTAGGCCATGCAGGTACGCGGAATGGGTTGCTAACATTGTGCCTGTAGAGAAGAAAGGGAGCAGCAAGATACGGGTATGCATTGATTTCAGGGATCTGAACAAAGCCACTCCAAAAGACGAGTATCCAATGCCAATAGCCGACATGTTGATCAACGATGCTTCAGGACACAAGGTACTAAGTTTTCTCGATGGCAATGCCGGTTACAATCAAATCTTTATGGCCGAAGAGGACGTCTATAAGACTGCCTTTTGATGCCCTGGTTTTGTCGGTTTATTCGAATGGGTTGTCATGAATTTTGGGTTGAAAAATGCCAGTGCCACGTATCAGCGCGCTATGAACTTGATCTTTCATGACTTGTTAGGAGTCATGTTAGAAGTTTACATCGATGATGTCGTGGTCAAATCGGACGCCATGGGAAACCATTTAGCCGATTTGAGGGTTGCTTTCGATAGGATGCGACAATATGGGTGGAAGATGAACCCACTCAAGTGTGCTTTTGGCGTCTCGGCAGGTAAGTTCTTGGGTTTCATGATTCATGAGAGAGGTGTAGAGATTGATCCTAAGAGACTGGAGAAGATTAGGAACGTTGCAGCGCCGTCATGCAAGAAAGATGTGCAAAAGTTGTTAGGCAAGTTGAACTATTTGCATCGTTTAATATCCAACTTGTCCGGCAAGATTGATGCCTTTGTCCCCATACTCCGGCTAAAAAATGAAGCTGAGTTCACTTGGGGGGCAAGTCAGCAAAGTGCTTTTGAGAAGAACAAAGAATGCTTGTCATCACCGCCCGTGGTGAGAGCACCCAAGACCGGGATTCCGTTTCGGCTATACATCGCCGCTGAAGATAGCGTAATTGGAGCCGCGCTGACCCAAGAGGTGGAGGGGAAGGAGTACATCGTCACATTTCTGAGCCGCCGCCTGCTGGATGCTAAAACCAGGTACGCATTCGTGGAGCGATTATGTTTATCACTTTATTATGCGTGCACCAAGCTGCGACATTATCTTCTCTCCACCACATGTGTTATCGTTTGCCAAACCGATGTTATAAAGCACATGTTACAAAAGCCGATTCTAAGTGGAAGAATCGGAAAGTGGGCTTACGCGTTAGTACGATTTGGCCTACAAGCCCTTAAGGGCGATGAAGGGCCAAGTCGTGGCTAACTTCATAGTCGATCATCACATAGATGCTAGCTGGAGTGATTCTATTGCTCTAGTTGAGGTAGTGCCATGGAAAATCTATTTTGATGGTTCGGCTTGCAAGAATGGACAGGGTATTGGAGTGGTTCTCATATCACCTAATGGTATGTGCTTTGAGACCTTGGCCCAACTAGAGTTTTCTTCCACTAATAACCAAGCCGAATACGAAGCTTTGTTGCTAGGACTTGAACTATTAGAGTCTGTAGGCGCTAAGCATGTTCACGTGTACGGTGATTCATTATTAGTAGTGCAACAAGTAGCCAAGAATGCTCAATGTTTTAATGGCTTGCTGAATAGCTACTTGGACAAGTGCCTAGACATAGTTGCTACTTTTGATGATTTCAAAATATCTCACGTGTCAAGAGAGGCCAATTCGATCGCTAATGATTTGGCTCAGCAAGCATCTGGCTACCAAGTCAGGAGAGGGAAATTTTCTATGTTGGAAAAGCCGATGTTTGGTCTCATTGCCGAAGCCAGTGATGCTGGACAGGTGTACCCTTCGGGTCGAGGCCCTCAGGTCACCGAAGGCCACCAGATGTCGGAGGTCCTGGATCGGAGTGCTCCACCCACCGAGGGGTCCGGCATGCCAAAGCCTATAGTCCGAAGTCTCTCGGACGAGGAAGGCTCTCCAGAGTCTGAACCCTCTGAAGGGCTTCGGCCCAGCACACTCCGAGCGGACACTTCGGCCGGGCTTCGGCAGAACCTGAAATGGCTCGGGGGGCACCCCGAAGTCGGTATTTTAGAAGTTCTTCCAGAAGGTGAGCCAGCGAAGCCATCTGAAATCTTTAAGGGCGATTGGAGAATCCCAATCGTCCATTATTTGAAAGACCCTAGCCGAAGGGTTGATCGGAAGGTTCGGCGACAAGCGTTCAAATTCGTGTTGGTAGACAACACATTGTACCGCCGAACCATTGACGGAGTGCTATTGAAGTGTTTAGACCATGAGCAGTCCCAGGTAGCTACAGGAGAAGTCCATGAGGGGCTTTGCGACACTCATCAGTCGTCCCAAAAGATGAGTTGGATGCTCAAAAGAGCGGGTTTTTATTGGCCGACTATGACTGAAGATTGCTTCAAGTACTACAAAGGGTGTGAGGCGTGTCAGAAGTTTGGCAACGTCCAATTAGCTTCTGCCTCATTAATCAATCCTATTGTTAAGCCATGGCCATTTCGAGGTTGGGGTCTAGACTTCATCGGCCAGATCTATCCTCCTTCCTCAAAAGGGCATCGGTTCGTGTTGATGGCAGCGGATTACTTCACCAAATGGACTGAGGCCGTACCTCTCAAGAACATGACCCATAACGAGGTACGCGATTTTATTTTAAAGCACATCATACATAGATTCAGCATCCCTCAAACTCTTACTACGGACCAAGGTAGTTCATTTGTTTCAAAAGAAGTAAGGGACTTTGCCAAATACTATGGCATTAAGTTAATAAACTCTTCACCTTACTATCCTCAGGCCAATGGTTAGGCCGAGTCTAGTAATAAAACCGTGATTAAGCTTATCAAGAAGAAAATTGAAGAGATTCCTAAAAGGTGGCATGAGGTGCTTTCCGAGGCGTTATGGGCTTGTAGGATTGCGAAGCACGGTGCTACCAAGGTCAGTCCATATGAGTTGGTATATGGACAAGAGGTCGTTCTGCCTGTAGAGGTAGATCTTGGCTCCTTAAGAGTATTGAAGCAAGACGGTTTATCGGTCGATGAATATGAAGCTCTTCTGAAGGACAGTCTGGAGGAAGTGCCTGATAAGAGACTACGAGCTTTAGAAGCCATATAGGTAGACAAGAATAGAGTAGCTAGAGCCTACAATAAGAAGGTTAAACCAAAATCGTTTCAAATAGGAGACTTGGTATGGAAGACAATTTTGCCTTTAGGCACAAAAAGTCCCAAATTTGGGAAATGGTCGCCTAGTTGGGAAGGTCCTCTTAAGGTAGCCAAAATCGCTCCCGGCAACACATACGTGTTGGAATCCCTGCAGGGAGAGTGATTTCGAAGGGCTTTGAATGGTAGGTACTTAAAAAGATACTTCTCGAGTGTGTGGCAAACGTCATAAAATGTCGAAAAGCCAATATGAACAATATCGTATCAAGCTCGTTGTGCTTTTAGTTCACTAGTTAACTAAAAGGCAGGGGGCATGTGTTGATGGCAAAAAATGGCATTAATGGCTAGATTATCAAAATATCAATTTTTGGTGATTTGGGCCGAAAATACACATGTCCAGGGTCTGACCGAAGCCCTACGGGGCCAAAGCCCGTCGAGCTGCTGGCTCCGACGGTCTCCAGCCAGCCCATGGGCTTCAACCAGGAAGCCTTCGGAGGCCCACGCTGCCGAAGCTTCGGTACCTTCGGAGGCCCACGCTGCCGAAGCTTTGGGAACCTTCGGAGGCCCACGCTGCCGAAGCTTCGGGAACCTTCAGAGGCTCACGCTGCCGAAGCTTCGGGAACCTTCGGAGGCCCACGCTACAGGAAGCTTCGGCCCGAGGAGCAGGCCTCGGTGGGCCTGACCAAAGCCCACCTCGGTAGAGATAGAGTTTGACGCGTTGCCAGCTCAAGCTTTATCCCTATCCGGCCAGATTAATAGCAGATTATATTAGAGTTAACCCTCTATAAATAGAGAGGCCTGGCCAGCGTAGAGGACCCCCCAACACAAACAAACCAAAGCCATGCTTTGATCGTACCTTTACTTTACCTTTACTTTTCTGTACCTCTTCGTGGGTTTGCTTGGAAGCCCTCCGTCCGCCACTAACGGAACAGTGGTAAGCCTTGGTACTTCGCCCGTGAAGTCCCCGTTAATCTACATAACAATTGCTATCACCTTGTTACTTCGCCTGTGAAGTATCCGCTAATCTGTGTAATAGATTGCTACCTTCGCCACCCGTGCAACACCTCACAAATTCGGTACTAAGGACGAATTGGTACTTCGCTCTCCCTTGTTGCAGGTTCGCACGTTCGGAGCCCCTTCGCTGGAGGTGTCCGGAGCTGAGAGATCAGTTCCGGAGGTCTCCAGGGCGCCTTTCAACAAGACCGCAGGCTTCGGCAGTAGGCTTCGTCAGCACACTTCGTCGCAGGCTCCGATACAAGCACATTCCGCACCAAGATGAAGTTGCACCCGCGCGTAGCCTTCGCGTCACTTTTCTGTACTTCGCTACAATAGAGATCACACGCCGAACCCCGCTGTTCGAAGGTGATCACCGTGTCCAGATCCGTTCGGAGTTTACCTTCGGCCGGATCGGTCCGAACGCCGAAGCACCCTTCGGCGGAACACTTTGCATCAGACGCCGAAGGTACCCTTCGGCGCACCCTTCGCTATAGACTTCGGACCAGGAGAACTCCGACTGGTTTGCTTATTTCAATCTGTTTAACCTATTTTTTCGGCTAATTGGATTATTTCTTGTAATCTGGTTGTCTGGCGACTCCACCCCCCTTATCACTATTAAGGGTAGTCGGAACGCGGCGTCGGTGCTACGTCACGCTTAGGCCTGTCCCTGAGTATCGATGCACTTTTGGATCGCCAGACTGACCCAAGTGCGGGGGAATGTTTCCATGTCAATAGTTATAAATAGTGACAATGAATAAATGTCGGCGGCCAACGCTGCAAATTTTGCACCATTCCCGACGTAGACACCCAACTCGCCACTAGCACACTTTCTTGTCCTACTCTGTCCTTGCAACGATTTGCATGTATGAATCATAGACCCAATATCAAATACCCATGAATCATTTGGACGAATAGCAAGATTAATTTCAATAACATTTATACTTGAAGTAGAAGTGGAAGTCCTACTTCCCTTCTTCTTCTTCCAAATTTCTTCCAAGTACAATTTACAATTCCTAAACCATTGACCAGTTTTGCAGGCAAACAAGGACACTGAGGTACCATACCTCTTAGCCCAAGATTGGCTTTCAAATATGCCTTGGTGTCCCATAATCATATTATGGAAAGTCTTTCTCTCATCTTGCTTCCTAAGCTTAGAGGACAAACAGACAGGTATGAGACAACTTACATTAAGTGACTCATTCGAGTGCTTCTCACAAGCCCTCCGATCAACTAGTTCATCATGATGGGACTCCTCTAGAATATTTTCCTTTTTCCTTTTGTTTGAGAACACTTCTCAAGTTTCTAAACCAATTAATAAAAAATGTTCCAAAAAATTGATCGCAAAATAAAGAGTAAAGTGTTCTTGAAAGTTGGTGCCATGATCTACAAAGGATTAAATGCAAGGTTCAACATTATGCAATGTTTATCTTTTATCCAATAAAAGATGTTCTACTATTTTAAAATAGTCACTTTCCCTCTAATGACTAATAGTGGCGCAAGATCCATATTCATTCTAACGCCTAGTGAGATTTGGCATCACTACTAGAAGCTAGGTAACATAGGTAAGCAATGCTTTGCCAATCACATCGTATGTGACTCTTGTCGTTAGAGAAGTATCAAGTGCTCTACGCCAACTCTATGCCCCAAGGCCCAAAACCGTTTTGATAACCTCATTAAGCAAGTGAAAGTCCAACTTCCACCCCAACTGGTTAAGATAAAAGATAGCACCATGCTTTGTCAGACCCACTATCAATGATTGAGATCCTTGGTGGGTGCAGCTATTGGAAAGAGCATCAATACTTAATTTTCTAAGGGAAAACTATTATAGCAAGGTGACGTCCCTAGCGCGCATGAAACACGCAAGAATAGTATAACAGGAATATAAGAAAGCATCACAGGGCAATCATATTAATGGTAACATAGAATGGCCCTCTTCACATGGCGATCTCCATCTCCATGGCTCCCGTCATTGAGTGTATGCTTCCGGCCTCCAGGAACTATAATAGTCTAGCACTATAGCACCTATACTAGTTACATGAGCTGAAGAATCAATTCTCGACACGGAGGTCACAAATGTACACCAGCCTTGGCTGTAAATATTAATGACACACATGCATATTTAATTTACATTCATTGCCTGCATCTCATACAACATATTTATCAATGCCATACCAGTAACAACATTCTCTATAAAACAAAGTTAGGCGAATAATCTACAAGTGAATGAACTGGATCAGAACTTCCAATACCAAATCAGAACTTATGACTGCAATATTGCTCTCTGTATCGATTAAAAACCGACATCAAAACTTCCTATCCAATATTGGAACTTCCGAGCCATATCAGAACTCCTAACAGCAAAATTTCTCTTTGTATTGAATCATATTCAATATCGGAATTCCTAACAGCAAAATTGCTCTTTGTATTGAATCGTATTCAATATCGGAACTCCTAACAGCAAAATTGCTCTTTGTATTGAATCGTATTCAATATCAGAACTTCCGATTCGACAAACATTATAACTTCTGATCTATTATTAGAACTTCCTATTTTCTGCTATTTATCACCATATATGAGGGATCCAAATCGAATACTACGCAGGTAGGCTCTAATACCACTGTTGGGGATTGGGGAAGCTACGCTAGCTAGCATTTTCAAAAATTTTGCCCCAAGCCCAAGAACCATGCGCATGAGGGATCATGAATCGATACCTTCTAGCATGAAACACACTAGGTGCAGTGGAAGAAGATGTCAGAGAAGCGCATCCTCACTTATCCTCACCTCGCTTCGGCCGTTCCCCAACAATCCAATCGATAGAGACAATGATGGTGTTCACGTGAAGAAGCCCTTTCAATATTGCTCTCTGTATCGATTAAAAACCGACATCAAAACTTCCGATCCACAGAAACTTCCTATTCATATCGGAACTCCTGACAGCAAAATTGCTCTTTGTATTCAATCGTATTCAATATCGGAACTTCCGATCTGATAAACATCGAAACTTATGAATTTTGCTATGTATCACCATACATGAGGGATCCAGATCAAATACTACACACATAGGCTCTGATACCACTATTGGGGAATGGGGGAACTATGCTAGTCGGCAATTTCAAAATTTTTGCCCCAAGCCCAAGAACCATGCGCATGAGGGATCATGAATCGGTACCTTCTAGAACGAGGCACGCTAGGTGTAGTGGAAGAAGATGTCGGGGAAGCACATTCTCTCTTATCCTCACCTTGCTTCGGCCATTCCCCAGCGATCCAATAGACAAAGACGATGCCGATGTCCATGTGAAGAAGCCCACGAGCGCCGCTATTGGAGCAATGCCTCCATGGAATACACAGGTACAAGGATGAAATCGTTCCCATGATGGTGTGCTAGCACTGCTCGTGAAAAACAACAGAATCCTCAATCTCAACTCTTGAGATCAAGAAAGAGAGGAGAGGAGTTCTTGGTGGATAGGGTTTAGATCTGATCTAAACTATGAATAACTTTATATCCAAGACCTTCTCCTCTCTTTATATAGAGGTGAGAGCCCTGGCCTCAAACAATTCGAGACCTAACAGATCCAATCTGTTACACCCACCTCAGAACTTTCACTCCACAGATCAGAACTTCTGATCAGGGCTCTCGGACTATAATTCCAGGAATCATAGGAACTTCTGATATCTCCATTTAGAACTTTCGATCAGTGCAAATTTTCCCGATACGCATCAAAACTTATGGTTTCATCTCCCTGTCTCTAAATTAGAAATTATCGAAACTTCTGATACCATATCGGAACTTTCCGATTTGAGCTCTCTATTTCACAAACAATAAATTATCAGAACTTCCAATACCATATCGGAACTTCCAATTTGAGTTCTATTTCCAATTCAGAAAATAATCAAAACTTCCGATTCCAAATTGGAACTTCCGATCCAACCGGAATTTTCTTGGGCACTGTTCCTTCAGGTTATGTTATCCACTGATGAGTGTGAGAGAATTTGGAAGAATACACAATGAATTCCATTGATCTGGTTGCAAATTTACATATACATGCAAAGTCTCTATATTAGGCAATAAACAAGGAAATATAACGTAATTAAAGGTAGCTAGTTTGTTGTCGATCTGATCAATTCTTTAGGATAAATTCTAGACATCAATCACATATGCATGCAGCTATAGCAAGGCAATGATACCTGCCAAAATGCAGCATGCTAACATGCCCCCGTCGTCCGAACGAGAGGAGGCCTGACATTCATACTAGCTCGATACTCAGTGAAGACGGAAGTAGGAAGACCCTTGGTAAAGATGTTGATGAACTGTAATGTTGTAGGCATGTGCTGAACACAGACGTGGATGAGGGCAACTCATTCGTGGACAAAGTGCAGGTCGATCTCCACATGCTTAGTATGCTTAGTGGGTATAGGTGGCCAGAACTATTGCACCTAGTGATCACATTCCCAGTGCGAAGATCCTTCACACAGAGGCCAAAAGGGTCAAATTTAACAGAACAATTGTTGTCAATAGTAAACTGACATACAAAAATTAAGTTTTTGATAATTTGTGGAATCAAACGAATATTTCTAAGTGATAAATGACCATGTGCAGCAGGAAGGGATGTGGAGTCAACTTACATGACGGGAATTGTAGAGCCGTTAACCACAATGATATAAGGGTAAGAGTGAGACGAGGGTTGGGAAATTGATATGTTAACGATGTTTGAAGTCATATGAGAAGTGGCTCTGGAGTCCACGTACCATTTCTCAGATGGAGGAGGGGTGAGCGACATGGTGTTGAAAGAGTTCATTAAGGCAGCTTGATCCCAATGTCCGGCACTGGGACAAAGGAGTCCAAGGTGTCAGTGTTGGAGTCATCAACTTGTGGGAAGTCGGGCCAAGGGTAGCCCAGCGCCGGGGTGTAATCCGTGTAGGCAGTATGGGCCACCGGGGTAGATGGTCCTCAAGGTTGCTGTGGCATTGAGTTAGGTTGTGGACCAAGGATCGTGGAGAGACCGGTGTGAGGCCACACTTGCACCATTCTAGTCCACGGTTTCCAGAATGAAGGCAGGCCAGCCCAAGGAGGTGGACTAGATGTTGGTATAGGATGATGTGGTCCGCCGCTGTTCTACTTAGGAGCGCCACCACCCCTGTTGTTGGCGCGCCCAGAGCCACATCGGTTGCGATTCTTGTTGCGGTCACCTGCCACCGGTGTTGTGTCCTCATTGCTGCTGCTGCCATTATGATTTGCACCACCAAAGCATGCATCGCCACCATTGCCTATGGATAGAAACACAAAGGTCTCGGTGGAATTGTTCTTTGTCGTGAGCTTTTCAAGCATGAGGTGCACGTGAATCTCGGAGAAGGATAGGAGGGGCTTGGTCCGCTTGATGAGGGCAGCAATGTAGGAGAACCGTTCATTCAAGCCATGCAAGATGGTGAGAATGAGAGTGCGGTCTAGGATGGGTTTGCCCAGATTCCTGAGGGCAGCCGCCATTTTCTTCATTTTGCTACAGTAGTCGATAATTGAGAGATCACCTTGGTAGAATGTGCGAAACTTAACATCGAGGTACAATGCTTGTGTCTCCTTCGTTGCCAATGAACTGCTCCTCGAGGACGAGCCAAATGTGACGTGCAGACTATTAGAAGGAATGTATAGATATTATCTCCCTCCATGATTCCTTCTTGATTTCTCTCTACTTTGTAATCTCTGCATGCATATACTTCTATATATGGAGCTGCCCCAAGGCCCCAAAGGAGCTATGCATCGCTCTTATCAAACATCGTAACAGAGCCAAGGAAATTCTAATTACCCACCCACCCGCCGCTCATCTCGCTTCCTCCTCCTCCTCTCCACCTCCTCTATCTCTCATGGATGCCTCTGGATCTACCACCACCATGGAGCCAATTCCTATCCACCAGGTCATCACTATACGACTGACGAAGAACAATTACCTTCTATGGTGCGCACAACTTCTCTCGTACCTTCGAAGTACCAAGATGATCGGCTTCCTTGATGGATCCATTGTTGCGACGGTGAAGCAAACCGCCGACAGCGACGAACACGCCGCCAACCCCGAGTATGAGCATTGGTACGATCAAGACCAGCAGCTCCTTAGTGGCCTCCTCTCTATTAGAGTGTGTGTGTTTGGCCCATGTAGGCTACTATTTTATTATCCACCTACCCTTTGTTTATAGCAAAAAATGGCATTAATGGTCAAACTAGGCAAATACTGAAAAATAGTATTTTTGACCGAAAATATGTCAGACCTAGCAAAGGCCGGTCTGACCGGCTATGGTAGGCCATTCTAACTAGGCCAGGTCCGGTCAGACCGGAGCCATAGGCTCGATCAGACCGGCCAGGGTCCAGATTATGGATCCGAGTAGGATTCAAGGTGTTTTCGCCCAAAATTTATCTCAACAGGGTTTTGGACTCATCTAACTCTATCTCTAGCCAGGGATAACCAGCCCACCCCCTATAAATACTAGGGGCAAGGCCGATTCAAGGGCTCTCTCTAAAATACACAAATCCAAAGCCCTAGATTTGAATCACATTTATTTTCTTTACTTTCCGCATCTTCATGGGTTTGCTTGAAAGCCCTCCGTCTGCCGTGTCCGTAATCACGGTAACCCTTGCTGGTTCACTTGTGAACCTCCCGTTAATCCACGTAACGGATTGCTATCCTTTTTATCGGTTTTTATCGCCCTACTAGGCAATTCGGCCCTCTGGCCGAATTGTGTTTGATCTCTTATTGTTTTTGCAAATAAATTGTCTTCCTAAACATCTCTGCAAAGTTTCGAGGTGATTGGAGATTATTTGCTAAGGTTACTGAGGTTTAATAGATCAGATCTATTACTTTGGTCCGACCGGTGTTGAGATACCGGTCTGATCGGAGACCTTCGTCAAGCTATTGTCGGCAATGGCTGGTCAGACCGAAGGTGCCCGCTGGTCTGACCAGGATACTTCGCACTGCACCGAAGCCCTTCGCTGAAGTCCTTCGCTGGACCCTTACACACCGGAGCCCATGCACTTTGAAGCCTACCTCGTCGGTCTGACCAGGAAGGCTTCGTCGGTCCGACCAGAGCCCTCCGCACCGTGCCGGAGTTTACTTTGCAGCCAACCTTCGGGACTTCGCCCGGAGCCATTTCGCAACCTCCGGTCCGACTGAGTTCATACCTCCGGTCTGACCGGGCTTGAGGCCGAAGGTGTCCCAGGGACCCTTCAGACCAGACTCCGCTATAACTCCGAATTGGCCTCCGAATTGGCCTGATTCCAGGTATTTTGGTCATTTTGTTACTATTCACATTGTTACTAATACTTTTCGGCCAATTGGATTAAAATATTAATTATTTATCTAATTGCCTGGCGACTCCAAATCCCTTGTCACTATCGAGGGTAGTTGGAATGCGACGTCGGTATCGTTGATATACTTTTGGACGTTGAACCGGCCCAAGTGCGGGGGCGCATTTTTGCGTCAACACACTTTCTGGCGACTCCACTGGGACAACGCCAACCATGACTACTACCTCTACATCGGCGGTGGGTACATCTACTACATCTGCTTCCACTACATCGTCCATGAACATTGTCGGGAGCGCGGACATCGACGACCACAAAATTATGACACCCACCATGGCGGAGATATCTGAGGAAGACCGAGCAAAGATCGAAGCAAAAAAGAAGGAACTCGAAGAACTGATGCTCAGAGAATTCATAAAGACGTGCTCGGGCTTCGTCACGCGTGACAACCTCAACTTGACCCAGGTACGCCCGTCATCACCTCTTTATCTGCCTCACAAGTCGACCGTAGGATAGCTGGCTCTGTTGATTAGGCGGTTAGCGCCTCGCTAACCAATAAACTAGAACCCATAGTTGTATCGCAAGTGGTGGTAGTGTTTAGAAGATTCGGTTTTATTGAGGCTGATTCACCAGCACCAATCACTAGTATTCCGCCAGCACAACATATGTATAGTAGAACCGACGGCAATACTGGAAAAACCATCATGTTTCTGGCTACTTCATCCACAGCCGAAACACATAACTATGCTTATGTCCAAGCAAACCCAGCTTATCAAGTACCACCGCCGCCTGCACCCATACCTGCTCTGCCGCCGCTCGCATTGCACACTCCCACACCACAAGCATAGGCCAGAGCATGTCGATATACCGCCATGCGTCCCGCCACCACATGAAAGTCACGCACAAGCATTATATCACGACGATATCGAGGAACATATTCACGTGGTATTTAGGGAATGCTCCGGCTTTGCACCTTGGGATAGAGCTAGGGTTTATCGAAAACCATATCCCGGCCACTTTGACACCATTATGTACCCTCGCGGTTATAGAGTCCCAGATTTCACGAAATTTGATGGCGAGGGTAGTAAATCCACATTAGAACACATTAGCCAGTTTCTAGCACAATGTGGCGTAAGCTAGCGGATCAGATGCATTAAAACTTAGGTTATTTTCCCTATCGTTGTCCGGCACCGCATTCACTTGGTTTTCGGTGCTTCCGCCGAACTCCGTGCAGACGTGGGCTCAACTAGAGTAGAAGTTTCATGATTATTTCTACACAGGCGAGACTGAGCTTAGGCTATCACACCTCATGGCGATTAAGCAAAAATATAGCGAAAGTGTTTCTGAGTATGTTAAATGCTTTAGAGACACTAGGAATAAATGTTTTAGCCTAAACGTATCGGAAAGAGACCTAGCAGATCTAGCATTCAATGGCCTATGGGCAGAAATTAAGGAGCGTATGGATAATCAAAACCTCTTGGATGTTAGCCAAGTATTGCAACAGGCTCTGGTCCAGGAAGGCCGAGCCAAAGATAGAAAATTCGTTAAAACTTTTAATAAACCAAGAGCTGAGATCCACACTATGGAGCACTCCGACGAGGGAGAATCCGAAGAGGAAGAGGATCCGGCCAATACGTACACAGCCGAATGGACTTGGAGAACGAAGTCTAAGCCCGTCACCTGCTCCGAATTGCGGCCATCTCCCTCTAGGAGTCGGCCTAATGACATTAGATATTCATTCGACGTAACTAAATGTGATAAAATATTTGACTTCCTATTAGAAAATCAACTTCTACGGTTGCCGAAAGGGCAAGTCATGCCATCCACTGACGAATTAAAAAAGCATCCCTACTGCAAGTGGCTTGATTCCCATTCTCACTACACTAACGATTGCAACGTTTTTCGTCGGCAGGTACAATCGGCCATAGAGGAAGGACGATTGAAAATAGAAGCAAATCCAAAGATGAAATTAGACCGAGACCTTTTTCCCATAAACAACGTTGAGCTAGAAGGGAAGAAGGTGTTGATTCGGCCAGAGCAGGCCGAGTCGGCTAAGGGGAAAGCAATCATCATAGGAGACACTTGCACACGCACACTTGTACCAAAGAATCCGGAGGTAGGGGTGTGGAAATAAAATATTAAGTCATCATCTTTGGCCAAACATCGCAGAAGGCCGAAGGTGACTTACAAGATGCTTTTGGACAAGCACCAGCGAAGGTCCGAAAGAAGAGGTGTTTGCCCACGGGCTCCGAGATGGTCGAAGCCCCCTAGGAGGGCGAGTCTCGTGAGTATTGAGTTTGGACCTCAAGGTCAGAACACCCCTTCGGAGTGGGTGCAGCGTCCGGTAGGGTTCGGACCTTAGTGGCCAAACCCGCCTCCGGGTTGGTCCCAACCTCCGGCAGGGTTCAGACCTCATTGGCTGAACCCTCCCCCGGCTTGGCCCCTATTTCCGGGAAGCTTCGAGCCTTAGTGGCCGAACCCGCCTCCTCCGAGGGTTTCCAGCATCTGGGTGGATCCGGGCCTCAGTGGCCAAACCCAGCTCCTCCGAGAAGGCTGCAGCCTCAGATGGACTCGGCCTCTAGTGGTCGAGCTCCGCCTCCACCATGGGCTAATTTACCTCTAGCTTGGCAGGACCCTTCGCTAGTCTGATCCGAGGTACCATTGATGTGGCCGGGTTCCCAACTAGCCAACGGGTTCGGGACTCAGTGGGAAGAAGCCGCTAGAGCCTCCGATGCCGCCACCCTACTGTTGGATGATGGCTCCAGCTTGGCCTCCGCCACCGGAGAAATTCGTGCAATGTCCGGCTACTAACACTTACACTCCTTCTAGTGCCTCCGAGTGGCAGGTTCGGGGGTTAGCGCAGGATGACAATATTGTTCACCTCCTGTCCGTAGTGCCTCGGAACCGGGCTCGTGAGATGTCACCGGAAGGGATGAACATGGAGACACCTCAGAGGTTATAGTCATCAGGGTTGGATCCCAGGAGGTCCCAATCCCGAAGGATGCCTCGATGGGACTACGCTAAGACTCGGCCGAAGCTCGGTCTGACTAGCCTACTATGGCCGGTCCTATCGACCTTACGACGGTTTTCGGCACAGATCGGTCTAACCGGCCCGCTACGGCCAGTCCGACCGGCCCGCTACGGCCGATCCGACCGACCAGGAGCAGGAGACCTATCATAGCAAGCGCAAGACATCCGAGGCTGATACAAACAAATCCCCTCCGCCAAAAGTGCTAGAAGCAAGACCGTGGCACACGGCACCCATCCTCAGCCATCGTGGGCACCCTCGGGGATGTCCAAATCACAAAAGAGGAGGTTACAACACTTGAGGGCGCAAGAGATAGGAGAGGAGAAGGCCGAGGAGGCACAGGATGCATTTTTCGAGGAAACCCGTCCTCGGCCCACGGTGAAGAAAGTCTGGTGACCCAGGCCAGCCATGGTCGATGACTCGGCCCCCGTTGTTAGCTCCTACGAAGACGATTTGCTCGACGATGACTACACTCCCATCTTCGAGGGGCCCGCTCCTCAGGCGATGGATATTGGCATCGTCATGTTGCATTTCGAGTTCGCTCCACTACAGGAGGAGCTCGGGGTCTCTCACTAAACCTTGTCCCACGGGACGCCGTATTCGAGAATCCCGGAGACACGAACCGTCACTTGAGACCCCTCTACCTAAGGGGGCACATCGACGGGAAGCCTATCTCGAGGATGCTTGTCGATGCCGGCGCCACCGTGAACCTAATGTCGTACTCCCTTCTAAGGAAGCTCGGCAAGGATGACGATGACCTGAAGAAGACCAACGTCACCCTCAACAGCTTCAATGGCGACACGACAGAAGCTAAAGGGGTACTATCCCTGGAACTGACGGTGGGGAACAAGACGCTGCCCACTGCTTTCTTTATCGTCGACGTACAAGGCAATTATAATGTATTGCTTGGGCGTGATTGGATCCACGCAAATCAGTGCGTGTCGTCTACCCTGCATCAGCACCTAATACAATGGGATGGAGACGAAGTCGAGATAGTGTACGCCGATACATCGGCCCATGTTAGTTTGGCCGATGCGTCCGGCGATGCCACCCATGATGAGATAGAGTGCTTGTCGGGACGAGACCTCTCGGATTACGACTTTGTCAGTGTATCAGAGGGGAGTTTTGTTCCTATTTCCATGAAGCCGGCTGTAGGACCGAAAGTTGCGACCAGAGGGGGGGTGAATGGGCGCCTAAAAAATTCTTTCGAATTTATGTCCTGCTCCCAACACCCAACGCACCTCAAAAGACTTAGCAGCAAAATGTAAACAGAATGCCAAAGCCTAAAAATATCTAGCCTAGAAACGACCGGTGTCCTAGACAAAGAAACACCAATACAGTGCTAATAGGCAAAATAATTAAAGCATTCAAATTATGGCCGATCAAAAACTTCACAGAAATAAATCACAGCAATCGATTGAGAGGTTACTGTTCAAAGTTGTCTCCAGTAAGGTACTTGACAAAGCCTGCTTCATAGTGTCGAAGCCCGCTTCGAAGTGCGTGCTGAACAGTTCAGCGAGGTGTGTGACTAGCGAAGCCTGCTTCTAAGAATACCATACCGAAGTCTAAAAGTTGTGACATATACTCCGAACCACACCTTCTGAAGCCTGCTGAGCAAACAACGAGAAATAGATACTTCGAAATGGAGCAAACTCCGAATCATAGGTCACATGAAAACAGGAGCCACTTAAAAGATTCGAGGCCTGTAAAATTTCCGAAGCTCACACAAAAATCATCGAAGTCCGATGGCTTGGACAGAAAGGCTTCGGAGTACAGAAACAAACTTTGAACTTGTATTAGTACTTCGAAATACCAATTTTTTCGGACCTTGGAAACAAACCGTGCAGACACTCCGTAAGAACAAAGCTAACCACAGTCACATCCAGTACTTCGAAAAATCACAGCGCAAACTTCGCAAAGAGGCTTCGTTTCACTGATCGAAGCAAACTTTGCTAGAAATGCTTCGGAGATAGCAGGCGAAGTTGCTGAGAGAAAGCTGTAAGCTAGCGAAGCTAGCTATGCCAGGCGCATACACTCTGAAACAGGAATAAAACATTCCTGCTGGCAGAGCTATCTGCAGCTAGTAAGACTAGTCAATACAGCTATGATTAAAATAGAGAGCATGACAAAACCCATTAATACCACACAGCACAGTAAAAAGCTTGAAAGGACCAAGAAACTAGTACTAGAAATCCTAGGCTGCTGCACTCAAGTGGCTAGCAATAGCCTGCAGACTATTTTGCTTCATAGCAATACAAGCTACCGAATAAAAAATGCACAACCTGAGATAAAACTTCTGATGAACAGCTATTCCTCTAACAGAACAATGATGATGGCTACGAATCAAAAGAAAACTCTCAGTGAAATAGCTCGGAACAAAAAATCAGAACACGAATCATGAAACGAGGCATAACAGAATAAACAAAATCGATAAACTGCCGCGACGATCTCAGAAGCAAACAAGATAAATAGAAACTCACACTGCTGGTGGTGCGCATGAACAGGAATAGGAGACAGGAGAACAAAAAGTGACCCAATAGATTAGTAAAGTGATTTTTGTAAAAAGGGTGACCTAACCCTAGGGATTGGGGCCCTATTTATAGGCTGCCCAATAGCTAAGAATATTCTACCAGCCCCTTAGGGTTTTTTACAGACGCTGAAATAAAAAGAAAAGACTAAACTGCCCTTAGGATATTTTTACAAACTCAACTGACTGACTGTGGGCCTAGGGACAAAATAGTAAACTCCTATTTACAGATGACTTATCTGGAAGCTAAGCTTTCGTAGCGACTACGGCTTCTCTTCTGGACAGTCCGATGTGAGATCAGCGGTCGTCAGTTTTGCGCCGAAATTGACAAAGCCTCCACCGACTTTGCACCAGGTACCTAGATTGGGCTGGCCCAACTCCGCAGCTCTCTCAGCCCGGCAATCGATCACCGCCTGTGTACCTGAGTCAATCCTGGTCAAACAGCCCAGTGGGTCCTCTGCTGCTCCTAGCCCATGTACCCGGATTGGGCCAGCCCGACTTCGCGGCCCCTCTGCCCGACCGTCGCTCGCTGCCCGTGTACCTGAGTCACACGCGGCCCAGACGTAGCACATCTCCTTTCTTTTCAGTCCTCTTTGACTATCGTTGACAATGACTCATCACATCTCGAGCCATGAGGCCCACGCTCTTCAGCATGGCTCCTCAATCTCCCCCTTGATGAGTGCATTGTCAACACTTCTCTTCATCATCTCTTCAGTACCTGCAATCACATGTGGAAACACAAAAACAAAGCACAATAAAATAGAGAAGAAGAAAATAAAGTAAAAGTTTAACCCTAATAACCAAAAGCCGAACAAAAGCAAGAAGCGGTCATTATGGTTAACCAAAAATAAAAGCTCAAAACGAGTGTAATCTCAGAATCATCAACAAGGATATCAAAAGAGTAAGAACAAACGGGACAAAAACTTCCCCTAAAACAAATCCCAGAGAAAGCCAAAACTCCCCCTTAAATTCTTCTCCCAAAATTTCTCCCCCTTGTTGACAAGTGGACTCATCAAGCGAGACTAAAAGCACTCTAAAGAGACACAGGCTCCCCCTGAAATGCAACTCCCCCTCAAAATATGCAATGAATGCAACTGGGGTGCATGTGGAGTGATGAAAGCATGCTTCTCAGATATGATTGACTGCAATTACAACATCTAACAGGTATAGCAAAAGACATACTGTCTAAGACACATGACATGATCAGTGCAACAGATGATATCTAAAGAAAGTCATTAGCACACATTTTTCAATTTTGTAAACAAAAGCATCACCACATTTTCCAGTTGACAAGCAAGGTAAAGCATGAGATGCAGAAGCTAACTGATATCTACCAAGATAAGCATTGTCCAAAACAAAGTGCTTCAGCAAACTTGTTATCTTTTTAATTTTCAGGCTTTTTCTTTTTCCTTTTTCATTTGTGCCAGGGGTTATTTGCATGTCAAACCTTATGCTGACCGACCAAGTCAAGCCTAGGCTAGAACTGGACCATCAGAAGCTTAAGACATTGGTCTTGGCATACAGTACATTGTCCTATTTCATACCAAAGTGCTATGGTACGCAGTCGAGAACAATGTAATGCGACAAAGCAAACCCACCTGGATCTTTTCAAGTTATGCATAAAAAGGCATGGAATTTTCATTTTTCTTGATTTTTCATCATTTTTATAGCACATTTCCATGTTTAAAGCATAAAGATGTCCAAGTTGCATATTTGCATCTAAGTTAGGAACTAGCTACAAGGCATGTAACAGATAGCAAGAACATTCAGCCTATACATGCTAGTTACCAGAAGCAATGGTGATCATTTTTCAAGTTTAGAGCATAAAAACCATGCATATGACAGATATCAGACATATCAAGTGAACTGAATCAAAGCATGATCATTGACAAGTAATCAAAAGCATGTACCAGCTAGAATAAGTAAAACAGTGCAATCATATAATAGAAGCAGGCTCAAAGTGTGATATGTGAATATGCAAGATATGAACACACACAAAAAGACTCAAGAAAAGAGTAAAGAATAAAGAAAACTGACGCAAAAATATCCTAAAAAGGATACACAACACCCAAATCCCCTCGTAAACGCTCAAAAATAGACTGATCTAGGGGTTTGGTGAAAATGTCAGCCAACTGATGATGGGTATCAACATGAACAAGGTCAATGACACCTTTCTCATATTGATCTCGCAGAAAGTGAAAGCGCACATCAATATGTTTGGTTTTTGAATGGAGACAAGAGTTTTTCCCTACACTAATTGCACTGGTGCTGTTGCAAAACAAAGGAACTCTGGTAGGAAAGAACAACCCAAAATCTCGCAGAGTGGAAATCATCCAAACGAACTGTGAGCAGCAGCTAGCAGCAGCTACATACTCAGCCAGTGGCCGAAAGAGCAACTCTAGATTGCTTTCGAGAAGACAAAGAGACAAGGAAAGAACCAAGAAACTGGCAAGTACCGGAAGTCGACTTGCGATCCAACCGGCACCCACCAAAGTCAGCGTTCGAAAAGCCAGATAAATCAAGAGATGATGATGCTTAATAATAAAGACCAAGATCAGG
This sequence comes from Zizania palustris, assembly GCA_019279435.1. Classification (NCBI taxonomy): domain Eukaryota; kingdom Viridiplantae; phylum Streptophyta; class Magnoliopsida; order Poales; family Poaceae; genus Zizania; species Zizania palustris. The sequence continues at coordinate 73,992,339 of JAAALK010000080.1, forward strand.
CGCATAAGTGAGATACCTGAAGATGCGCTTGACAGCCTGCCGATGAGACGCGCGTGGTGAAGACTGGAAGCACGCGCATAGTCCCATGGCAAACTATATGTCCGGTCTTATCGCCGTCAAGTACAGCAGCGAACCAATCATCCCTCGAAACTCTCTCTCGTTGACCTTGACGCTGCTCTCATCCTTGTCTAGACCCCCAGATGTGCCCATCGGGGTCATCTGCGGCTTCAATTCTCCACCAAAGTCAAATTTTTTCAGCATGTCACGAGTGTACTTACCTTGGTGGATGAAAGTGCCGTCCTTGGTCTGTTTGATCTGGAGCCCTAGAAAATACTTGAGCTCACCCATGAGGCTCATCTCAAACTCGATGTGCATCTGCTTAGAAAACTTGGACACAAGAGAATCAGTAGTACCGCCAAAAATAATATCGTCCACGTAAATCTGAGCAACTAAGAAATCTGAAGCAACTCTGAGCAAAAAGAGAGTTTTATCCACAGAACCCATCACAAAATCCTTCCCCAACAAAAACTGCTTCAACTGGTCATACCAAGCCCTGGGGGCTTGCTTCAACGCATATAAAGCTTTTTGCAATTTAAAAACATGTCGAGGAAACTTGGGGTTCTCAAAACTGGGGGTCTGCCTAACATAAACTTCCTCCTCTATATACCCGTTCAGAAAATCACTCTTGACGTCCATTTGAAAAAGCTTAAAACCCTTTGAAACGGCAAAAGCTAAGAGAATGCGAATGGACTCAAGACAAGCAACAGGGGCAAAAGTTTCTTTAAAATCAATACCTTCCTTCTGGCAAAAACCCTGGGCAACTAGTCGAGCTTTGTTGCGCACCACAACCCCATCTTCACCTTGTTTGTTCTTGAACACCCACTTGGTGCCTATGGGGTTGCATCCTGGTGGCGGCTCAACTAGTGTCCAAACCCGATTACGGACAAAATTCTCAAGCTCTTCTTGCATAGCATTAATCCAATTAGAATCAGAAAGAGCATGAGAAACGTCTCTAGGCTCAAAAGATGCAACAAAAGAAGATTCAGCAAACACAACAAGTGAGGTAGTAGATGAACGCAAAGTTCTCTCAGTCAAATTACCAATGATGAGCTCTGAGGGGTGATCACGCTAAACTGCTCAGGATCCCTGGTGATCTGATGTCACCTCACCGGAGTTAGTAGCTAGCACCTCTGGACTCGACTGAGGGGGCTCGATCGAAGTGGAAGAAGTGATCAGAGGTCCGCCCTCGTCCTCAGTCGAAGTCTCAGAAGGTGTGGGCTCTACAGGAGGTGTAGAAGGCCCACCCTCATCAGTAGCTAGAGTATCCTCATCTTCCTCGAAGATGGACTCTCCGAGCTCAACGTCACCCGAAAGCTCAAAAGAAGGAGTCAAAGAAGGCAAGGACTCATCGAAAGAAATCTCACAAGTCTCGACAAGCTGCTGGGAGTCGAGGTTCCAAACACGGAAGCCTTGAGAATGTAAAGCGTAGCCAAGGAAAACACCATCCCAGCAACGAGACTCAAACTTGTCCAAATGCCCTCCCTTCTTGAGCACAAAGCACTTGTAGCCAAACGCTCGCAAGTGGCTCACCTTGAGTTGTCTACCAAACCGCAACTCGTATGAGGTCTTACCTAGGTAAGCTCTAAGAAAAATGCGGTTGGCCAGATAGCAAGCCATGTTCATTGCTTCAGCCCAGAAGTGCCTAGGAGTCATGTGCTCATCGAGCATCGTCCTGGCCATCTCGACTAGCGTGCGGTTCTTTCATTCCACAACGCCGTTCTGTGGGGGAGTGTAAGGAGCAGAAAACAGATGGTCAAGACCCTGATCACTACAGAAGCTGACGAACTGAGAGTTCTTGAACTCAGAGCCGTTGTCGGAGCGAATTGCTCGCATCCGACCATTGTTCTCATTCTTCAGCTTCAAAATCAGGTCATGAACAAACTGAAAAGTTTGATCCTTAGACTCCAAAAAGAAAACCCACGAGAATCGAGAAACGTCATCAACAATGACAAGCGCGTACCACTTCCCACCGACTGAGCGTAGCCGAGCTGGACCGACAGTGTCCATATGTAACATCTCGCCTACACTACTACAAACTGTCACTGTAGTGGCGTTGGGTTAAACCACTGTAGTGGCGGGCCATTAGATGCCCGCCACTAGAGTTGCTGGTGCTGACGGCAGCACCAGCGCCCGCCACAACTGCTGGTAAAGTAGTGGCGGTCGGTGATGACGTCAGCCCGGACCGCCACTAATGTACCAATAGCAGTGGCGGGCGCTGGTGCTGCCCGCCGCTGCTAAGATGGCCGCCACTAAAGTAATGATGACATCACTTGCGACCGCCACTACTATTCTAGCTATAAATGCGCAGCGTCTTCCTCCCCGAGCTCTACTGGAGTTCGCATTCAATTTTGTCCGTACAATGGCGACAAAAATCTAGATAAAGAGGGGGGAGGCTTTGTTTTCGTTTCTTTTGAAGGATTTCATTCTAGGAGGTAAATCCATTCCGAATCTCACATTTATTTTGTATTTAATCATGTATACAATGAGTTATTATCGTTTTTCTAATTTAGGGTTTGTGAATAGAAATTTTCAAATAATCTTCCATTTACGGTGTTACCTTCTCCCAAATGAACAAATATGACCCTCCTCACAATTATTCATCACTTGTATATTGATTTACGTCATTTTAATCTCTTTTTTAATTTGATTTATGATTATAGATCTAGAGTTATGTTGTTTGGAGAGAGAGAGAAACCAATATAGTTAATTTATTTAATAATTTTTTCTGCTTAATAAGTAGTTTTAATTAAAGCATTGAGGATTTTTAATTAATGTTGTTATGAGCGATAATAAATCAATATATTTTCAATTTGTAAATTAATAAAATTAACAATAATGATTTTATTAATATTTTTTCAAATAATATATGTTTTAGATGGAGCACGGGTCCTGGATGTACTCGTCCAACGACGGAGATGTGGTGGCATATTTTAACAGAGTAACTGAATTTACTGAAGCTGCCGCACAATATGCTTCCCGTCAGAGTGAAGAGGCAATATATTGTCCTTGTAAAGTTTGTAAAAACGAAGCGATGTATCCGTGTTCTGATCGTGAAACCATACGATTTCACTTGTTGAAAAATGGTTTCGTGAAGAACTATTATATATGGACGAAACACGGTGAGATGGGCCAAAATCCTCCTGAAGATTCTGATGTGCCGCAAGATGCTCATCAACATAGAAGAGGTTGTGATCATACATCCGACATAACACATGATGATGTTGATCAACATGATGATGATGACGCCTTTGATGTGGAGGAACTGATGCGAAATGTTGCGCCTGAGGTGTTGTTGCAGAGAACTACAACCAAAGGATACGATAACTTTGAAGCACTTGACAAAGCATCAAAAAACCTTGTTTACGAGGAACGCCACGGATGCGATAAGCAGTATACTGTGTTGTACACAATTCTTGAGCTTATGAACTGAAGGCCAGCAATGGATGGTCTGACACCAGTTTTTCAGATCTTTTACAACTCCTAAAAAAGGTTTTGCCAAAACCCAATGGTTTACCATCTGATACGTACCAAGCAAAGAAGATGATTTGTCCGTTGACTTTGGGCGTTCAGAAGATTCATGCATGCCCGAACCACTGTATCCTATATCGAAAAGAGTATGGATTGTTAGAGAGATGTCCGCAGTGCAACGCGAGTCGATACAAACGTCCAAATGACTGTGCGGAGGACTACAATGACCACCAGAAGAAGAATAATAAGAGGTTGCAGAAGAGGAATAAAAATGTTATTGAAGACCATCCTGGAAAAAAGATGGAGAGGAAAGTTCCGGCCTTAGTAATGTGGTACCTACCGGTGATTGATCGCTTGAAACGTATGTTCTCTAATCCTAGAGATGCTGAACTATTAATCTGGCATTTCGCTGGGCGAAAGAAGGACGGAAAACTTCGGCACCCTGCGGATGCTAGGCAGTGGAAATCATTTGACTTGGCCCATCCAGATTTCTCGGACGATCCTAGTAATATCAGGATGGGACTTAGCACGGATGGAATGAATCCCTTCGGTGAGATGAGGAACCCACATAGTACGTGGCCAGTCTTTCTATGCTTGTTCAACATTCCATCATGGTTGTGCCATAAAAGAAAATACCTTATGCTCACTACTCTAATTTCTGGTCCAAAACAACCTGGCAATGACATTGATATCTTTCTAGAACCTTTGATGGAGGATATGAAACGTCTATGGGAACATGGTGTCTGTGTGTGGGATGAGCACAAGAAAGAGCACTTCAATCTAAGAGCCATAATCTTTTGCACCATAGCTGACAACCCAGGACGCATGTCCCTAACAGGACAGGTTAAAGGAAAGACAGCATGTGTAGTGTGTGTGGACCAGACAGAATCTATGCATCTTCCATCATTCGTTAAGACGATATATATGCGACACCGCAGATTTTTACCAAAAAACCACAAATATCGAAGAAATAGGAACCATTTCGACGGTACAATCGAGCTTGGACAGCCTCCACGAAATCGAGATGGCAAATTTCTATTCGAAATGGTAAAGAATATCAAAGTTGTTTTCGGAAAGAAGAGGAAGAAATCTGAAAAAATTTCAAAGGACGCTCCATTTAAAAAGCAATCGATCTTCTTTAGATATTTGCCCTATTGGAAGGAGTTGGAGATTGGTCATGCTATCGATACAATGCACGTTGAGAAGAATGTCTTCGAAAGCACTATCGGTATTTTGTTAGACATACCGGGCAAATCAAAAGATGGACTCAAAGTACGAAGGGACCTTCAAACTCTCGGAATTAGACCCGAGCTTCACCCACAGGAAAGGGCCAATGGAAAATTTTTCCTTCCGGCTGCTAGCTATAACCTCACAATTGACGAGAAAAGATCAATCTGCAGGTGTCTACATGGAATTAGAGTTCCAACAGGATTCTCAACGAATATAAAGAATATTGTCTCCGTAGCAGATTTGAGGATGAGCGGCTACAACACTCATGATTGTCATGTTATGCTTGGGCTATTCCTCGCCATCGCAGTAAGAGGAGTCAAACATTCATTTCTGAAGATGGTGATAACACGCATGTGTCACTTCTTCAATGTCATATCAAAGAAGGTGATCGACACTGAAGAGTTAAATGAATTACGTAAACAAATGAGGGAGACTATGTGTCAGCTTGAGATGTGCTTTCCTCCTTCATATTTTGATATTATGGAGCACTATATGATACATATAGCAGACCAAATCTTTGTTCTCGGTCCAACGTACCTGCACAATATGTATGCGTACGAGCGTCTAATGGTTATCTTCAAGGGTTACGTACGAAATCGTGCTTATCCAGAGGGTTCCATGATAGAGGGCTACACGACCGAGGAAGTCATTGAGTGCTATGCAGATTACATAAGAGATGGAAGACCAATAGGAGTTCCCGTGTCGCGGCACCATGGAAGACTCACCGGTAAAGGAACTAAAGGCAGGAAAATCATACGAGACAATAGTTATCAAAGAATAAGAGAATCACATTACAGTGTAATGCATCAGTTGGCGATTATGAGACCATATGTTGAACAACACCTACAAGAGCTTCGTGAAAAGAATGAAGATCACGATGAACAATGGATTATGAAAGAACACAAAATTTATTTCACATCATGGCTGAGGGATCTAAACCTTTCGATCGGAGAAACCGACGAAGAGATGATGATAAATAAATTGTCTTACGGTCCATTGAGCATGGTTAAAACATGGCAAGCGTATGACATCAATGGTTTCACATTCTATACCAAAGCAAAGGATCAAAGGAGTCAGCGCCAAAATAGTGGTGTCAGAGGAGAAGCAGAAGATAGCACTGGACAAAAGAATGCTTACTATGGATACATCGAAGAAATATGGGAACTTAACTACGGGAACTCTATAGAAATCCCTGTATTTAAGTGTCAGTGGGTGAGACATCCAGAAGGTGTGGAGGTGGATGATTACGGGTTTACGATAGTTGACCTTAATAAGGTGGCTTATAAAGATGACCCTTGGATACTCGCTCAATCCGTGGCACAAGTATTTTACATACTTGATCCTAAAGATGAGAAAAAATACATCGTTGCTCCAGGAAAACAAAGAATTGTTGGAGTTGATGGAGTCGAAGACGAAGAAGAATACAATCAGTTTGATGAGGTGCCGTTTTTCGTTGACATATCAAGGATCAATGTGGTTGAAGCAAAACTGTCATTTGGCAGTGTGATTCCTTATCTACGCACCAATGGCGATGGAAAATTAGTTCAAGGCTAGATCATTTATGTTTAGTTGTAAAATCAATTATGTCATTTATTATTAAAACATTTTCAAGATCAAATGAGGATTGAGTGTTGTGAATTATTTCATGTCTTGTAGTTCAAATTGAACTTTTTTTGACTTTGATCATAAAAACATACTTAATGAAATAAAAACAGTACACTAAGGGAGAAAAAGTAAAGTGAGGCAGAATAATACCAATTTTTTAAATTTGATAAGTTATGATGTATTTTTATTGTTAAAAAATCAAGTTCAAACTAGAATTTAATTATGAATAAAAAAGTCATGAAAATTAGAATAGAAATGTAAAAAAAAATGTTTGGATGCTAGCAGCAAGGTTCGAACCTCAAACCGCCTGCAGGCAGCAAGGTTCGAACCTCGAACCGCATGGCACCAAAGCAACCCCCGCACCACTGCGCTACTAAGTCTTTCTCGACTTGAGTGGCAACGTATGCTAGATAACCCCACCAGCGTCGGATTAGTAGTGGCGGGCAGGATGACATCACCAGCCGCCACCGTTATCCTTTTAGTAGTGGCGGGCATGCTGACGTCAGCATATGCCCGCCACTACTAAGACACCTATATATACTTTCCACTCCCGCCGTCCGAAAACCTAGTTTCATTTTCTAAACCCTAAACTCGCCCCCCTCCTCCCGTCGCCGCCGTCGACGTCCCGGAGCACGTCGCCGCTGCCCTCCGCCCGTCGCCGCCTTCCTCGGAGCCCGTCGGCGCCGCCCGTCGTCGCCGCCATCCAGTCGATCAGTAAATATTTATTAATCTACTTCTTTATTTGGTCTTATTTTATTCGAGCTTAGGGTTAAAATGATGGAGGATTGTTATATTAATTTATGCGTGGTAATATAATTTAGTATAATATTACTAGTAGAATGCACTATAACAATAATGTTTTTTAATCTACTGTAAAAAATTTCTGAGAAAAAAATTTCCACTATAACAATAATTTTTTTTAATGTACTATAAAAAATATCTGAGAAAACAAATTTCCACTATAACAATAATGTTTTTTAATGTACTATAATATTACTAGCTTAGGGTTTTTTAATGTTATAATATCAATGTGACAAAAAAATGCAGATGGCTCCTCCTAAGATTGAACCAACAAACAGTCGATCCTCAGACTCTACATCAAGTGGCGTGTGTGAGGTTTGCAAATGCGGTAAACATAAGGTACATGATGGTATAGTTTGCAGTTGTTTGGCGAAGAAAGTGATTCTTATAATGGACTCCGACTCGGAGGACGACTCGCGATCGCCGCAACCAGATAGGGTAAGTGTTGTGCTACGGAAGAATGATGAGACAACCGGTGGTAGAGGGAAACATGCCGAGGCTAGCGGTGGAAAAGGGAAGCATGTAGAGCAATGCGGCAGCAAGAGGATGAAGGAGGCAAGATCCTCTTTTTATGCAAATTTTATATTTTTATCATCCAATTCAATCATTGATAATAAGTTGTTCTCACTATCGTCGCCGCGTGTATTTTCTTGTTCAGGAACATGGAGAGAAGTTTAGACTGCCTGATGATGCCGAGTTGGTTGAGGATTGGCAAGTTGAGGCTTTTAATCTGTTTAACCAGAAATAGGTTGGGTTTGTGCCGAGGAAGAAGAAGAAGCTCCAAACCATATCTTTCCTTTGGGTTTGACCAGTAGTGCGTTTCGATGTGTAAGCTGGTTTTCCCCAGCCTGGACTTGTGTTTGTTTACTTGCTTTCAAATAAACATGATGTGTCAAAAGCGAGCCCCCGCACCACCGCGCTACAAAAGTCTCGATCATATCGTAACAACATGTAATAAAAACACACTTAATAATAAAAACAGTAAACTAAGGGAGAAAAATACCAATTTTTGCAATTAGAATATTGGTGTTGTATTTTTATTGTACAAAAAGTTTCAATTTCAAAGGAAGAATAAACTATAGATAAGTTATGATGTATTTTTATTGTACATGTTTATTAATGAAATAAAAAAAGTAAAGTGAGGCATAAAAATACATATTTTCTAATTTGATAAGTTATGATGTATTTTTATTGTTAAAAAAACAAGTTCAAACTAGAATTTAATTATGAATAAAAAAGTCATGAAAATTAGAATAGAAATGTAAAAAAAAATGTTTGGATGCTAGCAGCAAGGTTCGAACCTCAAACCGCCTGCAGGCAGCAAGGTTCGAACCTCGAACCGCATGGCACCAAAGCAACCCCCGCACCACTGCGCTACTAAGTCTTTCTCGACTTGAGTGGCAACGTATGCTAGATAACCCCACCAGCGTCGGATTAGTAGTGGCGGGCAGGATGACGTCACCAGCCGCCACCGTTATCCTTTTAGTAGTGGCGGGCATGCTGACGTCAGCATATGCCCGCCACTACTATACTTTTTTCCACCCGCCCAGACTAAACCCTAGTAGTGGCGGTCGGTGACGTCAGCGGCCCGCCACTACTATGTCTTTGCCCGCCACTACTACAATAAATAGCAGTGGCGGGCATGCTGACATCAGCGTGTGCCCGCCACTACTAATCCGCCTATATAAATTTTTCACTCCCGCTGTCTGAAAACCCTAAGCCCTAATCTTCTCCCGCCAGTTGCTGCCGCTTCTAGAGCCCGCGCCGCCGTTGTCGGAGCCGCCGTCGTCCGCCAGTTGCCGCCACTCCCAGAGCCCGCGACACCCTCAAAGCCCATCGTCGTCGTCGCCGGAGCCGTCGCAGCAACCGTTTCCCGGCGTTGTCAACGGAGCCGGCCCGTCGCCACCATCGAAGCCCGCCACAGCCCCCCGGAGCCCTTCACCGTGCACCGTCCCCGTCGCCGCCCCGGAGACCGCCACCGCCATCATTTCCCGGCGCCGTCACCGGAGCCGGCCCGTCGCCACCGTCGGAGCCCGCCACCGCCCCCAAGATCCCTTCACCGTGCTGCGCTCTCCAGTCTCCAGGGGTATTCCTCTGTTCTCTGCATGTTCCACTGTTCTGTTCTCTGTGTAGTGTTCTCTGTTCTGTTAACACTTAACACTAATGTTCTCTGTGAGCAAATGTTTTCTATGTGATTAAATTATGGTTGATCTGTATGCCATGCTTGTTATTTGTTGTGCTATGTGATTAAATGTTTTCTATGTGACTAAATGTTGCTACAAAATCTGTGAAGTGAGTATGGCGTCGCCTCGCCGCACGCCATACTCGCCTAAAAGTCGTGAAGGTGGTCCGGCGCCTCGCCTCGCCGCGCCGCCATAACAACTATGGATCACATAACTCATAACTTATTTCTTTTATATTATCTAAGCAAAATTATTATAATATCCATTTGTAAGCTCAATTATAATAATTTTAAGTTGAAAGAAACACATTCTTCACAAAGCGTGCTGTCCATTGCAGTGCTATTTCAAAAAGCCAAACCAAGATCACCTACTCATCTTGCTAAAGTTGGATTAATTTTCGCTCCCGCCGTGCGAAAACCTAGTTTCATTTCTAACTCTCGCGCCGTCGTCCGCCAGTTGCCGCCACTCCCGGAGCCCGCGACACCCTCAAAGCCCATCGCCGTCGTCGCCGAAGCCCGTCGCCGCCGAACTCCACTTTTTTAGAATAACTTTTAGAGGCCTATGATGCAAATAATAATTGAGTTATCTCTTGTATGTCATCAAGCCGTGCGACACATCCTATTCCTATCAACAACTTCTTCTTTCTCGTGTTGCTGACAGGGAATGGATGTGCTCACGGTTCCATGGCAGCCATGAACATTTTGAAAAGCTACACAAAATATGCTGAGGCCTAAACAACACTGTGACCAGTTTACTACCGCTATTATTTCTAAGGCTACTATATACTAATCCTCAAGTTCATGCATCTGGCTGAAGGCCAACATTAGATTCTGCAATTCTTTTTAGGGGCCTATGATGCAAATTGTTATTGAGTTATCTCATGTATGTCATCAAGCCGTGGGACACATCCATTCCTATCAACAACTTCTTTCTCGTGTTGCTGACAGGGAATGGATGTGCTCACGGTTCCATGGCAGCCATGAACATTTTGAAAAGCTACACAAAATATGCTGAGGCCTAAACAACACTGTGACCAGTTTACTACCGCTATTATTTCTAAGGCTACTATATACTAATCCTCAAGTTCATGCATCTGGCTGAAGGCCAACATTAGATTCTGCAATTCTTTTTTGGGGCCTATGATGCAAATAGTAATTGAGTTATCTCATGTATGTCATCAAGCCGTGAGACACATCCATTCCGGTCAACAACTTCTTTCTCGTGTTGCTGACAGGGAATGGATGTGCTCACGGTTCCATGGCAGCCATGAACATTTTGAAAAGCTACACAAAATATGCTGAGGCCTAAACAACACTGTGACCAGTTTACTACCGCTATTATTTCTAAGGCTACTATATACTAATCCTCAAGTTCATGCATCTGGCTGAAGGCCAACATTAGATTCTGCAATTCTTTTTAGGGGCCTATGATGCAAATTGTAATTGAGTTATCTCATGTATGTCATCAAGCCGTGGGACACATCCATTCCGTTCAACAACTTCTTTTTTCTCGTGTTGCTGACAGGGAATGGATGTGCTCACGGTTCCATGGCAGCCATGAACATATTTGAAAGACAACACAAAATATGCTGAGGCCTCAACAACACAAGAGAGAGAGAACAACACAATCTCCTAACTTGAGGATTAATATAGTAGCTTCAGAAGTAATAGCTCACTACTGTAGCCAAGAAGAGTGTTCATACATTTTCCACCTTTGACACTGTGATCAGTTTACTACTGCTATTATTTCTGAGGCTACAGTAGTAAACTGATCACAGTGTCAAAGGTGGGAAATGTATGAAAAATCTTCTTGGCTACAGTAGTCAGCTATTACTTCCGAAGCCACTATATTAATTCTCAAGCTAGGAGATTGTGTTGTTCTCTCTCTTTAGTTTTGTTGATACCTCAGCATATTTTGTGTTGTTTTTCCCTCTAATGTTCCATGGCAACAAAATATGCTGAGGCCTAAACAACACTGTGACCAGTTTACTACCGCTATTATTTCTAAGGCTACTATATACTAATCCTCAAGTTCATGCATCTGGCTGAAGGCCAACATTAGATTCTGCAATTCCTTTTAGGGGCCTATGATGCAAATTGTTATTGAGTTATCTCATGTATGTCATCAAGCCATGAGACACATCCATTCCTATCAACAACTTCTTTCTCGTGTTGCTGACAGGGAATGGATGTGTTCATGGTTCCATGGCAGACATGAACATTTTGAAAAGCTACACAAAATATGCTGAGGCCTCAACAACATTGTGTTCAGTTTACTACTGCTATTATTTCTAAGGCTACTATATACTAATCCTCAAGTTCATGCATCCGGTTGAAGACCAACATTAGATTCTGCAATTCCTTTTAGAGGCCTATGATGCAAATTGTTATTTAGTTATCTCATGTATGTCATCAAACCATGTGACACATCCATTCCTATCAACAACTTCTTTCTCGTAGTTGCTGACAGGGAATGGATGTGCTCATGGTTCCATGGCAGCCATGAACATTTTGAAAAGCTACACAAAATATGCTGAGGCCTAAACAACACTGTGACTAGTTTACTACCGCTATTATTTCTAAGGCTACTATATACTAATCCTCAAGTTCATGCATCTGGCTGAAGGCCAACATTAGATTCTGCAATTCCTTTTAGGGGCCTATGATGCAAATTGTTATTGAGTTATCTCATGTATGTCATCAAACCATGTGACACGTCCATTCCTATCAACAACTTCTTTCTCGTGTTGCTGACAGGGAATGGGCGTGAACATGGTTCCATGGCAGACATGAACATTTTGAAAAACAACACAAAATATGCTGAGGCCTCAACAACACTAGAGAGAGAAAACAACACAACATCCTAACTTTAGGATTAATATGACATCAGACCTTTTTTGCATAACCAAAATTCTGATACATTAGCATCTTCATATGAATAGTTTATCTATGGCGGAAGAAGGACGTTCCATCGAGGAGCTCATCTACGAGTCTCCCGCAAAAACAAATAAAGAGGGTTCATCTGAAGGATCCTCCGATAGCGAATCTTCGTACCACTCTCCGGAGAATGAACATCCAATGGAGCCTAGGAAGAAGAGAACGAGAGAAGACGCCGATGAGGATTACATTCCTGAAGCTCAAGCGGAGGTAATTATTACGTTAGTAACAAGTCAGAGCAGCTTCTAACCGAGGATTACATTCCTGAAGCTCACATTGTCTATCATCGTAGGATCGTCCAAAGCGAGGAAGCAAGCGTCGATTATTCCAAGTCGAGAAAAGAACAACTATTGTCCCAGCTATTGAGTCAGCTGAGCGAACAGATGTTGAGCCCGCTGCCACAACATCGTCTGCAAATGCGAAGAGGAGAGGGAAACGGGAGAAGAACAAGCTACATACAGCTATCTATGAGGTTGAAGAAGTGCATGTTGATGGGGCTCCAAAGAAGCCAAAAGAAATCACTGCGAAGTGGCGTAACGACTGTGGATGTCTCGCCAGGGAGCGATGTAAGATAGTTTGGAAAAATTGGAAGACTGTCCCTGAAGCTACAAAGAACGAATTGTGGCAGCATATAAAAGCGCATTATAAATTCCCGGAAGACCGCTTAGAAGACGCTAAAGCTGCCACATTGAAGACTATCGGGAAGGCTCTCCGTACATTTAGGACTAAACTGAACACACAATACCTTCAGAAAGATGAGTCGCCACTCAACGACTACGGCTTTATAACGCCAAATGAATGGAATGAATTTAAAATGCAGCATTGCTCCGAAGAAGCCAAACAAGAGAGCATAATGTTCAAAGAACTTAATAAGAAGAATAAGTTCCCCCATAAACTTGGGCCAGGTGGATATAAGGCTAAGGAGGATGAGTGGAGTAAAAAGGAGGAGGAGGACCGTGCGGCTGGGTTACCTGAACAGTTTTCAGGTGCTGATCAGCGCACTAAGAGATGGCTCCTAGGTCGAGCTAAAAAAACACCCGAGGGCCAATATATGCTCTCCGACTCACGGACTAGTGAAGTATTCCAGAAAGCACAGGAAATCGCTGAGTTGGAGAAGACTGGAAAGTTCAAGCCCGAGGGATGTAATGACCAGCTTACATCTGCTCTCGGAAACGAGGAACATCGAGGGCGCACCCGAGGTGTCTCTTCTATAGCACCCTGGAAAAATACTTTCAAGAAACAGGAGGGTGCCACATACAAGAAGCGTCAAGCACGCACAGACGACGCCGCAGAGCGCCGTGCAGAGTGGGAGCGACACTTTTTTGAATTTATTAACGAGAATCCAAACATAATGCAGGCTGCAGCTGGACAAATAATTGTGCCAGAGGTACGACTCGACGTACCAAGCAGTGTTGGCTCAGTACAAGACAAATTTCCTGTAAATTATATTAAAGAGGACACACCCTGCAGCCTGCATGTACCGATAGGGCGCAAAGGGCATTCCCAAGAGGCTGCACGAGGCATTGCTATGCCTGGGGATTTATTTCACAATCGGCCTATTCCTGCTGACTATACCAAGGTTCAGGTCAATGAGATCACCAACGACAGATTTATTAATGACCCCTTGGATCTTCCAATGCCTGATGAGGGGATTGAGACAATCGGAGATGCTCTAAATAACTTTGTCCTATGGGCGAGCCGAGATATCAAATTACTGCAGACAAGTTCTCAGAGTAAATCACCTATTGTCTCATCACAATCCCCCGCATATCTTTCATCTCAGGATGTGCAAAATATAGGATCATTATCACCTGTTGATGAGCGTGAAATAGAGGAAAAGGCAGAGGAAGAGCCAGTGCCCAATAAAGTGGCAGAAGTGATAGAATCGAAAGTGACTTCTGATCCTCAAGTGACAAAGCTAGTGCCAGTGCTTGAGCCCACTGATGAGCCCAACACAAATGTGCCAGAGCCAGATCAAATGCCAGTGCTAGTTCCGACTGAGCCTCAAGTGCCAGTTCCGGCTGATCCTCAAGTGCCAGTGCTAGTTGCTGCCGAGCCTGAAAAACAAGATGCATGCCCAAAGCCAGCAATCCACAAGATAACTGTTCAAGCTGGGCAGTGTTCTGCGCTGAAATCTGAAATGCATAAATTTTTTAATACTTTGGGGCAAACACGTTCTATGCCCGAAGCGGCTCCCATAAAGGCTCCAGTACAAAAGCATGCGGGCTCACTTTCTGTTGATAAGAGGACCTACGGAGACGAGGATTATATCGAATACGAACCAGGCAAACCATTATTACCCCAAGGAGTACTTAATTGTATGCCTTGGACGATGAAAACATTTCATGACTGGTACCTCGAAGCGTCTTCGTTAGGTGTAACACAAATAGAACTGACGGTTCCACAAGAAATATTCAACTGCCCAGAGTTTAAGCTTGCACTATTTTTCGACGACTTCCATCGGATGTTTCGTCTGAAGCGAACCGACATCACAAGCATGATGCTCTGGTGCATGTAAGTACTTTATACTTTGTCAATACAAAGAAAAAATAAATAATGTCTTATATTGACTATTGTTTTATAACATATGCAGTTGTAATTCACGCGGTGACGAGTCTAAATTGTATGGGTACCTAAACCCGTCATTAATAAGCCAAAGTGCGCTGAACCCGACACTAAACCTAGAATGATAGCAAGTACTGGACTGCGGGTAAGAAAAAATTTCAAAGAAAGATGTTCAATAAAGACGAAGACAAACTTAAGAAGAACAAAAGGAGTTGTGCCGCGTTGTATATTGCGCGGTGCATGTATCAATGGAAGGACAGAGAAATTATATGTGGGGCATATAACTTTAAGTAAGTATACCCACTATATCCACTTAAACACGTTTTATCGATTATGAAACTAACATAATCATATATTACTTCTTTCGATAGTGATCATTGGATTGCACTTCTGATATACCCAAAAAGCTCAAGGGTTTATGTGCTCGACTCGCTCGACAAACCCAAAAAAGAATATCAAGATATATTAAATGTTATTCAGAGTGCACATAGATACTACGTGGAAAAGTTAGGTGGCCCACATGATCCACAGAGGCCGAAAGAAATGCTTATCAGAACAAACTTTCCGGTAATATTATATTTTTAAATTTGTTAATTCAATTGATAAAGCCAAACTATATATCGTTCTAACTTTGTCTATTTTGAAGTGTCACAAACAATCTCTTGGTTCCGTGCATTGTGGCTACTATACTTGTGATTTCTTGAGCAATAACTTAGGAAAGTTTGGGCGGACAGTATCTGAGGATACTAAAGAAGTAAGTTGATTTCTTGTGTGTTAATCTAATATAACTTGCAGCGTATGTACTTATATTTTACGTATGCAGGCGTCAGGTCCATCAACCGTTGCCGAGAAGAGCCAACTCTCTGAATCACAAATGTACGAAATCGTATCAAGGATGTGCCGCTTCACGATGCATGAGATTCTTCATGAGCTTGGACGATTTTTCGATCCTGAGAGTGAAGTGGCCAAGCATCCAACTTTGTATGATTGGGCCGGAAGAATGAAAAGGCGAACCAATTAAGATATGAGTTAGCCTTCCAAGAAAACATAAACCGCATGAGCATGTATTTGTGAAACAATGAATTGTGTTGATGGATGGTTATTGCGAAACAAAAACCGGAAGAATGTAAACATTGTGAATTTTTGAAAATTGATGAGATTGATGGTTGTTGTGTTGATGTGTTGTTGTTGTGGATGTGTATGTGGATATGTGGATGTTTTGCTGCTGTGTATGTGGATATGTGGATATGTGGATATGTGGATGTTTTGCTGCTGTGTATGTGGATGGCTGTGTGAAGCATATAATTTCTGTGTTTTGGTTTGTGGGATCACAGCATTCTGTGTTATGGCTTATACACAGCAGTGGCGGGCAGATGAGGTAGCTTGCCCGTTACTGCTGTTGACACAGTGGTGGCGGGCGTGCTGACATCATCTGCCTGCCACTGCTATTGATAACGGCAGTGGCGGGCAGATGAGGTCAGCGCACCCGCCACTGCTGTTGACATAGTGGTGGCGGGCGTGCTGACATCATCTGCCCGCCACTGCTATTGATAACGGCAGTGGCGGGCAGATGATGTCAGCACGCCCGCCACTGCTGTTAACACAGCGGTGGCGGGCGCTCTGACCGCCACTGCTAACCAGCGATAGCAGTGGCGTTAGAGCAGTGGCGGACTGGATGCCCGCCACTATAGGTCGATTTTGCCCGCCGCTACAGTGTCGCTTTGTAGTAGTGCTAGATACGAAGTCATCACCTGAGTCACAGGTGAGTGAGAAGCGGCAACCATTTTCCCATGATGACAGGGATGACAAACCAGATCTTTCTCCATTTTAAGCTTGGGCAATCCTCGGATGAGGTCCATAGAGCTCAACCTGACTAGCAGATCAAAACTCAAATGACCTAGCCTCCTATGCCACTTCCAGAGCTCAGAAGAAGATCCAGCAATCAAACAACAAGAAGGGCCAAAAGAACTAGAGAAGTCAATTCAAAAAACTTTACCGAAAGGTAAAATCTAGCAAATAAAAGATCCTCTAGAATCAAACACAGAAGAATTGCCCTTCTTAAAACGCACTTCCAAACCATCCTCAAGAAGTTGCGAAACAGAAATCAAGTTAAAGTTCAAATTTTTAACCAAGGCAACATTCTTCAAAGAGAAATGGTCTGAAATGCGAATTGAGCCGATGCCACTTACCTTCCCTTGACCACTGTTCCCGAAAGTGATGTACTCTTTGGAGCTCGGGGGAGTGAGATTGGAGAACCATCTACGATGTCCTGTCATGTGGTGAGAGCATCCTGAGTCCATGATCCAAACGTCCACCAGTCCCCGATCCTACACAATCAGTGGTTGTAAGGGGGAGCAAATGGTCCGGCACCAGGTTTAGCAAAAGTACTAAACCAGTGTCGAGCCATCTGCTCAAAAGACGGAAAGCAAAAACCATTAGAAGAATTTGGACCGAAGCGCGGCTCAAAGCGCGGTCCATGGTTCTGCCTAAAACCTCGGCCACGAGGTCCAGGACCGTAGCCAAAACGGCCTGGAACTCTGCCGGAACAAACACCACCAACTGGAGCACGTGCATGAAAGACGTCTCCTCTACCACCACCTACACGACGCGGCCTAGCCTCCAGCCTCTCCCCGCATCGAGGAACTCTCAGTCTACCACCCTGCTGGTAGAACTGCTCCTGACCACCACGAGCATGCTCTGCTCTCTCAATCCGCTTCCTCCTAAAGCAAAACTCCGCAAGATGCCCGTTTCTCTGACAATACTCACAATGATAGGTGGGCTTCTTGGGATGTGGTTGAGGCGGCTTGGGGTTCTTGGGCTTAGTGGTGTTTGGTGTAGTATTCTTGGGTTGAGAGGGTCCAGGAAGAGAGTCAAGAGAAGTGTGGAGGTGTTTGGGCTTTGGAACCCAGATGGGATTCTTGGGTGGAGCTTTGGGCTGTTCATGGATCACTCCATACTTGGGCTGACTAGCCAGGGAAGACTCAGTGGAGTGAGTCTTGGGATATCTCTGCTCAGGAGTCATTTTACTCCACTCCACTACCCGGCTAATGGCACTCTCAAAGTCAGTCTTGGTGTAGGTGTAGCCTACCCCAAACCCATCCTGGCTCTTAAACTACTGGATCATCATGCTGAGCTGTGGCTCTCTAGCACTGATCCAACTCAGGATAGAACGGAGGTAAAAGTTCTCATTCTGAGAATCGGCTAGCTCCTCTCTCAAGGAAGCTAGAACCTCCACCTGAGACAAGCAGGTCTCACACTCGCTATCTACCTGGACAGACTTCTCGGCTTTCAGCTTGATCAATTCCATTCTAAGAGACATACAGTTCTCACAGACAGTGGGTGGAACTAACAGTGTCTCAAGCTTTAGCCTAGTCTGCGCCAGCTCAGCTCTCACTCTCTCCAAGTCCCCCAAATGCTCATTGCCCTTGGCTTTCAGCTCAGCTAAGACAGCTAGATGAGATGGGCAATCAGCACAGGGTACAACGACAGTGGCTTGAGCATCTTTCAGCTCCAGTTGAGCGCTTTGAAGCTCAGTGGCCAAAGCGTCTCTCTCATCAACCCTTTCTGTGTACCTGGACTTCAGAGTCGACAGGTCACACAGAAGCACCTCACACTTTGGGCACTCACTGCTATCACCCAAGCAAGGGGAAGAAGATAGACTCTCAATTCTGCCGTTGGCCATGGCAATCTCACTCTCTAACTCATCTATCGTCTTCTTAGCCCCCCTAAGCAGTTTTTCCCAATATTTTAACTCCTAACGATTGCTTTCAAGTAAATCAACGATTTCGCGTTCATAAGATGATACCTTTTCGTTGTCGTCATCGTCGGAGTCATCGGAGGAGCCCTTCTCTTCCTTATCCCCAAGAGCCATTGAGCAGAAGCTCTTGTGGGATCTTCGGCGCTGATGTGAGCAGCTCTTCGGTCTGTTCCTGAATGAAGCAAAGACCCGCCGGATCGTCCTTGTCCTTCCCCTTCCTGATGACGATCTCCTCATCGCTTGAGCTTGATGAAGAGGAAGAAGACGTGGACCACTTGGAGTAGCTCTTCTCCATCTCAGCGAAGAAGGCCTTGTCGCGCTTCTTGTTCTCACGCCGGTAGTCCTTCAGGGCCTTTCTGAAGAATCTGGTCTTTGGCTTGCCCTTGTTGAAGGAGGAGCTGTCGTGCTCACCAGAGTCATGGAAGCCACCACCGGTGCCCTTCTTGTGGCCATTGCGCTTGGGGCAGTCGGCGATGAAGTGTCCTGGGTCACCACACTCAAAGCACCCGGATTTTGTGACGTGTCTCTTGAACATTCGTTTGTCATAAACACGATGCACCCGGTTGTTAAAAAGACACAGGTCATCATCTCCCATAGACTCAAGCTGATCCTCAATGATAGACATCAAAGAGAACCCAGCACAGCTCATAGAAGAGGGATCAACAGAAGGTGTAGCAAGGGCCAGGGACTTTGATCCAGAGCCAGTGAGATTTGATCTCAGCTTGATATCAACCTCAGTGGCCTTCAGCTTGCTAAACAACTCAGAAATGTTCAAGGTATCATAAGAAGTGCTCTCAACGATAGAGGATACCTTGATCTCCCAGATCTTTGGGTCCAAGGTATGGAGAACCTTAAGCGCCTGCTCGTGATCTGAGACTAAGTGAGCACCCTCAGCCTTGTTGTCCCGAAGCTTGTTTATGATCGATTGAAATCGACCAAACAAAGCTTCAACAGATTCACTCGGCTTTTGTGTGAAGTTCTCATATTCACGCCGGTAGGTCTGATAGAGCCGAGCCTTGACCTGGGCTGTCCCCTCATGGTGTGCGTTGAGGGTAGCCCAGATCTCTCTTGCAGTGGAGAGATGGCTCACACGCTCAAACTAAGTGGGACCTAAACCAGAAAACATAATGTTCACAACTTTACTATTATTCAGATGCTGGGCAATGATACCAGGAGTACCTTGCTCAGCAACTAGCAATACAACAAATGTAGCGTGAACGCAAATGTCACAGATGTCCGAGCTTTGGCTCATGAGATAGGCTCGCATGCGAGTCTTCCAATAATTATAGACATAAGCTTCCAAGGACGGGACCTTGCCAGGAGACGTCATGATCACTACTGGGGTTTAGAACCGGTTAAGGTATGAAAAAAACTAACCAGACTCTGATACCACTTGTAGGACCGAAAGTAGCGACCAGAGTGGGGGTGAATGGGCGCCTAAAAAATTCTTTCGAATTTATGGCCTGCTCCCAACACCCAACGCACCTCAAAAGACTTAGCAGCAAAATGTAAACAGAATGCCAAAGCCTAAAAATATCTAGCCTAGAAACGACTGGTGTCCTAGACAAAGAAACACCAATACAATGCTAATAGGCAGAATAATTAAAGCATTCAAATTATGGCTGATCAAAAACTTCACAGAAATAAATCACAGCAATCGATTGAGAGGTTACTGTTCAATGTTGTCTCCAGTAAGGTACTTGACGAAGCCTGCTTCGTAGTGTCGAAGCCTGCTTTGAAGTGCGTGCTGAACAGTTCAGCGAGGTGTGTGACTAGCGAAGCCTGCTTCTAAGAATACCATACCGAAGTCTAAAAGATGTGAGATATACTCCGAACCACACCTTCCGAAGCCTGCTGAGCAAACAACGAGAAATAGATACTTCGAAATGGAGCAAACTCCGAATCATAGGTCACATGAAAACAGGAGCCACTTAAAAGATTCGAGGCCTGTAAAATTTCCGAAGCTCACACAAAAATCATCGAAGTCCGATGGCTTGGACAGAAAGGCTTCGGAGTACAGAAACAAACTTCGAACTTGTATTAGTACTTCGAAATACCAATTTTTTTGGACCTTGGAAATAAACCGTGCAGACACTCCGCAAGAACAAAGCTAACCACAGTCACATCCAGTACTTCGAAAAATCACAGCGCAGACTTCGCAACGAGGCTTCGTTTCACTGATCGAAGCAAAATTTGCTAGAAATGCTTCGGAGATAGCAGGCGAAGTTGCTGAGAGAAAGATGTAGGCTAGCGAAGCTAGCTATGCCAGGCGCATACACTTTGAAACAGGAATAAAAAATTCCTGCTGGCAGAACTATCTGCAGCTAGTAAGACTAGTCACTACAGCTATGATTAAAATAGAGAGCATGACAAAACCCATTAATACCGCACAACACAGTAAAAAGCTTGAAAGGACCAAGAAACTAGTACTAGAAATCCTAGGCTGCTGCACTCAAGTGGCTAGCAATAGCCTGCAGACTATTTTGCTTCATAGCAATGCAAGCTGCCGAATAAAAAATGCACAACCTGAGATAAAACTTCTGATGAACAGCTATGCCTCTAACAGAACAATGATGATGGCTACGAATCAAAAGAAAACTCTCAGTGAAATAGCTCGGAACAAAAAATCAGAACACGAATCACGAAACGAGGCATAACAGAATAAACAAAATCGATAAACTGCCTTGACGATCTCCGAAGCAAACACGATAAATAGAAACTCACACTGCTGGCGGCGCGCATGAACAGGAATAGGAGACAGGAGAACAAAAAGTGACCCAATAGATTAGTAAAGTGATTTTTGTAAAAAGGGTGACCTAACCATAGGGATTTGGGCCCTATTTATAGGCTGCCCAATATCTAGGAATATTCCACCAGCCCCATAGGGTTTTTTACAGACACTGAAATAAAAAGAAAAGACTAAACTGCCCTTAGGATATTTTTACAGACTCGACTGATTGACTGTGGGCCTAGGGACAAAATAGTAAACTCCTATTTATAGATGACTTATCTTGAAGCGGAGCTTTCGTAGCAACTACAGCTTCGCCTCAGAACGGTCTGATCTGAGATCAGCGGTCATCAGTTTTGCGCCGAAACTAACAAAGCCTCCACCGACTTTGCACCAGGTACCCGGATTGGGCTGGCCCGACTCCGCAGCTCTCTCAGCCCGGCAATCGATCACCGCCCGTGTACCTGAGTCAATCTTGGTCAAACAGCCTAGTGGGTCCTCTGCTGCTCCTAGCCCATGTACCCGGATTGGGCCAGCCTGACTTCGCGGCCTCTCTGCCCGACCATCGCTCGCTACCCGTGTACCTAAGTCACACGCGGCCCAGACGCAGCAGATCTCCTTTCTTTTCAGTCCTCTTTGACTATCGTTAACAATGACTCATCACATCTGGAGCCATGAGGCCCACGCTCTTCAGCATGGCTCCTCACCGGTCGGTGTGTCTCGGTTGTTTCTAAGATAGGAGAATGTCTAGCGCTAATCTTGATTGGCTAAAATCTCGCGTGTAGCACTATCGGTCTTCTCAAGATGGTATTGCCGAAGCCATTGAAGATTTTAGCGAGGTAGAAAAATTAGGTCAAGGCTTCTCATCGGCCGACCCTTTGGAACAAGTAGACATAGGAGATGGTAGTGTTCTGAGGCCGACATTTGTAAATCAGAATCTGAATAATGATGTAAAGGCCGAAGTAATAAAATTGCTTCGATCGTATGTTGATTGCTTCGCATGGGACTACAGCGAGATGCCCGGTCTAAGCCGAGAGCTTGTTGAGCATCGGCTCCCCATCAAACCCGGGTTTAGGCCTTATAAACAGCCGTCGCGCCGCTTCAATTCGACCATCTATGACGAAGTTAAAGAGGAGTTTGAACGTCTATTAGCGGCAGGTTTTATTAGGCCATGCAGGTATGCGAATGGGTCGCTAACATCGTGCCTGTTGAGAAGAAAGAGAGTGGCAAGATCCGCATCTGCGTCGACTTCAGGGATTTGAACAAGGCTACTCCGAAAGACGAATATCCCATGCCGATAGCTGACATGTTGATCAACGATGCCTCGGGACACAAGGTACTATGTTTTCTTGACGGCAACACTGGTTATAATCAAATCTTTATGGCCGAAGAAGACGTTTTTATAATGGCTTTTCGCTTCCCGGGTTTTGTCAGCTTGTTTGAGTGGGTAGGAATGACGTATGGGTTAAAGAATGCTGGCGCCACATACCAACGTGCCATGAACTTAATATTTCATGACTTGCTAGGGGTTATGTTAGAAGTTTATGTAGATGATGTTGTGGTCAAATCATATGCTAAGGAAAACCACCTCGCCGATTTGAGAGTTGCTTTAGAAAGAATGCATCAGTATTGCTTAAAAATGAACCCGCTCAAGGGTGCGTTTGGTGTGTCAGCGGGTAAGTTCTTGGGATTCATGATTCATAAAAGAGGCATTGAAATTGATCCTAAGAGGCTTGAGAAAATTAGAGGATGTGTAGCGCCGACATGTAAGAAAGATTTGCAGAAATTGCTAGGCAAGGTTAATTATTTGCGACGCTTTATATCTAACTTGTCTGTCAACATTGATGCTTTCGTCGCAATACTCCGGCTAAAAAATGAAGCCGAGTTCACTTGGGGGGCAAGCCAGCAATGCACGTTCGAAAAAATCAAAGAGTGCTTATCGACGCCGCCAGTGGTAAGGGCGCCGAAGGCCGGGATTCTGTTTCAGCGGTATATTGCCACAGAGGAGAGTGTGATTGGAGTCGTATTGACTCAAGACATCGAAGGAAGATAGTACATCATCACCTTCTTGAGTCATCGACTTCTAGACACCGAGACAAGGTACGTGTTTGTGGAGCGTTTGTGTTTATCCCTCTATTATGCGTGTACCAAATTACGTCACTATCTTCTCCCTAGCACATGTATTGTCACTTGCCAAACAGATGTCATAAAATACATGTTGCGAAATCTGATTCTAAGTGGTAGAATCGACAAGTGGGTGTATGCGTTAATCGAATATGATTTGGCTTATGAACCGTTGAAAGCTATGAAAGGACAAGTCGTTGCTAATTTTATAGTGGATCACCACATAGATGTCAATTGGGGCGATAAAGTCACTTTGATTGAAGTATTACCATGGTAACTCTACTTCGATGGTTCGGCTTACAAAAATGGCCAAGGTGTTGGAGTGGTACTCATATCACCAAGTGGTATGCGCTTTGAAACCTTGGCCCGTTTGGAATTTCATTCAACTAATAATCAAGCCGAATACGAAGCCCTATTGCTAGGTCTTGAGTTGTTAAACTCCATGGGTGTGAAATATGTTCATGCATATGGTGATTCTTTATTAGTCGTGCAACAAGTAGCCAAGCTTGCTCAATGTTTTAGCGGTTTGTTAAATAGCTACTTGGATAAATGTTTAGACTTAATTTCTACCTTTAATGATTTTGAGATTACTCATGTGTCAAGAGAGGCCAACTCACTTGCAAATGACTTGGCTCAACAAGCATCATGCTATCAAATTAGGAGAGGTAAATTCTGCACACGGGAAAGGTCGATGTTGGAAGATGATGTAACACCCGAGGGTACTACTGTCGGTCTGACCAGCTTTGTGAGCACGGTCCAACTGCCCTTGCGTACCCGATCTGACTGACCATGTCAGGACGGTTAGACCGAACTATGCCAGACAATCGGCAAAAGTTGGTTGAACCGGGCCAACATGGCCGATTCGACCGACTGTTGTCAGGAAGGTTTAGTCCTCGGGGGCAGGTCCAAATGGTAAATCTTGAGGCCAGTTCTAGTGGGAATTTGGCCATTGCTCCTTTGGTCAGTGAGGATGATTAGAGGATCCCAATCGTCCAATATTTGAGAAATCCAAAACAAAAGGTTGATCGAAAGGTTCGGCGACAGGCTTTCAAATTTGTTTTGCTCGACGATATGTTGTATCGCGCCGGACTATCGATGGAGTACTTTTGAAGTGTTTAGACCCCGATCAAGCTAGAGTTTCTATAGGCGAAGTACATGAAGGACTTTGCGGTACTCATCAGTCAGCCCCGAAGATGAGTTGGATGCTCAAAAGGGCAGGTTTTTATTGGCCGACTATGACTGAAGACTGTTTTAGATACTATAGAGGATGCAGAGCTTGTCAAAAGTTTGGAAATATTCAGCTAGCACCCACGTCGGTGCTTAATCCTATCATCAAACCATGGTCGTTCCGAGGATGGAGTTTAGACTTCATCGGCCAAATTCATCCTCCATCTTTGAAAGGGCATCGGTTCGTGTTGATGGCAACAGATTACTTCACCAAATGGACCGAGGCCGTGCCGCTCAAGAACATGACTCACGACGAGGTAATTGATTTCATCTTGAAACACATTATACATAGATTCGGCATTCCCCAAACTCTCACTACGGACCAAGATACTTCATTTGTTGCTAAAGAAGTGAGAGACTTTGCCGAATACTATGGGGTCAAATTGGTAAACTCTTCACCATATTATGCTCAGGCCAATGGTCAGGCCGAGTCTAGTAACAAAATTGTGATTAAATTAATCAAGAAAAAGATTGAAGAGTTTCCAAAAAGGTGGCATGAGGTACTTTCCGAAGCTCTATGGGCTAGTAGAGTTGCAAAGCACGGTGCCACTAAAGTTAGTCCATATGAGTTAGTATATGGACAAGAAGTCGTTCTACCAGTAGAGGTGATCTTGGCTCACTTAGATTTCTTAAGAAAGATGGCTTATCGGTTGACGAATATGAGATGCTTTTAAAGGATAAGTTAGAAGAGGTGACCGATAAGAGGTTGAAGGTTCTAGAGGCAATAGAGAAAGATAAAAGAAGAGTAGTTAGGGCCTGCAACAAGAAGGTCAAGGCAAAATCATTTCAAATCGATGATTTGGTGTGGAAGACGATTTTGCCATTAGGTACTAGGAGTTCAAAATTCGGTAAATGGTCACCTAGTTGGGAAGGACCTTTTAAGGTAGTTGGAATCGCTCTAGGCAATGCATATGTCCTAGAATCTTTACAAGGAGAGCGATTTCGAAGGGCTTTGAATGGTAGATATTTCAAAAAGTACTTCACAAGTGTATGGCAAAACACTTTAAGTGTTAAAAGGCCGATATTGCAAGTATCGCCCAAGGCCCATCATGCTTTTAGCTCACTAAGTTTGCTAAAAGGCAGGGGGGCATGTGTTTATAGCAAAAAATGGCATTAATGGTCAAACTAGGCAAATACTGAAAAATAGTATTTTTGACTGAAAATATGTCAGACCTGACAAAGGACGGTCTAACTGGCTATGGTAGGCCGGTCTAATCGGCCAGGTCCAGTCAGACTAGACCCATGGGCTCGGTCAGACCGGCTAGGGTCTAGATTATGGATCCGAGTAGGATTCGAGGTGTTTTCGCCCAAAATTTATCTCAACAGGGTTTTGGATGCATCTAACTCTATATCTAGCCAAGGATAACCAGCCCACCCCCTATAAATACTAGGGGCAAGGCCGATTCAAGGGCTCTCTAAAATACACAAATCCAAAGCCCTAGCTTTGAATCACATTTATTTTCTTTACTTTCCGCATCTTCGTTGGTTTGCTTGAAAGCCCTCCATCTACCACGTCCGTAATTATGGTAACCCTTGCTGGTTCGCTTGTGAACCTCCCGTTAATCCACGTAACTGATTGCTATCCTTTTTATCGGTTTTTATCGCCCTAATCGGCAATTCGGCCCTTTGACCAAATTGTGTTTGATCTCTTATTGTTTTTGTAGATCAATTGCCTTCCTAAACATCTCTGCAAAGTTTGGAGGCGATTGGAGATTATTTGCTAAGGTTACTGAGGTTTAGCAGATCGGATTTGTTACTTCGGTCCGACCGGCATTGAGATACTGGTCTGACCGGAGCCCTTCGTCAGGCTATTGTCGGCAACGGCCGGTCAGACCGAAGGTGCCCGCTGGTCCGACCAGGATACTTCGCACTGCGCCGAAGCCCTTCGCCGAAGTCCTTCGTCGTAGCCTTACGCGCTGGATCCCATGCACTTCAAAGCCTACCTCGTCAGTCTGACCGGGGAGGCTTCGTCGGTCAGACCGAAGCCTTCCGAACCGTGTCGGAGTTTACTTCGCAGCCAACCTTCGGGACTTCGCCCGGAGCCACTTCGCAACCTCCGGTCCGACCGAGGTTATACCTCCGGTCTGACCGGGCTTGAGGCCGAAGGTGTCCCAGGGACCCTTTAGACCAGACTTCACTGTAACTCCGAATCGTCCTACGAATTGGCCGATTCCAGGTATTTTAGACATTTTGTTACTGTTCACATTGTTACTAATACTTTTCAGCCAATTGGATTAAAATATTAATTATTTATCTGATTTCCTGGTGACTCCAAATCCCTTGTCACTTTCCAGGATAGTCGGAATGCGACGTCGGTATCGTTGCGATACTTTTGGACGTCGAACCGGCCCAAGTGCGGGGGCGCATTTCTGCGTCAACACCCTTCTAGGATTGATTGAGGAATCCATTCCAGTCTAGCCCTTTCATGGTATCAGATCCCTAGGAATCTCTCCTCCCCCCTCTCCTCTCTCCCTCACCTGTAGGCCACTGCCGCCATGGCCGGTGAGCAACCCCCTTCATCGGCGTCGACCTCCTCCTTCTCTCTCCTCCCCTTCCCTTTCTCTCCCCGTCGCCAAGGTGGTCGGTTGGAAGCCAACACGGCCCTAGCGCGCCTTGTGTGAACATGGCGTTGCCTACCATGCCATGTGTGGCCCCAAAGTGATCAGTTGTGCCACGTGCGGTCACTCCACCATTGCCTGGCATGCCTAGTGTAGCCCTGGTGTTGCCTCTCATGCCATGTGCAGCCTCAGAGTCATCTGTTGTGCCATGCGTGGCCACTCCACCATTGCCTGACATGCCTGGTGTAGCCCTAGCATTGCCTCCCGTGCCATGCGCGGCCCCGGAGTCGCCTTCCACGCCCGGCACGGCCTCAGCCAACCATGTGCTACCATGGAGTCCTCTGCTATACCTACCTTTGTCTCGGATCCACTTGCCTTGCCACGAGCGGCCCCGGCGTCTTCTTCCCGCTACGCTGACCCCTTGCGCATCTACCAGCACCACCTGACGGTTGCTGCACTGGCCCGCTCTCACGACAAGCCACCGGTGTACCACCCGCCCATCCTTCGCCGCGATCCCCTCCACACTCACCCGATGGTGACTTGGCGGGATACATGGGTTCTCCGTCTGGTTGATCGAATTTTCCTCTATGCCACCACCGGGCCGCGGGTCTCTCCTATACCCTCTTCCATCCATGGCGCACTGGTATATCCACACTAGTGTCACGCGATGGAGGAGGAGTATGCGGGCCTTCTGGCCAACCAGACCTGGGACCTGGTGCCGCATCCCTCTGGTTGCAATGTGGTGATAGGAAAGTGGATCTGGACACACAAGTGCAAGGCGGATGGTACACTGGATCGGTACAAGGCTCGCTGGGTCCTCTAGGGCTTCACTCAGCGCCCTGGAGTTGACTATGATGAGATATTTAGCCCAGTGGTGATGCTTGCTATAGTTCGCATTGTTCTCTCCCTAGCGATCTCCCGTTCCTGGCCGGTTCACCAACTGGATGTGAAGAATGCCTTCCTTCATGGCACCTTGATAGAGACTGTGTACTGCAACCAGCCTATTGGCTTTGTTGATCCCACTCACCCCGTGCTGGTCTGCTGACTCAACAAGTCTCTACATGGTCTGAAGCAGGCTCCTTGGGCTTAGTACTACTGCTTTGCCACCTTCCTGGTGACTTTGGGGTTCAGCGAAGTCAAGTCTGACACCTCTCTGTTTGTCGTTGTAGGACCGAAAGTAGCGACCAGAGGGGGGTGAATGGGCGCCTAAAAATTTCTTGCTAAACTATATTTTAATCCCACCACTAAAAAGAACTTAACTAGACAAATAATATTTGTAAAGCAAATTACTGGAATTAAAGTTGTCTAGACTAAAAATGATCGGTATTTTAATTTAAATGATATTAAAGCTAAACTGAATAAAAATGCTTCAGTAAATAAAAGCACCAACATAAATCATGAGATATTTATATTTCAGTCTAAAAATAAAATACCATTCAAATAAATAAAACTTGGATCATTCAAAAATTAATTCAGAAATAACCTAAAATATTTCAGGTAAAAGCTGGAATGAAAATACTACTACGACTAATTAATTTTTCTTTTTTTATATGAGCAGATTAAACAGATATGTTTAAATAAATAATACGAGATAACTAATAAGTAGATTAAATAATAATATCTAGCAGATAAAAATATATACGAAAATACTAAAACAATTTTACTGCTAATTAAAAATAGATCAATATTGATTTAATTAAATAGCTAAAAAATAGTAGATTAAACTAACTAACCTGCATCTACTAAATCAATCGCAGGGAAGAAGCTCCGCCGTAGATGATCCTGCCGCCGTTACACAAACAAAAAAAACACAGCAGCCCTGGGCGTCTTGGCTGCCGTGAGTGCAGGAAACTGCATGCGCAGTTAGCGCTTGGAAGCTGCTAGTGCTCCCGGCCTCGATATGCGTGCCTAAGAAATAAATCACAAACAGTACGTGCCTCGGAATCAAACGCCGGTGGCTGCTGCTAGGCGTGACGCACGGCGTGCCCTGTGACCGGCGAGCGCTAAGATTTTGATTGGCCGGCGTGAGCGAAGACGCTGTTCCAGCGGGTAGGCGATGCAGATTGGATCCGGAGAAAAAATAGCAGATGAAAGATTTTCGGTGGACTGAAAATAATTTCAAAACTAAACAGTCATCTATCCCCAAGGGGATAGGAGCCTATTTATAGGCAAATCCTAATACATGGAAAGACTACTTTACCCTCGGGTAAATAAACTGACTCTAAAAATAAATTCCGAAAATTACTAAATTATTCTTAGAAAAATTAACTGACTCGAATAAAATATTCTAAACTTAAAAACTAAATATTAATATCCTAAAAACGAATTAATGATAGATTGTCAGTTTTACGCCGAAACTGACAAAGCGTCCACCGTCTTCGCACCGGGTACCCGGATTGGGCCGACCCGACCCCGCAGCTCCCTCAGCCCGGCAATCGCTCGCCGCCCGTGTACCTGAGTCAAACCCAGTCAACAGACCAGTGGATCATCTGCCGCTCCTAGCCATGTACCCGGATTGGGCCAACCCGACTCCGCAGCTCCTCTGCCCGTGTACCTGAGTCACATGCGCCTCAGACTCGGCAGGTCTTCATCTCTCCCTTCCATTTACTTCCGTTGACAATCACTCATCACATCTGGAATATCAAAACCATATTCTTCAACATGGTTTCTCAATCTCCCCCTTGATGAGTGCATTGTCAACACTCTTTCAGCTCATCTCCAGAACCTGCAAACAAGTGGAAACAAGAAAACAAAACAAAAGAAAATAGAAGAAATAAAATAAAGGTTTAACCCTAATGACCAAAGCCAAACAGAAGCACGAAAACGGTCATTATGGTTAACCAAAAATAAAGCCTCAAAAACAAGTGCAAATCTCCCCTTGAAATAAATCCCACAGAAAGTCGAAAATATATCCAAAATTTCTCCCCCTTGTTGACAATTGGACTCATCAAGTGAGACTAAATGCACTTTAAAGAGACATAAACACAAACTCCCCCTGAAATGCAGCTCCCCCTCAAAATATGCCATAAATGCAGATGGAGTGCAGGTGGAGTGTGAAAAGCATGCTTCTTAGACATGATTAACTGCAATTACAACATCTAACAGGTATAGCAAAAGATATACTATCGAAGATACATGACATGATCAGTGCAATAGATGATATCTTAAGAAAGTAATTAGCACGCATTTTTCGATTTTTTTTTGCAAAACAAAAGCATCACCACATTTTCTAGTTAACAAGCAAAGTAAAGCATGATATGCAAAAGCTAACTGATATCTACCAAGATAAGCATTGTCCAAAACAAAGTGCTTCAGCAAACTTGTCATCTTTTTAAATTTTTTAGACTGGTTTTTTTTCATTTCTGCCAGGGGTTATTTGCATGTCAAACCTTATGCTAACCGACCAAGTCAAGCCTAGGCCAGAACTGGACCATCAGAAGCTTAAGACATTGGTCTTGGCATACATTACACCGTCCTAGTTCATACCAAAGTGCTATGGTAAGCAGTCCAGAACAATGCAATGCGACAAAGCAAACCCACCTGGATCTTTTCTAATAATCATAAAAATGCGTAAATTTTTCATTTTTCTGAATTTTTATCATTTTAAAGCACATTTTGCATATTTAAAGCATATAAATGTCCAAGTTGCATATCTGCATCTAAGTAAGGATCTAGCTATAAGGCATGTAAAAGATAGCGAAAGCATTCAGCCTACACATGCTAGTTACCAGAAACAATGGTGATCATTTTTCAATTTTAAAGCATAAAAGCCATGCGTATGACAAATATCAGATACATCATGTGAACTGAAACAAAACATGATCATCGACAAGTAATCAAAAACATATACTAGCTAGAGAAAGTAAAGCAGATTAATCATATAACAGAAGCAGGCTCAAAATGTGAGTGATGATTATGCATGATATGAACGCACACAAAAAAAGACTCAATAAAAATAAAGAAGAAAGAAAATTTATACCAATGAAAAGTTGACTCAAAATATCCTAAAAAGATACACAGCTCCCAAAAACACGATCAATAACCATGAGTGGGACCAAACGGTCCAATGCCAGGTTTAGTAAAAGTGTTGAACCAGTGTCGAGCCATCTGCGTGTATGTAGGAAAGCAAAAGGAATCATATGAGTCTGGACTGAAATGCGGATCAAAGCGCGATCCTCTGTTCTTCCTAAAATCATGGTCACGAGGTCCAACACCGTATCCATAATGATCTGGAACTCTGCCAGAACGGAAACCACCCTCCGGAGCACGGTCATGAAAACCATCTCCTCTACCACCACCTACACGACGTGGCCTGGCCTCTAGCCTCTCTCTACGTCGAGGAACTCTCTGTCTACCACCCTGCTGGTAGAACTGCTCCTGCCCACCTCGAGCTCTCTCTGCTCGCTCAACCCGTTTCCTCTTGAAGCAAAACTCCTCAAGATGCCCGTCTCTCTCACAAAACTCACAGTGATAGGTAGGCTTCTTGGGATGTTGTTGTGGCTTATGGTTCTTAGGCTTGGTTATCTTGCGTGAAGCATCTTTGGGGTGAGAGGGTCCAGGTAAAGAATCAAGAGAAGTGTGAAGAGTTTTAGGCTTAGGAAACCAGATCTGCTTCTTAGGTGGTGCTTTAGGTTGTTCTTGGATCACTCCATCCTTGGGCTGACTATACTTAAAGGACTCAATGGAGTGAGTCTTGGGATATCTCTGTTCGGGAGTCATCTTACTCCACTCCACTGCACGGCTAATGGCGCTCTCAAAATCAGCCTTGGGTATAGGTGTAACCTACCCCAAACCCATCCTGTCTCTTGAACTGCTGGATCATCATGCCGAGTTGTGGCTCTTTAGCACTGATCCAACTCAGGATTGAACGGAGGTAAAAGTTCTCGTTCTGAACATCAGCTAGCTCCTCTCTCAAAGAAGCTAACACCTCCACCTGAGACAAGCAGATCTCACACTCTTTATCAACTTCGACAGACTTCTCAGCTTTTAGCTTGATCAACTCCATTCTAATGGATAAGCAGTTCTCACAAACAGTGGATGGAACTGACAAGGTCTCAAGCTCTAGCTTAGTCTGCTCCAACTCAGCTCTCACTCCAGCTAACTCGCTCAACTGATCATCACTCTTGGCTCTCAACTCAGCTATACTAGCTAAATAAGATGGGCAGTCTACACAAGGTGCGAAAACAGTGGCATGAGCATCTTTTAGCTCCTGCTGAGCGCTCTCAAGCTCAGTGGCCAATGTGTCTCTCTCATCTACTCTCTCTGTGTACCTGGACTTAAGAGTCGTCAGGTCACACAACAGCACCTCACAGTTAGGGCACTCACCACTATCACCCAAGCAAGGGGAAGAAGACAGACTCTCAATCTTGCCATTTGCTGTGGCAAGCTCACTCTCAAGCTAATCTATCCTCTTCTTAGCCCCTCTAAGCAGTTTCTCCCTATACTTCAACTCCTGACTGTTCTGTTCTAGTAAATTAACAACTTCTTGTTCATAGGAAGATGCATTCTCATCGTCGTCGGAGGAGGAGGAGTCGAAGGAGTCCTTCTCTTTCTTCTCCCCAAGAGCCATTGAGCAGAAGCTCTTGTGGGGTCTTCGGCTATGACGTGAGCGACTCTTCGGCTTGTCCTTGAAGCCCATGAAACAGAGGCCCGCTGGATTGTCCCTGTCCTTCCCTTTCCTGATCATGACCTCTTCATCACTTGAACTTGAAGATGAGGAGGGAGGCGAGGATCTCTTGGAATATCTTTTCTCCATCTCGGCGAAGAAGGTCTCGTCTCGCTTCTTGTTCTCATGCCTGTAATCTTTTAGAGCCTTTCGAAAGAACCTTATCTTGGGCTTGCCTTTCGTGGAGTTGTCATACTTGCCAGAGTTGTAGGAGTTGCCGTCAGTTCCCTTCTTATAATTCTTCTGCTTGGGACAGTCGGCGATAAAATGACCTGGGTCACCACACTCAAAGCATCCGGATTTTATGCCGTGTCTCTTAAACATTCGCTTATCATAAACACGTCGCACCCGGTTGTTAAACAAGCATAGATCATCATCTCCTAGTGAATCAAGTTGTTCCTCGGAGATAGACATCAAGGAAAATGCAGTACAACTCATGGCATTAGGATCAGCAGATGGTGTCGCAAGCGCCAGAGTCTTTTATCTAGAACCAGTGAGATTTGATCTCAACTGGATATCGACCTCTGAGGCCTTGAGCTTACTAAAAAGCTCTGCGGTAGTCAAGGTATCATAAGATGTGCTCTCAACATAGAAGAAACCTTGATCTCCCAGATCTTAGGGTCCAAGGTATGGAGTACCTTAAGCGCCTGTTCATGATCTGAGACCAGCTGATCACCCTCGGCCTTGTTAACACGAAGCTTGTTAATGATCGATTGAAAACGACCAAACAAAGCCTCAACAGTCTCACCCGGCTTCTGTGAGAAATTTTCATACTCACGCCGGTAGGTCTGATATAGTCTAGCCTTGACCTGAGCTGTCTCCTCATGATGTGCCTGGAGGGTAGCCCAGATCTCTCTAGCAGTGGTGAGATGGCTAACACGCTCGAACTCACTAGGACCTAGACCAGAAAAATAAAATGTTCACCGCCTTACTATTATTTTGATGCTGGGTAATTATATTTTCAGCAGTATCCGCAACAATAGTCGTAATGGTGAACTAGGATGAACACAATCTCCCATATGTCCGAGCTCTGGCTCATAAGGTATGCTCGCATGCGAGTCTTCCAATAAGTGTAGCCAAAAGCTTCTAGGGATGGGATTTTACCAGAAGACTGCATGGTCACTACCTAGGTTTAGAATCAGTTAAGATATTAGAAAAACCTAACCTCGCTCTGATACCACTTGTAGGACCGAAAGTAGCGACCAGAGGGGGGGTGAATGGGCGCCTAAAAATTTCTTGCTAAACTATATTTTATCCCACCACTAAAAGAACTTAACTAGACAAATAATATTTGTAAAGCAAATTACTGGAATTAAAGTTGTCTAGACTAAAAATGATCGGTATCTTAATTTAAATGATATTAAAGCTAAACTGAATAAAAATGCTTCAGTAAATAAAAGCACCAAGATAAATCACGAGATATTTATATTTCAGTCTAAAAATAAAATACCATTCAAATAAATAAAACTTGGATCATTCAAAAATTAATTCAGAAATAAACCTAAAATATTTCAGGTAAAAGCTGGAATGAAAATACTACTACGACTAATTAATTTTTCTTTTTTTTATATGAGCAGATTAAACAGATATGTTTAAATAAATAATACGAGATAACTAATAAGTAGATTAATTAATAATATCTAGCTGATAAAAATATCTACGAAAATACTAAAAACAATTTTACTGCTAATTAAAAATAGATCAATATTGATTTAATTAAATAGCTAAAAAATAGTAGATTAAACTAACTAACCTGCATCTACTAAATCAATCGCAGGGAAGAAGCTCCGCCGTAGATGATCCTGCCGCCGTTACACAAACAAAAAAAACGCAGCAGCCCTGGGCGTCTTGGCTGCCGTGAGTGCAGGAAAACTGCATGCGCAGTTAGCGCTTGGAAGCTGCTAGTGCTCCCGGCCTCGATATGCGTGC
Organism: Zizania palustris; assembly: GCA_019279435.1. Classification (NCBI taxonomy): domain Eukaryota; kingdom Viridiplantae; phylum Streptophyta; class Magnoliopsida; order Poales; family Poaceae; genus Zizania; species Zizania palustris. Next base: position 74,027,175 of record JAAALK010000080.1, read on the forward strand.
CTAAGAAATAAATCACAAACAGTACGTGCCTTGGAAATCAAACGCCGGTGGCTGCTGCTAGGCGTGACGCACGGCATGCCCTGTGACCGGCGAGCGCTAAGATTTTGATTGGCCGGCATGAGCGAAGACGCTGTTCCAGCGGGTAGGCGATGCAGATTGGATCCGGAGAAAAAATAGCAGATGAAAGATTTTCGGTGGACTGAAAATAATTTCAAAACTAAACAGTCATCTATCCCCAAGGAAAAGACTACTTTACCCTCGGGTAAAATAAACTGACTCTAAAAATAAATTCCGAAAATTACTAAATTATTCTTAGAAAAATTAACTGACTCGAATAAAAATATTCTAAACTTAAAAACTAAATATTAATATCCTAAAAACGAATTAATGATAGATTGTCAGTTTTACGCCGAAACTGACAAAGCGTCCACCGTCTTCGCACCGGGTACCCGATTGGGCCAACCCGACCCCGCAGCTCCCTCAGCCCGGCAATCGCTCGCCGCCCGTGTACCTGAGTCAAACCCAGTCAACAAACCAGTGGATCATCTGCCGCTCCTAGCCATGTACCCGGATTGGGCCAGCCCGACTCCGCAGCTCCTCTGCCCGGCCGTCGCTCACTGCCCGTGTACCTGAGTCACATGCGCCTCAGACTCGGCAGGTCTTCATCTCTCCCTTCCATTTACTTCCGTTGACAATCACTCATCACATCTGGAATATCAAAACCATATTCTTCAACATGGTTTCTCAGTCTTCCACCGCGGTGGTGACACCGCCTACCTGCTGCTCTATGTGGATGACATCGTCGTCACCACCTCCAGCTAGTCTCTGCTTTAGCATGTTGTCACCTCTTTGTAGCACGAATTTGCTATGAAGGATCTTTGTGTGCTTCATCACTTCTTGGGTGTGACCGTGGAGCCCCGCACTGATGGTCTATTCCTTCACTAGCGCTAGTACACCTTGGATATCCTTTAGTGAGCAGGGATGACTGACCCACCTCAGTTGATACTCAGGCCAAGATTTCTGGTACCGAGGGTGCACCAGTTGATGATCCTACTTCCTATCGGAGCCTTGCTGGTGCCCTTCAGTATCTCACCTTCACCCGGCCAGATATCTCATATGCAGTTCAACAGGTGTTCCTTCACATGCATGATCCCCGAGACCCGCACTTCACTGCTATGAAGCAGATTCTCTACTATCTGCGAGGCTCCCTCGAATACGGGCTCCATCTTCGGCGTTCTCCAGCGGCGGAGCTCATGGTTTACACTAACGCCGACTAGGCGGGATGCCCGGACACGCATCGCTCCACCTCCGGCTTCGCCATCTTCCTTGGAGGCAACCTCGTGTCCTGGTCATCCAAGCGGTAGCTGGTTGTCTACCGCTCCAGTGCCAAGGCTGAGTATCGCGCTGTTGCTAATGACATGGTAGAGGCCTCCTGGCTCCGGCAGCTCTTGGAGGAACTCCACAGCCCCTTCTCCAAGAGCACCTTGGTCTACTGCGACAATGTCAGCGCCGTAAACCTCTCCACCAACCCCGTCCAGCACCAGCGCACCAAGCATGTGGAGATCGACCTCCACTTCGTTTGTGATCATGTCGCCGTGGGAGATGTCCGTGTTCTACATGTGCCTACCACCTCCCAGTTCACCGACATCTTCACCAAGGGCTTACCTTCTTCCACCTTCTTGAGTTCTGCTCTAGTCTCAACATTCGATGCGCTAGAGTTTCGACTGCGGGGAGGGTGTTAGAGTGTGTGTGTGTGTGTGTGTGTTTGGCCCATGTATGGCCCATGTAGGCTACTGTTTTATTATCCACCTACCCTTCTAGGGTTGAGTGAGGAATCCATTCCAGTCTAGCTCTTTAACACTCATCCATGATTGAAGAGGTTCTCCAGGATGTCTTCGCTACCACATCATCCTGGAAAAGTCTAGGACTCACTACAGAAGAAATTTGCCTCCTCTACGAAGGCACACACAATCTAGATTCATGTTTAGCTTGCCAATGCCAATAAGTGAGACCTCTCTACGGCTGACTTCTTCCGCAAAATCACCGGTCTCTCCACCGAGCTTGCGGCTACCGGCAAGCCTCTATGTGAAGATGAAACTCCATGACCACGAAGTCCGAGGATCTCTTTATCGACGACGTGTTCGCACACCTGGTGGCATTCGAAGCTCAGAAATTGCATAACTAGGATAAGTTCCAACTTCATCTTAACGCCTCTGCAAATTATGCTAGCCCTGGCGATGGGCACTCTCGTGTGCGTGGTCGTGGTGGCCATGGCCGTGACGGGTGTTCTGGTGGTGATTCCCCGTCTGGTGGCAATCCCTCGTCTGGTGGCGACACTTCGTCTCGCGGTGCCGGTCACAACCCTCATCCTCAGTGCTAGATATGTGGCAAACTCGTGCACACTACAATGGTGATGAACAAGTGCAAGTCGGCAACGGGGCAGGTTTTTAGATTTTACATATTGGTCATTCCTCTGTTAATACTACTACTCGTCCACTTGCATTGCACAATATCCTACATGTGCCTAACATATCTAAACCCTTGCTATCTGTTCATAAGTTCACTCGTGATAACCATGTCTATTTTGAGTATCACCCATGGCATTTTTATATAAAGGATCCGTTGACAAGGAACACATTACTGGTCGGACAGTGTGAGGGGGGCTCTATCCCCTTAAACCCGCTGATGTCGATGAGCTCAAACAAGCCCTCCTTAGTCGGTCTTCTCCCAGTCGCGCCCAATGGCACACACGACTCAGGAATCCTTCATGTCAAGTTGTTTCTTCTATCTTGCGTCTCAATAATATTTCATGTCCTACACAGTCTGCTGTGCATGTTTGTAATGCATGTCAATTAGCTAAGAGTCATCAATTACCTTATAATAGTTCAATCCATAGCTCTACATATCCTTTGGAACTTGTTTTCTCCGACGTCTAGGGTCCTGCACCTCCGTTCGTTCGAGGATTTAAATATTATATTAGCTTTATTGATGATTTCAACAAGTTTTCTTAGATTTATCTTATGCATGATCGCTCTGAAGCCCCTCGTATATTTTCTCAGTTCCAAACACATGGTGAGCGACTCTTAGGCACTCAAATTAAATGTGTTCAATCCGACTGGGGAGGTGAATACTAGAAAATTCATAACATTTTCTTTCAATCTTTGGGTATCTCTCATAGGGTCTCTTGTCCTCACACCCACCAACAAAACAGGTCTGCTGAACGCAAACACCGTCATATCGTTGAAACCGGCCTAGCCCTCCTAGCTCATGCCTCGATGCCACTTAAATTTTGGGATGAAGCCTTTCTTACTGCCACCTATCTCATTAACTATTTGCCCACACGAGTGATTGATAACAAAACTCCCCTCGAGCGTCTCCTCAACACACCGCCAACCTATTCCATTCTCAAAATTTTTGGCAATGCTTGCTGGCCCCATCTCCGTCCCTACAATAAATACAAAATCTCTTATCGCTCAAAGGAGTGTGTTTTTCTCAGGTATAATTCGCTACATAAGGGCTACAAATGTCTTGACACTGATTCCGGTCGTGTCTATATATCTGGGGATGTTATTTTTGATGAGGGCATTTTTTCTTTTGCTAGAACTAACTCCTCGACCAACACAACTTCTCCTCTCTTCAACTTGCGCAATTCACATTTGGAAAGTAATAGTATTTTTATGGGACGTGATCATATGCAATTATATGTACCTGTTAACTCTGTTAATGCAGAAAATTTGGAGCCACAGGGATCTTTCTCAAAGTTATCACCTGCCCAACAAAATCAGGTGCTGGGATTAGAGCCTAATTTGCCTGCCAATCTAGTAGATGGATTCCCGGGTGACAGTACTCGACAACAGCCCTTCGCGCTAGCAACATCAGCGCCGTCTGCGCCCACGACGTCCGCGCCTATGCCTCTCTCTGCATGGTGTGCATGGCATGGAGACCATGTCTATGCCCTGTGATTTGCCGGCCTTAGGTGCGACTTCTTCGGCACCTTCTCCTGCTCCCACCATACCAGTTGGAGGGCCTACTACAGCCTTGCCATTGAACTTGGGTGCTCAGGAACCTACAACTATGGATACTACTTCGTCTACCCAAGCAAATGACTCCTGTTCTGCTACGACTACACATGATGCAGCACAAGTGGCTCATTCCTATTGTACACGGCTCAAGAACAATATACGGCAACCCAAGAAAAGAACCGATGGTACTGTTGTATACTCGGTAGTCCGGTCATCTTCTGCAGAACCTTCCTCCTACGAAGATGCAATGAAAAATCCTCTGTGGCAGCACGCAATGGTTGATGAATATCAGGCGTTGATTCACAACAAAACATGGCATCTGGTTCCCCTTGCCCCGGGCTTAATATTATTGACTGCAAGTGGGTGTTCAAAGTTAAACAGAAAGTCGATGGCTCCATTAATCATTATAAAGCACATCTAGTTGCAAAGGGCTTTAAACAACAATATGGTATTGATTATGATGATACCTTTAGTCCGGTGGTTAAACCCACTACTATTTGTCTATTGTTATCAACGACTGTTTCATCTGGATGGGTCATGCGACAGATAGATATTCAGAATGTCTTCTTACATGGTTTTCTTCAAGAAGATGTATACATGAAGCAACCTCCTGGTTTTCCTCGATTCGGAGCATCCTTCATATCTTTGTAAGCTGGACAAATCCCTATATGGTCTCAAACAAGCACCTCGTGCCTGGTTTGCACAGTTGAGTTCTAAATTACTTCAGCTTGGGTTCACTACTTCTAAGGCGTATGTCTCACTCTTTATTCTCAACCGGGATGGTCTTCGGATTTTTATGCTCAATTACATTGATGGCATTATTATTTGGAGTTCCTCCCAGCAGGTAGTCGATCGTTTATTGTCCCAACTTCGTGAGGATTTTGCCATCAAAGATCTTGGTCGGCTCTCATATTTTGGGGATTGAAGTGAATCACTCTGATCAAGGCTTGGTTCTAACACAACACAAATATATTCATGATTTACTCACACGCACCAATATGCTTCAGTCCAAGGGAGTCTCCACGCCCATGATGCCAGCATATAAACTTATTCTTATAGGGTGTGTTCCATTGAGTTATGAGGAAGCTACTCGGTACAGGAGTGTGGTTGGTGCTCTTCAGTATCTCTCACTCACTCGTCTGGATATCTCTTTTTCGGTCAATTGGACCTGCCAGTTTATATCTTCTCCAACCACTGATCATTGGAATGCTGTAAAAAGGATACTACGGTACCTCCATAGCACCATTGAGAAAGGTCTATGCTTCATTGAGACTGGCTCCTCCCTTATTAGCGCATTCTCAGATGCTGATTGGGCCGGCGACAATGATGACCAGCGAAGTACATGGGGTTTTGCTGTTTTTCATGGAAGTAATCTTATCTCCTAGAGTTCTCGCAAATAGCCCACTATCTCTTGGTCTAGCACTGAAGCTGAATATAAAGCCCTTGTCGACACCACACCCAAAACTATATGGATTCAAGTGCTTCTACAGGAACATGGCCTTCCTCTCAGTTGTGCTCCAAATCTTTGGTGTGACAACATTGGTGCCACTTATCTCTCCGCCAACCCGATTTTTCATCGACTCATGAAGCATGTTGAAGTTGATTACCACTTCGTGCTGGAACGATTCTCATCCAAGAAGTTGGAAGTACAAACCATATCTACCAAAGACCAAGTGGCGGACATCATGACGAAGGGCGCCTCGGGTCATTTAAACTAGCTAATTTAGAAGGGGAAGAGTTGAAGCATGCATGGCTTACGGAGCACCTTAAACATTATTACGCTTAGGGGCTCCTTGTAATCAATTGTAAAAGTACCTTTCTAAGTTAAATAAAGATGGAGGTTCGAATTATGCTTACTCTTCAAATATTCCTTACCCCTAGTGGATGCATCAGGGGAACAGAGATGCTTGTGGAGGTAAGCATCTTTCATCGAAACCCAGCAAACGGCCTTTGAACCATCGGTTCAAGGATTCCGTAAAAGAGCCGAAGGTGGCCAAAGCCTACGGATTCCAGGATCCGACTTGTTAGGATCTGTAGATGAGTCTAAGGACTTTAAAAGAACAGATTTCCGGTCTCCGGGTTCAAAGCATCTGTAAAAGAGCCGAAGGTGGCCAGCCTATGGATTCTAGGCTCTGGCTTATTAGGATCCGTAGAAGAGTCTAAGGACTTTAAAAGAACAGATTTCTAGCCTCCAGGTTCGAAGCATCTGTAAAAGAGTCAAAGGTGGCCAGCCTACTAATTCTAGGCTCCGGCTTGTTAGGATCCGTAGAAGAGTCTGACTTTAAAAGAACAGATTTCCGGCCTTCGGGTTCGAAGCATCTATAAAAGAGCCGAAGGTGGCCAGCCTACGGATTCCAGGCTCCAGCTTGTTAGGATCCGTAGAAGAGTCTAAGGACTTTAAAAGAACATATTTTCAGCCTCCGGGTTCGAAGCATCTGTAAAAGAGCCGAAGGTGGCCAGCCTACGAATTCTAGGCTCTGGCTTGTTAGGATCCGTAGAAGAGTCTAAGTACTTTAAAAGAATAGATTTCCGGCCTCCGGGTTCGAAGCATCTGTAAAAGAGCCAAAGGTCGCCAAGCAATAAGGTTTCAAGGCTCCATCCCAATGAAACACTTTTAAAGTCCTAAGCGACTACTATTGGAGCTTACAAGTGTAAACTTAGCTCCGGAGCTTATAAACATCATAATACGAACGTACAGTTCAAAGAACTCTACTAAAGAGTGAAGTATGATTACCAAGTGTTGTGTGAAGCATTAGATTGTTATAACAATCATTGTGTCCGACGGACCCTATTGCAATGCATATGGTTCCCCACCCACAAGGAGGGGCAGGAGAGTTAGGAACAACCAAGAGATGCTTCCAAAAAATATATTAATTGGATAATCATATTGTATTACATCAAGAGAAATTTTGGTCTAAGCCTAGATAAAAACGGAGACCCCTCTGACCTCTAGAGCTATTTCTAGGACCACCTCGGTCTTTGGAGCCTGGAGTCTTCAAAACTTTCCTCTTGGTCCGAGTACTTTTCTTCTTCGAAGCTCGCAGTTTTTTCTGCTCCTCTTGAAGTTGAACCCAAGACAGAAGTCTTTCGGAGCTAGCCTCCGCCAAGTCTTTGGCTTGGTACTCTGAGTCAGACCAATCTACTTATTCGGAAGATGAAGATGCTACATCCTTATCCTCTTCCTTAATATAAGCTAAGACTTGATGATAGACTTCGGGTGCTATTTCCCCTTGATCTCCCCAAGGAACAGAAAAGCGTGAGCGTCAGTAGGTCATTAAGCCTTCGAGGACAGCCCACTGTTGGCGGAGCCCTTCACTAGGATTCAGAACTTCGAAGTCGAGTTCCGAAGTGCATAGCAAAACCTAAGAATAAACATTCAAACAAAGACTCCTCGTTTATAAACATTTCATTCATTAATATAAAGGGCCTTACAAGATTTCTTATACATGCTTAAGCACCCTATAAAGCTAAACCTGTGGGTCGGCTAGCGGAGCAGGCGGGGTCGAAGCTGGCGAAGTCGGAGCTGGAGGCTTTGTCTGAGCTTGCTTCTGCCGGCGAGCCTCATCGATCCAAGCTTTGGCTGCAACTTTGTGGTTCGTTTTCTAGATTGCCCGGAAATCTTAACAAGAAGAGGCTACATCTAGAGAAGGACGCAGCAAGCCTTCATCGGCGAAGCCTGCAAGTGTTGAACCCCCTACCGAAGCAACAGAAATCCCAAGGGCTTCGACTTGATGAAGGACTCTGATTCTAGCTACCTGCCCAAAGATCTCTCCGTAGCGAATCCTAGAGCCCATCATCAACTTCGACACCGCTTGGATCATCTTCAGCTTCCGTTCGAGGGACTCGCTTGCCGCAGCTAAAGACGAAGGGCACATCGTGCCAAATATTACAGGGTACCCAGAGGGTGTCCATGGTATACTCCGCAATGGCGGTGTGCTTCATTTCTACCGCCTTCAGCTCAGAAGCAGCAATAGAGACTTCGGCTATTCTTGATAGTAGAGTACTCTTCTAAGCCCAGCGTTTGTTGGACTGAGTCTTAGAGCTCCACAAGTTGTGCGCTAGAATCTGCTGCTGCTTGCCGAAGCTTTTCGACCTCCACCCTAAGCACCACACACTCAGCTTCGACCTCTTGGACCGAAGCCTTGAGTGCAGAGTTGTTCTGTTGCTCAGTCCGGAGTGCTTCATTTGTGATGGCCCTGGCCATCCGCTCCTCGAGGAGCTCCACCTCTAGTTGCAGTGTTTTGTCCTCGGAGCCTTTGAGGGCGGACTGGAGGGTAGTAACCTTCCTTTTGAGCCGATTAGTTTCGAACTCATTGGAAGTCGTTGCCGCTCTAGCAAGGATGAATTGCTGCAAAAAAGAAAAGTAAGTACTGTTGGGGGAATAGTTTTCCCTTGAACAGGGGCCAAATGACGTCAGCCTCCAACGGCCTTCGGCGCAGAGCCCAACACCGTCGAAGCCTGTTCCTCTCTGAAGAAGCTGTTTCCAAGTCTCAGGGTACACTTCGGAGCCCGCTGGAGTGAAGCCCCCGAACCTCTTCGGAGCCCTCCAGGGCAAAGCCCCCGAATCCCTTCGGAGCCCTCCAGGGCGAAGCCCTCAAGATCCCTTAAAGATTGCCAGAAGCTAAGTCTCGGGCAAACTTCGAAGTTAGCCTCCGGGCCTTGTTCGGAGTTAGTCTTCGAGCCCCGTTCGGAGCTAGCCTTCGAGCCTCGTTCAGAGCTAACCTTCAGGCTCCCTTCGGAGCCCTTCTGATGAGGACATCACTTCACATGATACACACATGGAGCCTCCACCTACAATTCAATTACAACGACCAATCACACGCGCCCGTGCCCGTCGTTTGAACCATGAGGTTAATTCTTTCCTTAGCAACTATGTTAATATTTGTTTGGATGGGATGCTACTGAATACTAGTGATATTTTGTTGCTTAGGAACATGGGAGATGTAATAGAAGAGTTGGAGTTGAAGACGGAGTCGCACGGATGATTTGAAGTCAAGGATTCGCTGGTTCGGACTACATCGACCACCATGCACCAAAATGGGCATAACTTCCTCATACGAAGTCCGATTGGCGCGTTCTTGGACTTTTTGGAAAGCTAAGGGGAAGATGGATCTTTTGGCATTGGTTTCGCCTCATTTGGAGTCTCGAGCCGTCCTGTGTGTTTGAAACAGTCCTGCATGACAGAATTGGGCCGTGTTGGCCCATAGTCTGAGTCTGTTCGCCTTCTACTGAGTCTGTTCGCCTTCTACTGAGTCTGTTCGCCTTCTACAGGCTGCCCACACCTTATATACTCATGCCAGCCGCCTTTAGGGTGAGGTTTTGCTTTGTTTACATCTACACTTGTGTGTTTAGATCCCGCTCCTGCACCGGACCGATTGGCTGCTGCATCAGCGATTGTGAAACCTCTCCTCTTCATAGTTTATCTGTGATTTGGCACTCGACTTGTATCCTTCCTGTTCTTGCTTGTGTTCTTGGGTTCGCTTGCAGGAATTAGCCTTCGTGGCGAGGTCAATCGCGCCTACGTTGATGGGGGAGTGGTCCCGATCTTCCGCTAGGTAAGGGATAAACTTGGGTTGGTGGAGAATCTCGACGTTGGCGATCCAAGGCTCCAGTCCGGCGGATCAAAACCTTGCAATCGTTACACCACTGTCTCCGTTGGTTATCAACCACGCAGGACGCGATTGACCTCGCCACGAAGGCTAATTCCTGCAAGCGAACCCAAGAACACAAGCAAGAACAGGAAGGATACAAATCGAATGCCAAATCACAGACAAACGAAGATAAGGTGAGGTTTCACAAACGCCAATGCAGCAGCCAATCGGTCCGGTGCAAGAGGCGGGATCTAAACACAACAGTGTAGATGCAACAAAGCAAAACCTAACCCTAGAAGTGGCTGGCGTGAGGATATATAGGGCGGCGGCCTGTGGAAGGTGAACAGACACGGGCTGTGGGTTAGAAGGCGAACAGACATGCACTATGGGCCAACACGGTCCAGTTCTGTCACGCAGGACAGTTTCGGTCACACAGAACGACTCGAGACTCCAAACGATGTGAAACCAATGGAAAACGATCCGTCTTCTCCTCAGCTTTCCAAAAAGTCAAAGAACGCGCCAATCGGACTTCGTATGAGGAAGTTATGCCCATTTTGGTGCAGGGTGGTTGATGTAGTCCGAACCAGCGAAATCTTGACTTCAAAACATCCGTGCGGCTCCGTCTTCAAGTTCAACTCTTCTATTCCATCTCCCATGTTCCTAAGCAACAAAATATCTCTAGTATTCAGTAGCATCCCATCCAAACAAATATTGAAATAGTTGCTAAGGAAAGAATTAACCTCATAGTTCAAGCGACGGGCACGGGCGCGTGTGATTGGTCCTTGTAGTATTGTAGGTGGAGGCTCCATGTGTGTATCATGTGAAGTGATGTCCTCATCATCCTCCCCTTCTTGAATTGGAGTCGTCCTCGACTCAAGCTCATCGTCAGCTCCCAAATAGGGTTTTAAATTATCAGCACGGGGCATCAATTTAAACTTTCTCAAATCAGGAAAACGATCCTTGCGCAAGTACAACCAAACAAGATCTCCCGGTTTGAAAAACATCTTCTTTCTTCCTTTATTTGTCTTCTGAACAAAATAGCGTGCCTTCTTTTCTATAACTTCCTTGGTCTTCAGATGCATAGCTTTCACAAACTCTGCACGCTTAGTTGCCTCTATGTTTGCTCTTTCTTGAAAAGGAAGTGGCAGCAAATCAAGTAGTGTGATTGGCTTAAAACCATACACCACTTCAGACGGGCACAATTGTGTTGTTGAGTGAACAGCTCTATTGTATGCAAATTCAACATGTGGAAGGCAGTCCTCCCATTCCTTCAAGTTCTTCTTAATCATTGTTCGCAGCAACATGGAGAGTGTACGGTTTACCACCTCTGTTTGACCTTCAGTTTGCGGGTGACAAGTTGTTGAAAATAGCAATTTTGGGCCAAGCTTGTCCCTCATTGTCTTCAAAAAGTAACTCATAAACTTCACATCATGATCTGAAATGATGGTTCTAGGCATCCCGTGCAATCTCATAATTTCCCTGAAAAATAAATCAGCAATATGTGAAGCATCGTTGGTCTTGTGACAGGGAATAAAATGTGCCATTTTAGAAAACCTATCCACTCTTACGAATATGAAGTCTCTCCCCCTCCTTGTCCTAGGCAATCTCACAATAAAGTGCATGCTAATATCTTCCCAAGGTGCACTAGAAACAGGAAATGGAGTGTACAAAACATATGGGTTGAGTTTGGACTTAGCTTTATGGTATGTGGCACAACGCTGCACAAATCGTTCAACATCTCTCCGCATCTTTAGCCAATAAAAATTATTGGACAGCAGGGCCAAAGTCTTTTCTCTCCCAAAATGTTCCATTAATCCACCGCCATGTGATTCCTGCAACAACAGCAAACATACGGACGAATCTGGAACACATATCTTGTTAGCATGGAACAAGAAACCGTCATAAACATGAAATGTTTTCCAGTATTTCCCATCATTACATTTAGTGAATGGTTCAGCAAATTCTTTATCTACAACATACAAATCTTTCAAGCTTTCCAAATCTGGAACGTTAATATCAAGTTGAGATAAAAGAACAACCATGCGAGACAAAGCATCAGCAACCACATTTCTTTGCCATTCTTGTATTTCACAATGTATGGGAAAGGTTCATAAATTCAACCCGTTTAACATGTCTATGGTTCAGTTTAGCTTGCCCTCTCAAATATTTTAGTGCTTCATGATCAGAATGTATATTAAACTCCTCAGGCAAAAGGTAATGTCGCCAAGTCTTAAGCACACGCACTAAGGCATATAATTCACACTCATAGGTAAAATAATTCAATTGTGGACCATGCAATTTCTCACTAGAATAGGTCACGGGTTTACCTTCTTGTAGCAGCACATCTCCTATTCCAAAATCACTAGCATCACATTCTAACTCAACAGACTTACTGAAGTTGGGTAGCTGAAGTAGAGGTGCACGTGTAAGACGATCTTTGAGTGTGGCAAAAGCTTGTTCATGTGCTGACTCCCAAGTAGAAGTAACTCCCTTCTTGGTCAACTTAGGTAAAGGACCGGTTATGGTGCTGAAATCTCTCACAAAACGCCGGTTGAAACCTGCAAGACCAAGAGAGCTACGTACTGCAAGGTTAGTTTTAGTTGCATGCATGACACATCCTTTCAGATTAATAACTTGTGATGAGGAAGGAGAAACAACTTTTTCTTTTTGTTGCCTCGAAAGTGTATTAGCTACTTGGTGATTTTCAGAAAGTTGTTTGCTCTTTTGTGAGTCCCTAGCACGTTTTTCTTGTTCAAATTTCACAATTTCAGCAGGAGTCATAGGAAGCAATGTAACTTTCTTTCCTTTATACATAAATGTGTACTTATTGCTCCTACCATGGTGTGTAGCATCAGTATCATATACCCAAGGTCTACCAAGTAATAGAGAACATGCTTGCATTGGTACTACATCAAAATCAGCACTTCCGAAGTATATACCAATGGAAAATTCGATGTGAACAGTTTGTGTTACCTTGACCTTACCGCTGTCGTTGAGCCATTGCACATGGTAAGGGTGTGGATGTGCACGTGTGGGAAGTTGAAGCTTAGTTACCACGTCGAGGCTCACCAAATTGTTGCAACTACCGCTGTCGATGATGACACGCGCACGACGGTTATTGACGAGGAAGATGGTCTGAAATATATTGTTCCGTTGTGCCTGGTCGTCCTGGTCCATGTGAGTGCTCAAGTCACATTGTACAATAAGTGCTGCCATGTTAGTGAAAAGGCAAAACAACAAAGAATAATCCTTATGTAAACAGCTAGGATGTGTGGTGGAAGCAATTCGTCAAGCACCTTACCCACGCTTGCAAGTGTTCTTACCACGCCGCAGTGAGGTCACCGGCCTACAGGTGATGAACCAAGTGGAGGGTGGTGGCAATTGCAAGGAATGAACCTGTCCTGACCAAGAGAAAGGTGTAGCTTGGAAGGCAAGTGAGTAGCAAGGATTAGCGATAATAATAACAGTTAAACCAAGTTCAATAAGTATTCCCTAGTACTCGTCAAAGTTGCTGACCGTAGTGCTCCCAAAGTGAAAGTTCAAGTAATAGAGGGAAACTATGTGCCCAAAAATCCAAAAGGAAGCAAAAACAGGGTCAAATCAGCTCTCTATAGATCGGACAAGGGATCAGACAAGAGATCGGACAAGTGATCGGACAAGGGTATGTGCACAATTTTTTTTTTTCTTTTCTTTTTTTTGCTGCTGTTCGGATCGGACAAGAGTTCGGACAAAGGTTCAGACAAGAGATCGGACAAGCAACAAACAGCCAAAGACTGCCTCAGATTGGACAAGAGTTCGGACAAGAGTTCGGATAAGAGATCGGACAAGCAACTAACAGCACGCTTCTCTTTTTTTTATATTTTTTTTCTCCTTTTTTTTCACTCTATTTTTTTTGAAACAAGGATGACCAGAGGAGTAACCACAAAAATTGGCACCTACAACTGAGGTGGGATGTGGCTCACAAAAATTCAAACAAGTTCGCTGTCCGGCGAGCAAAAACTTTGTCCAATTTTTTTCTTTATCTTCCCGATTTTTTTGGCGATTTTGGTGAGGGCTAACCGACCTTTGTGGGTTAGGGTACCCTCAAAATTGAGTCAGGAACACGCTCAAAAAATTTCAGATTTTTCTGCCAAACGAGCGAAAAGTTATGCCTGTTTTACTGAAGGGGGGGTCACAAAGAGTAGATGTGGAAAACAAAGAAGGTTGCGGAAGGGGGGGGGGTTCGGTGGGGAATTTTTTTCTGAGACACAAGAACAACTACTACTCAAACGACACAGAGGGATGACTAAACCAGCAACAAGACTCGACCAAGAACACGAACTCAACAAAGTTAAAACTGAAATTAAAATCGCAAGGCACAAGGGGTTCTCGGTGGGGAATTTTTTTTTGGTGCGGTTTCTGGACTCTGGGTAAAAACAAAAGTAGATCGAAATTACCTAACGGGAAATCTGAGCTCTGATACCAGCTGATGGGGGAGTGGTCCCGATCTTCCGCTAGGTAAGGGATAAACTTGGGTTGGTGGAGAATCTCGACGTTGGCGATCCAAGGCTCCGGTCCGGCGGATCAAAACCTTGCAATCGTTACACCACTGTCTCCGTTGGTTATCAACCACGCAGGACGCGATTGAACTCGCCACGAAGGCTAATTCCTGCAAGCGAACCCAAGAACACAAGCAAGAACAGGAAGGATACAAATCGAATGCCAAATCACAGACAAACGAAGATAAGGTGAGGTTTCACAAACGCCAATGTAGCAGCCAATCGGTCCGGTGCAAGAGGCGGGATCTAAACACAACAGTGTAGATGCAACAAAGCAAAACCTAACCTTAGAAGTGGCTGGCGTGAGGATATATAGGGCGGCGGCCTGTGAGTTAGAAGGCGAACAGACATGCACTATGGGCCAACACGGTCCAGTTCTGTCACGCAGGACAGTTTCGGTCACACAGAACGACTCGAGACTCCAAACGATGTGAAACCAACGGCAAACGATCCGTCTTCTCCTCAGCTTTCCAAAAAGTCAAAGAACGCGCCAATCGGACTTCGTATGAGGAAGTTATGCCCATTTTGGTGCAGGGTGGTTGATGTAGTCCGAACCAGCGAAATCTTGACTTCAAAACATCCGTGCGGCTCCGTCTTCAAGTTCAACTCTTCTATTCCATCTCCCATGTTCCTAAGCAACAAAATATCTCTAGTATTCAGTAGCATCCCATCCAAACAAATATTGAAATAGTTGCTAAGGAAAGAATTAACCTAATAGTTCAATCGACGGGCACGGGCGCGTGTGATTGGTCCTTGTAGTATTGTAGGTGGAGGCTCCATGTGTGTATCATGTGAAGTGATGTCCTCATCATACGTGGTTGATAACCAACGGAGACGGTGGTGTAGCGATTGCAAGGTTTTGATCCGCCGGACCGGAGCCTTGGATCGTCAACGTCGAGATTCTCCACCAATCCAAGTTATCCTTTACCTAGCGGAAGATCGGGACCAATCCCCCATTACCTTCAAGCCAGTCTCCGGACCCTTTCCAGCCAACTCCAAGATAAGTCTCCATGAGCCTCGTTCGGAGCCCCAGCTCTGAGCCCCAGTTCAGAGTTCAGTTCGGAGTTTGCTCCGAAGTCCCCTTCGGAGTGTGCTTCAAAGCCTCCATTGCAGCCTCCTCCTGAAGAGCTCTGGCCCCAACTCCAACCCAGGAAAATATTTGTACTTCGCTACAGTGTAGAAGCCATACCAGGGCCCCTCCGCCGCTAGTATGTCGTTTAGCTGGTCAAAGATGGGACGTTGTCTGACATATCTGTAAAGATGTAAAGCACTTTTGTACAGTAGGTAGCTTCTCTTCCCCTTTTTGCCCCTATGAGCCTAGGGCTTATAGAGGGCATTTTGGTCTTTTCCTTAAGGCCTGCGTGCCTATAAAAGCAGGACCAAGCCCTTATAACAGAGGAGGTTCTCCAGGGGCCATGAAACTCTGGAACTCACTACACTACACCGAGGCATACTATGCCAAATCCACCACAAACTGGACGTAGGGCTATTATCCTCTAGGGGAGGTCCGAACAAGTATAAATCCTTTCTCCTTCTGAGAGAACCCTTCGAGGTTCATTCTACACTCCGTATACACACACATAAAACCTGTGTTGTAGCTAACACAATTGCTACAATAGTTGGCGCCGTCCGTGGGGAGCTTAGTCCTAAAAGCTAAGTTCTCTGCCACTGTCTGCAACTCGAAGTACGCTTGAGGGGGAGCTTCGAAGCTTTTTTTGCTTCGCACACCCTTCGGCAAGTGGCTTCGGGTGCAGTTCGAAGGTCTTCTTCGCCTTCCTCCATCCTTCACATTTCAAAGCTCACCCTCTAGCAAGGGGCTTCGCTTCGTGTGTCGAAGGCCGTCATAGCCCCAGGGGCTACAAAGCAAGCCTTCACCCACTTTACGAGGTATGTACAATATCCGAAGTACCACTTCGATGTACCAATCTGCAATTACATTTATATAAATTCGAAGCCCTACTTCGCCTTAAAGCCGAAGTCATGCTTCGCCATAAAGCCGAAGCCCTGCTTCGCCTTTAAATGCAAACTTTTGCTCCATTTTATTGAAAAACTGAAGCTATGCCTCGCCTTATCAAAAACCCGAATCTTTGCTTCGCCTTATTTAAAACTCGAAGCCTTGCTTCGCTTTACAAAATCCGGAGTACTCCTCCGAAGGCTACACAGTGCCTCTGGGCCCGTAGCAGTGGGCTAGAAGGACTCCTGGCCACCGGCCCGATGCGTCCAAGGACTCCAGGTCATCGACCTGATGCGTCCGGGATACGAAGGCCACCGGCTTAACGTATCCCAGAATACTGAGATCTTTTCTCAGTATTCAGAGTCAAAGGAGGCTCAGAGTCGAAGGTGGCTCAACTATCACAGGTTCGGTGAATCCACACCAAATATCCTTTTCACTACAGGACCAAGCTCAAGAAGCCTTGCTTCGCAATCTGAACACGCACCGAGGCCTCGCTTCGTGTGGCGTGATCTAATCTAAAAATTAAGCATCTCGAAGTCATGCTTCGCCTAAATCTAAGTGCGTTTCGGAGCTTCGCTCGCGCACAACATCCAAGTCCTAGCATGCTGAAGCATGCCTCGCTTAATTTGGCTACGCTGAAGCCTTGCTTCGCTCCAAATTAACGCGTTCGAAGCCCAAAAGAGGCCTTCGTTCGATGTGTTATAAGCATCTGAAGCCGCCAAAAGGCGCACCCCTTCGCATTTTTAGTTGCCCGCACCAGCAACGGCTAAGGACCTAGCTGCCACAAGCAAGGGGGGAAGCATGTATGCGAAGTGTGCGAATATAATACGCAGTATGAGCGTGACAAGCTAAAAAACATTTGAAGCCATCAAATAATGCGAAGCATGCAGACGAAGTATGCAAATATAAACTCCATTCATTGAATGATAATTGAGAAGTATGTTACAAATATACTTCGAAAACAAAACTATGAGTAGTCTGTATCTAAGCCTAAGAAAAAGCGAGTGCGAGGCCCCAACCCTCGCTTGCCTTTCTTTCGGCCAGGGCCCCCTCGGCTGAACGAAGCCTCGTCGGAGCCTACTCTCCCACGTCCGGTTCGTCCAGGTTCTGAGGCCCGTAGACCTCATCTTCCACTTTGCAAGTCGCTCCAAGTCCGCGAGGCAGGCGGTGCCGTGTCGAAGGCAGAGAAGTATAAAGCTTCGTCGCCTGCTAAGACCATTTGCGAAGGCAAAAATGAAGAACTCCGAAGGGACTCCGTCTTCACAATGGCTAGCAGATCCTGAGCTACTTCGGGGATGGCTTCGCCGTTAGGCCCCCTCGGAAGTTTAAATCGAGGGGGCCTTCGGACCTAGCTACCTCGAGGACCGCCCATAACTGATGGAGTTCTTCAGAGTCCTCAAGTACTTCGAAGTCAACATTCGGAGATTGAGCCTGGGCAGGTATAAATCACCCCCACATTCATATTAATAAACTGATAAGTTTTTACAAAGCCTACAGCTAAGAATTACAAGGAGCCTAAGGAGATCTACACCTTCGGAGGCGGAGGTGTCAACGTCGAAGGCTGATTTGGCGAAGCGAGCGCCTTGGCTCGACGAAGGCGGAGGGTCTTCTGAGGCTCGAGGACTGCTTCGCAGCCTTGGTCCTTCCAAGGCTCCTGAAGTCACCGCCAAGCTCCGCGGACGCCAGCCGGAGGCGTCACCAAGTGCTGGCCTCCGAAGGCCACTGGAGTCATGGAGGTTGCTACTTCGAGGTGGTTGCACCCCACGTCATGAAGCATTTGCAACACTCCTTGACCCGCCACTCTGCCGGCCATTAAGGCGAAGCCCTTCAGAGACTGCTCCGCCGTCGAAGCCACCACCTTCAAGAATGTTGCGCGGTCCCCAATCGGATCCTGGCTGCCGAAGTCCAGAGCCCGGCACTCGGTCCCTATCTGTTGAAGGACTTCGGTCAGGCTCTAAGTGGCTTTGCCGATGTTGTCAATGACAAAATTCTCAAGTGACTGAGCCCGTTGGCGGAGTTCGGAGTTCTCCTTCGCTTGCCGGGCTTCGGCATCCTTCGCAGCTTTAAGTTCTGCGCGGAGCCTATCGGTCTCTGAGGCCAAGGATTCCTTAGCCTTGTCAGCCTCGGCCCTCGCCGCCTCGGCCTCAGCCCTCGCCGTCTTAGCCTCGCCCCTCGCTGCAATCGGCTGAAGCTTCGGCCCACCTTCGCTTCTCGGCTTCCACTGAGACTTCGCATCGGAGGGCCTCCTTCTCCTCCGCCAAGCGCGTCATCCGCCTGTCCACAAAAGTTGAAGCTGCTGTGTTCAGCGCGAAGGCCTGGAAGAATTCAAGAAATCATAAGTGTTGATCGAAGACGAAGGTAGTACTCAAAGGCTGCGTCAGGCTTCACTCACCTGGATGAGGGCTTCGTTCGCGTTGATGAAGAGGTCCATGGGGTTCGAGTGGCTAAGTTGAGCCACCAAGCCTCCTGCCTCCGCAGCTGCGCATCCTTCGCGGAAGTCGTTGATGGCTGCCTCCATCATGGCCCCCTTCGGCAGTAGAGGCCGGAAAATTTCCTCTGCCACCACCGGCTGCACAGGCTTCGGTAGGGCTGGAATTTGGTCCACCACCTGGACTTCCTCGTCACTTTGAGGGTCCCTTTCGTCGCGGCCGCCGCCTCCGTCTTCTTTAGACAAGGAGCTGTCGGACTCCGAGCTACTGCTGCTGCTGCTGGAGACCTCCGTTGGCTTCGGAACGGTGGGCCTCGCACCAACATCATCTTCTGCAAAAAGTTCAAGTCAAAATCCACGTATAAAAGAGAAGTATGTTTGAAGTGTTCACCTTCGTCGGAGATATCTTCGAAGGTAGAGGAGTCAATGTGGGCCCCCTAGTCCTTTTGCTGTGAAGCTGACACGTCGACCTCTTGGTGCCGGTTGTCGAAGCTGCGAGGTGGGTGTAGGACCGAAAGTAGCGACCAGAGGGGGGGTGAATGGGCGCCTAAAAATTTCTTGCTAAACTATATTTTAATCCTTCCACCCAAAATAACTTAACCAGACAAATAATATTTGCAAAGCAAATTTCAGAAATTAAAGTTGTCTAGCTTAAAAAATGACCGATGTCCTAATTAAAATGATATTAAAAATAAACTAAACAGAAATACTGCAATAAATAAAATTGGCACTAGAAATATTTAATAGCGTTCGCAAAATACTAAATAGAAACTTGAAATAATAATATCTCAGTCTAAAAATAAATACTAATCAAATGAATAAATCTAGGATCATTAAAAATTATTTCAGAAACAAAACCTAAAATATGTCAGGTAAAAGCTAGTATCAAAATATAACTGCGACTAATACATTTTTCTTTTCTTTTTATATGAGCAGATTATACAGATAAAAGATAATGCGAGATACCTAATAAAATTTAACAGATTAAAAATAAGAAAACAAGATTTCGAAATAGATTTTTGGCGAATTAATTAATAGATGATTATCTCTAAAAATTGATCTACTAAAAATCAGGAGATTGAAACTACCTGCGCGTCATCGTCTTGATCTTCGTGCGGCCGGAACACGCCTGCATTTGCTAGATCACCCGTGGCCTGCTGCCGCTGTAATGCTGCACAACAAAAGAGAGGAAAAACAATTTTGCTGCCACGGTTTGCGTGCAAACAAAGAAGAAAACAGAAGCTTGGCTGCTTGTTGCCTGCACACTGTGCCTCCGTGGAGAGAAAGCAAAAACGTGGCGCACGGCTTTCCAAACTTGCACTGTGCGTGATGAAGACTTGATGGCGCACGCAAAACGACGGAGAATCCAGCTGAGTCTCGACTGCTGCTCGGTGAAGAAAACGAGAGAAACGCAAGAGAAATAATCGGCGGAGATAAACTAGTAGATGAGATCAAAATATTGAAGACCGAAGAACACCGATGGACTATAGATTAATCTAAAAAGAAAACAGTCATCTATCCCCAAGGGGATAGGGGCCTATTTATAGGCAAATCCTAATACATGAAAAGACTACTTTACCCTCAGGTAAATAAACTGACTCTAAAAAAATTCCGAAAATTACTAAAAAATTATTAGAAAAATCACCTAACTCAAATAAAAATATTCTAAA
The DNA here is from genome assembly GCA_019279435.1 of Zizania palustris. Classification (NCBI taxonomy): domain Eukaryota; kingdom Viridiplantae; phylum Streptophyta; class Magnoliopsida; order Poales; family Poaceae; genus Zizania; species Zizania palustris. The sequence continues at coordinate 74,047,378 of JAAALK010000080.1, forward strand.
CTTAAAAACTAAATATTAATATCCTAAAAATGAATTAATGATAGATTGTCAGCTTTACGCCGAAACTGACAAAGCGTCCACCGTCTTCGCACCGGGTACCCGGATTGGGCCGACCCGACCCCGCAGCTCCCTCAGCCCGGCAATCGCTCGCCGCCCGTGTACCTGAGTCAAACCCAGTCAACAGACCAGTGGATCATCTGCCGCTCCTAGCCATGTACCCGGATTGGGCCAGCCCGACTCCGCAGCTCCTCTGCCCGGCCGTCGCTCACTGCCCGTGTAACTGAGTCACATGCGCCTCAGACTCGGCAGGTCTCCATCTCTCCCTTCCTTTGACTTCCGTTGACAATCATTCATCACATCTGGAATATCAAAACCATATTCTTCAACATGGTTTCTCAATCTCCCCCTTGATGAGTGCATTGTCAACACCCTTTTCAGCTCATCTCCAGAACCTGCAAAACATGTGGAAACAAGAAAACAAAAACAAAAAAATAGAAGAGAGAAAATAAAAGTTTAACCTTATTGACCAAAAGCCAGATAAAAGCAAGAAAAATGTGGTCATTATGGTTAACCAAAAATAAAAACCTCAAAAATAACTGCAAATCTCAGAATTACCAACAAGGAAACTAAAAAGTAAACTCCAAAATTTCTCCCCCTTGTTGACAATTGGACTCATCAAGTGAGACTAAATGCACTTAAAGAGACATAAACACAAACTCCCCCTGAAATGCAGCTCCCCCTCAAAATATGCTATGAATGCAGATGGGGTGCAGGCGGAGTGTGAAAAGCATGCTTCTTAGATATGATTAACTGCAATTACAACATCTAACAGGTATAGTGAAAGATATACTGTCTAAGATACATGACATGATCAGTGCAATAGATGATATCTTAAGAAAGTCATTAGCACGCATTTTTGATTTTTGCAAAAACAAAAACATCACCATATTTTCTAGTTGACAAGCAAAGTAAAGCATGAGATGCAAAAGCTAACTGATATCTACCAAGATAAGCATTGTCCAAATCAAAGTGCTTCAGCAAACTTGTCATCTTTTTAAAATTTTCCAGACTTTTTCTTTATATTTTTCATTTCTGCCAGGGGTTATTTGCATGTCAAACCTTATGCTAACCGACCAAGTCAAGCCTAGGCCAGAACTAGACCGTCAGAAGCTTAAAACACTGGTCTTGGCATACATTACACTGTCCTAGTTCATACCAAAGTGCTATGGTAAGCAGTCCAGAACAATGCAATGCGACAAAAGCAAACCCACCTGGATCTTTTCTGATAATCATAAAAACGCATAAATTTTTATTTTTCTAATTTTTTATCATTTTTATAGCACATTTTCATATTTAAAGCATATAGATGTCCAAGTTGTGTATCTGCATCTAAGTAAGGATCTAGCTACAAGGCATGTAAAAGATAGCGAAAGCATTCAGCCTACACATGCTAGTTACCAGAAGCAATGGTGATTTTTTTTTCAATTTTAAAGCATAAAAGCCATGCATATGACAAATATCAGATATATCATGTGAACTGAACCAGAACATGATCATCGACAAGTAATCAAAAGCATATACTAGCTAGAGAAAGTAAAGCAGATTAATCATATAACAGAAGCAAGCTCAAAAAGTGGTTGATGATTATGCATGATATGAACGCACACACAAAAAGACTCAATAAAAATAAAGAAGAAAGAAAAACTGATACCAATGAAAAGGTGACTCAAAATATCCAAAAAAAATACACAACTCCCAAATCAACATCAATAATTATGAGTGGGAGCAAACGGTCCAATGCCGGGATTAGCAAAAGTGCTAAACCAGTGTCGAGCCATCTGCTCAAAAGTAGGGAAGCAAAAAGAATCATATGAGTCTGGACCGAAACGCGGATCAAAGCGCGGTCCTCTGTTCTTCCTAAAATCACGGTCACGAGGTCCAAAACCATATCCATAACGATCTAGAACTCTACCGGAACGAAAACCACCCTCCGGAGCACGGTCATGAAAACCGTCTCCTCTACCACCACCTACACGACGTGGCCTGGCCTCTAGCCTCTCTCTACATCGAGGAACTCTCTGTCTACCACCCTGCTGGTAGAACTGCTCCTGTCTACCCCGAGCTCTCTCTGCTCGCTCAACCCGTTTCCTCCTAAAGCAATACTCCTCAAGATGCCCGTCTCTCTGACAAAACTCACAGTGATAGGTAGGCTTCTTGGTATGTGGTTGAGGCTTGGGATTCTTAGGCTTGGTGGTGTTTGGTGTATCATCTTTGGTGTGAGAGGGTCAAGGTAAAGAATCAAGAGAAGTGTGGAGAGTTTTAGGCTTTGGGATCCAGATCTGCTTCTTAGGTGGAGCTTTAGATTGTTCTTGGATCACTCCATCCTTGGGCTGACTATCCTTAAAGGACTCAGTGGAGTGAGTCTTGGGATATCTCTGTTCGGGAGTCATCTTACTCCACTCCACTGCTCGGCTAATAGCACTCTCAAAATCAGCCTTGGTATAGGTGTAACCTACCCCAAACCCATCCGGTCTCTTGAACTGCTGAATCATCATGCTGAGCTGTGGCTCTCTAGCACTAATCCAACTCAGAATCTGACGGAGGTAAAAGTTCTCGTTCTGAACATCAGCTAGCTCCTCTCTCAAAGTAGCTAACACCTCCACCTGAGACAAACAAATCTCACACTCTTTATCAACTTCGACAGACTTCTCAGCTTTTAGCTTGATCAATTCCATTCTAATGGATAAGCAGTTCTCACAAACAGTGGATGGAATCGACAAGGTCTCAAGCTCTAGCTTAGTCTGCTCCAACTCAGCTCTCACTCCAGCTAACTCGCTCAACTGCACATCACTATTGGTTCTCAGCTCGGCTATACTAGCTAAATGAGATGGGCAGTCTACACAAGGTGCGACGACAGTGGCATGAGCATCTTTCAGCTCCTGCTGAGCGCTCTCAAGCTCAGTGGCCAAAGCGTCTCTCTCATCTACTCTCTCTGTGTACCTGGACTTAAGAGTCGTCAGGTCACACAACAGCACCTCATAGTTAGGGCACTTACCACTATCACCCAGGCAAGGGGAAGAAGACAGACTCTCAATCTTGCCATTTGCCGTGGCAAGCTCACTCTCGAGCTCATCTATCCTCTTATTAGCCCCTCTAAGCAGTTTCTCCCTATACTTCAACTCCTGACTGTTCTGTTCTAGTAAATTAACAACTTCTTGTTCATAGGAAGATGCATTCTCATCATCGTCTTCGTCGGAGTCGTCGGAGGAGTCCTTCTCTTTCTTCTCCCCAAGAGCCATTGAGCAGAAGCTCTTGTGGGGTCTTCGACTGTGACGTGAGCGACTCTTCGTCTTGTCCCTGAAGCCCATGAAACAGAGGCCCACTGGATTGTCCATGTCCTTCCCCTTCCTGATCATGCTATCTTCATCACTTGAACTTGAAGACGATGAGGAAGACGAGGATCTCTTGGAGTATCTTTTCTCCATCTCGGCGAAGAAGGTCTCGTCTCGCTTCTTGTTTTCACACCTGTAATCTTTTAGAGCTTTTCGAAATAATCTTGTCTTGGGCTTGCCCTTCGTGGAGTTTTCGTACTTGCCAGAGTTGTAGGAGTTGCCGCTGGTTCCCTTCTTGTAATTCTTCTGCTTGGGACAGTCGGCGATAAAATGACCCGGATCACCACACTCAAAACATCCGGATTTTGTGCCGTGTCTCTTAAAGATTCGCTTATCATAGACACGTCGCACCCGGTTGTTCAACAAGCACAAATCATCATCTCCTAAAGTATCAAGTTGTTCCTCGGAAATAGTCATCAAGGAAAATGCAGTACAACTCATGGCCTTGGGATCAGCCGATGGTGTCGCAAGCGCCAGAGTCTTTGAGCCAGAATCAGTGAGATTTGATCTCAACTGAATATCGACCTCTGAGGCCTTGAGCTTACTAAAAAGCTCTGCGATGGTCAAGGTATCATACGATGTGCTCTCAACAATAGAAGAGACCTTGATCTCCCAGATCTTAGGGTCCAAGGTATGGAGTACCTTAAGCACCTGTTCATGATCCGAGACCAGCTGATCACCCTCGGCCTTGTTAACACGAAGCTTGTTAATGATCGATTGAAAACGACCAAACAAAGCCTCAACAGTCTCACCCGGCTTCTGTGAGAAATTTTCATACTCACGCTGGTAGGTCTGATATAGCCTAGCCTTGACCTGAGCTGTCCCCTCATGATGTGCCTGGAGGGTAGCCCAGATCTCTCTAGCAGTGGTGAGATGGCTAACACGCTCGAACTCACTAGGACCTAGACCAGAAAATAAAATGTTCACCGCCTTACTATTATTTTGATGCTGGGTAATTATATTTTCAGCAGTATCCGCAGCAATAGTCGTAATGGTGAAACTAGGATGAACACAAATCTCCCATATGTCCGAGCTCTGGCTCATAAGGTATGCTCGCATGCGAGTCTTCCAATAAGTGTAGCCAAAAGCCTCTAGGGATGGGATTTTACCAGAAGACGCCATAGTCACTACCTAGGTTTTGAATCGATTAAGATATTAGAAAAACCTAACCTCGCTCTGATACCACTTGTAGGACCGAAAGTAGCGACCAGAGGGGGGGTGAATGGGCGCCTAAAAATTTCTTGCTAAACTATATTTTAATCCTTCCACCCAAAATAACTTAACCAGACAAATAATATTTGCAAAGCAAATTTCAGAAATTAAAGTTGTCTAGCTTAAAAAATGACCGGTGTCCTAATTAAAATGATATTAAAAATAAACTAAACAGAAATACTGCAATAAATAAAATTGGCACTAGAAATATTTAATAGCGTTCGCAAAATACTAAATAGAAACTTGAAATAATAATATCTCAGTCTAAAAATAAAATACTAATCAAATGAATAAATCTAGGATCATTAAAAATTATTTCAGAAACAAAACCTAAAATATGTCAGGTAAAAGCTAGTATCAAAATATAACTGCGACTAATACATTTTTCTTTTCTTTTTATATGAGCAGATTATACAGATAAAAGATAATGCGAGATACCTAATAAAATTTAACAGATTAAAAATAAGAAAACAAGATTTCAAAATAGATTTTTGGCGAATTAATTAATAAATGATTATCTCTAAAAATTGATCTACTAAAAATCAGGAGATTGAAACTACCTGCGCGTCATCGTCTTGATCTTCGTGCGGCTGGAACACGCCTGCTTTTGCCAGATCACCCGTGGCCTGCTGCCGCTATAATGCTGCACAACAAAAGAGAGGAAAAACAATTTTGCTGCCACGGTTTGCGTGCAAACAAAGAAGAAAACAGAAGCTTGGCTGCTTGTTGCCTGCACACTGTGCCTCCGTGGAGAGAAAGCAAAAACGTGGTGCACGACTTTCCAAACTTGCACTGTGCGTGATGAAGACTTGATGGCGCACGCAAAACGACGGAGAATCCAGCTGAGTCTCGACTGCTGCTCGGTGAAGAAAATGAGAGAAACACAAGAGAAATAATCGGCGGAGATAAACTAGTAGATGAGATCAAAATATTGAAGACCGAAGAACACCGATGGACTATAGATTAATCTAAAAAGAAAACAGTCATCTATCCCCAAGGGGATAGGGGCCTATTTATAGGCAAATCCTAATACATGAAAATACTACTTTACCCTCAGGTAAATAAACTGACTCTAAAAAAAATTCCGAAAATTACTAAAAAATTATTAGAAAAATCACCTAACTCAAATAAAAAATATTCTAAACTTAAAAACTAAATATTAATATCCTAAAAATGAATTAATGATAGATTGTCAGCTTTACGCCGAAACTGACAAAGCGTCCACCGTCTTCGCACCGGGTACCCGGATTGGGCCGACCCGACCCCGCAGCTCCCTCAGCCCGGCAATCGCTCGCCGCCCGTGTACCTGAGTCAAACCCAGTCAACAGACCAGTGGATCATCTGCCGCTCCTAGCCATGTACCCGGATTGGGCCAGCCCGACTCCGCAGCTCCTCTGCCCGGCCGTCGCTCACTGCCCGTGTACCTGAGTCACATGCGCCTCAGACTCGGCAGGTCTCCATCTCTCCCTTCCTTTGACTTCCGTTGACAATCACTCATCACATCTGGAATATCAAAACCATATTCTTCAACATGGTTTCTCAGTGGGAGAAGTCCAGCAAAGCCGGGACCTCTTCATAGCCGAGCAGGGTCCACACCCTGTTCCAGTGCTCCCAAGACCCCACCGAAGCAAGCCGCTGGGCTTGCTCATTCGGTGTCGGAGCCCCAACAATGCGCTCCGCCACTGCGATGGCCTCCTCCGAAGTCCTCACTTCAAGATGAGCTTCATAAAGATCTAAGTCAGAATAAAGTTCCTAGCGAAGTTTGAAAATGGAAAAGCTTCGAAGTCTTACCGAGGCGTTCAAAGGCCACTTCGTTTAGGCCCCCTCGGCCCGAAGGTTGGAAGAGCCCCTCTGGCCAAGAGCGCGCAAGGGGGTTGAGCCGGAGGGTGATGAACTCCTCCGCGAGGTCCCTCATGCTCATCTTCGCGGCCACCCTCCGAAGGAGCGAGATCCTCGAGCGAAGGGTGTCGGGGCTCGTCTTCACCACCCCTTCGTGCCGATAAGAGATAAGGGCATTGGTACTCCAAAGGGGAGAGTTCGCGCCGACGGAGGCGTAGAACCACTCTTGATCCCACTTCAAGTACCATTTGCTATTGGTAGCCCTCGCCGGGAAGGCATCTTGATACTCCCTCTGAAGCTGTAAGTTTGCGCTTCCGAAGGATAGGGCCCTCTTGACGTGGTCTGCACCCTCCCTCTGCTTCGGCTGGCAGTTGGCATCATGGAGGGCGACGAAGACGTCTGTGTGGCCCTCACAACCTTCGGCCCTCATGGCCCATTCAAAGACAGCAAGCCTTGCCACGGCGTTGGGCGAAAGTTGAGGAAGTTCGAGGTTGTAAGCCCTCAGGACTTCGCTCAACATCCCCACTGCTGGCAGCCTGAGGCCGGCTTCGAAGAAGGCTTCGAACATCACCACTTCGTGAGGCCTAGGTCTTGGTATAGCCTCTGACTTCTCCGGAACTCTTAGTTGGATCTTCACCGCATTCCTCCCTTCACAGTCCCTCCAGATAGACTCCTCTGTGGATATCGAGGCCCTCATCTCCAGTGTTTGCTCGAACTTGTCGGATGGCGTCCGAAGGTCCCTCAGCCCCAACCGCCTCGGTGCAGGCTTCGCTGCCGCAGCTGCTGCTGCGTGCAGTTGAGCGGAGCTCGAGCTCGGGCCCAAGGCCAAAGCCTTCGAAGCATCCTTCTTCGGCATTTTTGTTGAGCTTCTGCGCGAGGGGCTAAAGCTAGCGAGGGGTGCATTGCACGAAGCTAAGGAAGAGGAGAGCGAAGGATGCAAGGCACTGAGAAGAAAGCAAATGAGAGCGTGCTGAAGCCGAGTGTGGTAAACCCCTATTTATAGGCGGTAAAAATCCCGACGGTTCGTGGGCCGAACCCACTACCAGGTGGGCCTCCAGCGAAGGCGAAGCGGCCCGGCGCGCAGTAACGGTCATTTTTATAACCGTTGCAGAGTCAGTTGATCTCCCCGAGGTCATTCAGACAGCCGACGCAGGCAGTTATCACCTGTGCATTTCGAAGTTGCCTTCGGTCCAAGCTCCGAGGGCCTATTTTCCCTGAAGTTGTAATTTTCTGTCATTTGTCCCAAGGGCGCACGCACCCCTTCGTCCCGAAGTCCTGCAAGCGAGGGGCTACTGTTGGGGGAATAGTTTTCCCTTGAACAGGGTCCAAATGACGTCAGCCTCCGATGGCCTTCAGCCGAGAGCCCAGGGTACACTTTGGAGCCCGCTAGAGCGAAGCCCCCGAACCACTTCGGAGCCCTCCAGGGCAAAGCCCTCAAGACCCCTTAAAGATTGCCAAAAGCTAAGTCTCGGGCTAACTTCGAAGTTAGCCTCCGGGCCTTGTTCGGAGTTAGTCTTCGAGCCCCGTTCGGAGCTAGCCTTCGAGCCTCGTTCGGAGCTAACCTTCAGGCTCCCTTCGGAGCCCTTCAAGCCAGTCTCCGGACCCTTTCCAGCCAACTCCAAGCTAAGTCTCCAAGAGCCTCGTTCGGAGCCCCAGCTCTAAGCCCCAGTTCGTAGTTTAGTTCGGAGTATGCTCCGAAGCCCCCTTCGGAGTGTGCTTCAAAGCCTCCATTGCAGCCTCTGCCTGAAGAGCTCCGGCCCCATCTCCGAACCCAAGAAAATATCTGTACTTCGCTACAGTGTAGAAGCCATACCAGGGGCCCCTCCGCCCCTAGTATGTCGTTTAGCTGGTCAAAGATGTGACGTTGTTTGACATGTCTGTAAAGCTGTAAAGCACTTTTGTATAGTAGCTAGCTTCTCTTCCCCTTTTTGCCCCTATGAGCCTAGGGCTTATAGAGGGCATTTTGGTCTTTTCCTTAAGTCCTGCGTGCCTATAAAAGCAGGGCCAAGCCCTTGTAACATAGGAGCTTCTCTAGGGGCCATGAAACTCTGGAACTCACTACACTACACCGAGGCATACTATGCCAAATCCACCACAAACAGGACTTAGGGCTATTATCCTCTAGGGGAGGTCCGAACCAGTATAAATCCTTTCTCATTCTGAGAGAACCCTTCGAGGTTCATTCTACACTCCGTATACACACACATAAAACTTGTGATGTAGCTAACACAATTTCTACAACAAGTACCAAGTAATTTCATTCATTAATTAAATACACTTGTTGTATGTTGCATACCTAAAGGGCAACCCTTTCGAGGGCCAAATCGAGCTCTGATGCTCTGGCTTCGCTCAAAACGGAGACCAGTTCAGAGCTCACGACCTCTTGGCCTTTGTCCGCCAAGGGTTCTAGAAGCGTTCGAAGCCCTGTCCGTTGCTCCAAGAATGGAGCCAACAGAGGAAACCAGGACAGGGCCTGATGGTCATCTACCGCTTCCTCCTCCTCTGAGTTGCTCGCTGAAGGGTCGTTGTAGGAAGCCATCGCCATCAAGGCAGGGAGGAGGCCAAAGCTCGTCATACTCTTGCCCCTCCCTAGAACAAAAGCTGGAGCTGGTACTTCAGCTGGAGTAGATCCTCCTTCAATCGTTGCCCCTCGGTCGGAATTACTTCACCCGAGACAGCTCCGGTCATCGAAGCCACTACATCAGCCGGAGCCTCAACTCCGAGTGAAGCCGAAGGTCCACTGGTGGTCGGAGCCATGCCGCTCCTCGACACACCTACAAAAGTTAAGGTATTTAGTGAATAGTTGTTGTATGGTAATCGTTGCAGGAATTTCAAAGGCAAAGGCTTCAAGGTATACCTTCGTCCATTCCTTCGGGGAGAATTGTGGGGTCCTCCAAAACTTTGTACATTCGGAGATGTTCTTCGAGGTCATCCCCCGAAGTTTGCACCGGTGCAGTTGCTGCAGATGTCCTAATCTCCGGCACTATTACTCTGTCTACAGGTGAGGATACCGGAGATGCTTGAGGAGGAGGCTTCATTGTCTTTTCCCCCTTCTTGACGGGGCTCTTGACGGCCTTTTTTGAGGGCTCAACGGTGGTTTTCCTCTTCCGAGGAGCCACTCCAGTTGAGTCGAAGTCCGGTAGAGGAGGAGGCTCCATCCCAAGAGCACTCCACACCCTGTTGAAGCACTCCCAGATTTCCACCAACTCCACCCTTCGTTGCTTCTCCACCACTGTAGGGGATCCGAGCACCCGTTCAGTGGCTCTTGCAATCTGTTCTAGAGCTAGCGCTAAGGGAGCCGCTGAAAAGAGATAGCATTCCATTAAGTATGTTACTTGTTTTCTAATGTGTTAATGCAGAAAATGCGAAGACTTACCTAGGCTTCGAAGCTCCCCCTCCGAAGCATTTTGAAAGGCAATTGGCCAATCAGCTCTGAGAGGCAGGATCCGGAGGGCGATGAATTCCTCCGCCAAATCCCGCGTGCTCATACGGCTGGCTATTGAAGAAAGTAACCCAAGCCGCGTTGAAAGAAAGCTTGGGTTCGGAGTAACCTCGGCCTCCTTCCGGTACCAGATTTCTTGAAGGGGCCTTGTGAGGCTGGAGTCCTCTCCAACTTCGGCGTAGAACCACCGGACGATCCAGTTGGTGTACCACCGATCGTTGATGGCCTTCGCCAAGAAATGTTGCGCATACTCCTTCTGAAGTTGGAAGTTAACACTTCCAAACACCGTCAACACCTTGGTGTCTTCAGGTCCGTCTTGTGGCTTCGGCTGGCAAGAGGCTTCATGAGTGGCGGCGAAGACCTCCGATCTCCCTTCGCATCCTTCTGCCTGAAGGGCCCATTCAAAGATAGCTAGTTTTGCTATGGCGTTGGGGGACAACTATGGCAAGGTAATGTGGAACATGTCCAGTACCTCTGCCAGGAAATTGATCATAGGAAGTCCCAATCAGGCTTCAAAGAAAGCCTCGAAGACCACCACTTCCCCGCTCCACGGCTTCGGGGTTGACTCTGTTCCAGGGACTCAAGTCCTCATGCTAGGGCCCAGCTTCCCGTTCACCGCTTCCTTGATGGAGTCCGCTGTGCTCTTCGATTGCCCGAGGATGAAGCTCTGCGGCAATGGCTTCTTGGATGGTGGGAGGAGCTCCCGAGGGTTCTTTGGCCAAGAACTCCCTGGAGCTCCCGCCATGGCCGCTACTGCTGATGTCGCCAATGCCTGCCTCTGCGCAAGAGTTCCCACCATGACCAGCACCGTTGTGCTGGTCCTCACCATTGGTTGGCTGCTTAGAAGATTGGGGAAAATTAGGAGGTTAAAGAAAGGAATCTTAGAAGCAAAGCTCTATACAAAATTCTGATGGGCTTCAGCTCCCTTTTTTATAGCCTTTCCGATAGTTACTGCATTTCGAACATGCGTTCACATTGCAAGCTCGGCTTCTGTCGCTGACAGGTGGGACCAAGAGGTAAAAAGGTGTGAACCCGCGGTAAAGTTTTAACCATTACTTTTTCCAGGAGCTTAACGACTACTTGAAGGGTAATGAGCCAAAATTAACGGCTCTCCACAATGTTATGCCTCTGCAACGATTCATTTCCCTGCGAAGCGTTCACACAGGAGTCCTAGTTCGAAGCTTTCATCGGACATACTTCGATGTCAAAGACACTTCGAATAGTTGTAATACCTTCAAAATTTTCTAAGTTCTTGAATATGAAAATGTTTCTTGCGTATACTTCTCTCCTGCTATACAGGTCAAATTGGAGAAGCGTATTCAAGGGGCTACTGTTGGGGGGAAATACTTTATCCCGAGGGCCATTAAGATTAAAAGGCAAAGACAATTTATGCAGCTTTAGGACAGAAGCTTGCCCCAAAGTTGATAAAGTTCCGAGCCGAAGGGTCCTCCGAACCCCAGTTCAGAGGTACCCTTCGAAGGCTCCGTCTGTACAGTGGAAAATAGTAAGACTGATGGGACGTCTGCCTTATCTATCTTCTTCGAATACATTTTACTATGTCAGTTGTAATTGAGGGGTAAAAAGGTCTTTTCCTTAGATTTTTTACCTATAAATACCCCCCTTCTCACCCTATAATAGGCATCGAATATTCCTATATTCAATACACAACTTCGAACTACTTTGAGCTATTATCCTATTCGGAGGCTTGAGATAGTTCACTTCACAAACTCATTGTTTGATAGTTCTTAATCTTAGAGAACCTGTTAGCGTAACCTTTTACGCCAACAATATATAAACCCTTGCTATCTGTTCATAAGTTCACTTGTGATAACCATGTCTATTTTGAGTTTCACCCATGGCATTTTTCTATAAAGGATCCGTTGACAAGGAACTCATTGTTGGCTGGACAGTGTGAAGGGGCTCTATCCCCTTAAACCCGCTGATGTCGATGAGCTCAAACAAGCCCTCCTTAGTCGGTCTTCTCCTAGTCGCGCCCAATGGCATACACGGCTCGGGCATCCTTCATGTCAAGTTGTTGCTTCTATCTTGCGTCTCAATAATATTTCATGTCCCACAGAGTCTGATGTGCATGTTTGTAATGCATGTCAATTAGCTAAGAGTCATCAATTACCTTATAATAGTTCAATCTATAGCTCTACATATCCTTTGGAACTTGTTTTCTCCGACGTCTAGGGTCCTACACATGGTGAGCGACTCTTAGGCACTAAAATTAAATGTGTTTAATCCGACTAGGGAGGTGAATACTAGAAAATTCATAACACTTTCTTTCGATCTTTGGGTATCTCTCATAGGGTCTCTTGTCCTCACACCCACCAACAAAACGGGTCTGCTGAACGCAAACACCGTCATATCATTGAAACCGGCCTAGCCCTCCTAGCTCATGACTCGATGCCACTTAAATTTTGGGATGAAGCCTTTCTTACTGCCACCTATCTCATTAACTATTTGCCCACATGACTAATTGATAACAAAACTCCCCTCGAGCATCTCCTCAACACACCGTCAACCTATTCCATTCTCAAATTTTTCGGCAATGCTTGCTGGCCCCATCTCCGTCCCTACAATAAACACAAACTCTCTTATCGCTCCAAGGAGTGTGTTTTTCTCGGGTATAGTTTGTTACATAAGGGCTACAAATGTCTTGAAACCTATTCTGGTCGTGTCTATATATCTGGGGATGTTATTTTTGATGAGGGCATTTTTCCTTTAGCTAGAACTAACTCCTCAACCAGCACAGCTTCTCCTCTCTTCGACTTGCGCAATTCACATTTGGAAAGTAATAGTATTTTTATGGGACGTGATCATATGCAATTATCTGTACCTGCTAACTCTATTAATGCAAAAAATTTGGATCCACGGGGATCTTTCTCAGAGTTATCACCTGCCCAACAAAATCAGGCGCTAGGATCTGAGCCTAATTTTCCTGCCAATCTAGCAGATGGATTCTCGGGCGACAGTACTCGACAACAGCCCTTCGCGCTAGCAACATCAGCGCCCTCTGTGCCCACGACGTCTGTGCCTACGCCTCTCTCTGCATGGTGTGCATGGCGTGGAGACCACGTCTACGCCCCGTGATTTGCCGACCTCAGGTGCGACTTCTTCGGCACCTTCTCCGGTTCCCACCATACCAGCTAGAGGGCCTACTACATGATGCGATACAAGTGGCTCATTCCTTTGGTACACGGCTCAAGAACAATATACGTCAACCCAAGAAATGAACTGATGGTACTGTTGTATACTCGGCAGTCCGATCATCTTCTGCAGAACATTCCTCCTACAAAGATGCAATGTAAAATACTCTGTGGCGGCACGCAATGGTTGGTGAATATCAGGCGTTGATTCACAACAAAACATGGCATCTGGTTCCCCCTTGCCCTGGGCTTAATATTATTGACTTCAAGTGGGTATTCAAAGTTAAATATAAGGTTGATCGCTCCATTAATCATTATAAAGCACATCTAGTTGCAAAGGGCTTTAAACAACAATATGGTATTGCTTATGATGATACCTTTAGTCCGGTGGTTAAACCCACTACTATCTGTCTATTGTTATCAACGACTGTTTCATGTGGATGGGTCATGCAACGAATAGATATTCAGAATGTCTTCCTACATGGTTTTCTTCAAGAAGATGTATACATGAAGCAGCCTCCTAGTTTTCTCGATTCGGAGCATCCTTCATATCTTTGTAAGATGGACAAATCCCTATATGGTCTCAAACAAGCACCTCGTGTCTGGTTTGCGCGGTTGAGTTCTAAATTGCTTCATCTTGGGTTCACTGCTTGTAAGGCAGATGTCTCACTCTTTATTCTCAACCGGGATGGTCTTCGGATTTTTATGCTCATTTACATTGATGACATTATTATTTTGAGTTCCTCCCAGCAGGTAGTCGATCGTTTACTGTCCCAGCTTCGTGAGGATTTTTCCATCAAAGATCTTGGTCGGCTCTCATATTTTTTGGGGATTGAAGTGAATCACTCGGATCAAGGCTTGGTTCTAACACAGCACAAATATAATCATGATTTACTCACACGCACCAATATACTTCAGTCCAAGGGAGTCTCCACGCCCATGATGCCAACATATAAACTTATTTGAGAAACCAAGGGTTGTTTTCGAAGTCTGTGATGAGTGATTGACGGATTTTATCCTCTGATTCGAAGGGGTCCCTCCGAAGGGGTTCAGAGGTTGTTTCACCGAAGGGTTCGGTGGGTCTGTGTTGCAGCGGAGTGTGCCTGTCGGAGGGGTCCGACAGTACACAATGACTGGGTCATACCGAAGGTCTCGGTAATTTCGGAAGTACACCGGAGTGTGTACCGAAGGTTGTTTACCTGGAGAGGTCTCCGGGGTACTGGATACACTTGTATGTCTGTCAGTTGTGCGCTGGTGACTTCTGAGGCAACAGATGTGTTGGCGTAAAAGATTATGCTAACAGGTTTCTAGAAGTTAGACACTATCAAACGAAGTGTTTGTGAAGTAAACTATTTCGAGCCTCCGAAGTGGATAATAACTCAAAACAATTCGAAGATGTGTATTGAATAACTTGGTTTTTGATCCTTCTTACAGGGTAAAACGGGGGGTATTTATAGGCCCAAATATAAAGGAAAAGAACCTTTTACCCCTCTGTTACAACCGACATGGTGGAAACTATTCGGTACCCTTAATAGGGCTAAAATGGTAAAAGACTAATCTAATGAGCAAGAAGATAAGTCTTCCATCCTAGCTGGCAGGAAAGCTCTCGAAAGAATCCAAGTTCGGAGATATACTTCGAACTAGAGTTCACCTTCATACTTCGAACTTGATCCAAGGTACTCCCGGAGTTAGATGCTGGAAACATTTGATTCAATCATCTATCTTTGTCTTGTTATAACAATAACCCTGGAGATGAAGTATTTTCCCCCAACAGTAGCCCCTCGAATACGCTTCTCCGCTAGATCTGTAACGTTAGGAAAGCAGTATACGTAAGAAAAATAATCATGCGCAGGGGTTAATAGATTTAGTCAACCTCCGAAATATGCAGAGATTCAAAGCTTCGAATCAACTTATAAGAAAATTATATTCGAACTATTTTTAGAATTAACTTAATAAGTTTGAAAGCTTTCTTAGACTTAGAAGAAATAGCTGTTGCCTTTTTCCTTTCAGCGGAAGTTACGCGATGCGTCAACTTTGCAAGGGGTAACGGTCAAGAATGCGAAATGGCAAACGTAAATGGTAAAAAATCGTGGGCCTGGGCTATAAATAGGGGACCCAGACCCTTCCCGAATACCCTTCTCACCGCTTTCGTGCAACCAAGCCCTAGCATCAAAATTCCTTCTTTAGCAATCCGTGCAATCTCATGGCGAAGACAAGCTTCAAGGTCCCTGGGGCGGCTTCAACCCTTGCTCGACAGTAGGCTGCGGCGGCAGCGGCGGCAGCGGCATCAGCGACGGCAACTCCGGCGTCAACAGTGGCAGCACCAATGGCGGCGCCAGGAAGAAATCCCCAAAATGTTGGTCCTCATGATGTCCTCCCAGCGTCTTCGAAATATCCGGACCAGTCTTGTCAACTGCGTCAACCTGCAAAAGGGAGTCGCTCGCAGCAGCAATAGAAGGGAAGATTAGCTCGGAAATCATAATTTGCAAACCTGGAAAGGAGGCCATTCCTTCGCCAAGGCCTGGAGAAGTGATAGTCTTCGAAGCTTTTTTCGAAGCCGGGCTGGGACTTCCGGCAGTCGACTTCCTATCGGAGGTATTGGATTTATTCCACGTCACCCTTGCCCAACTCTCTCCGAACGCAATAGCACGCCTTGCAATCTTCAAATGGGCTTTGCGAGTTGAAGGCTGCGAAGGTAGAGCAGAGATCTTCACAGCACTGCATAGGGCATCTTGCCAACCCAAGACCTTCGTAGGCCCCGGAGGTGAAAAGATGGTGGTGGCCTTTGGGAGCATCAACTTTTGGCTTCGAGATGAATATGCTCTAAGATTTCCAGTGAAGGCCATCAACGCCAGATGGTACACAGATTGGATCCTCCGGTGGTTTTATGCCGAAGTTGGGGCAAGCAGCCGTCTGGCCAGACCCTTGCAAGACATAAACTTCCGAAGGGAAGCCCTGGTTCACTCAGATCTCGGCCAGCTCGAAGCTCGCCTCAGCCTGCTTCAAAGAATCAGCCACTGCCTAAGCATGCGAGACCTAGCGGACGAGTTCATCGGACTCCAAATCCCTCCTCTGATGGCCAACTGGCCTATCACCTTCGAAGAAGACCCGGAGGGCGGACTCCAAAAAAATTCTTCGAACTCAAGCCCTGCAGATAGCTTCGAAAACAATATGCTCTGTATATTTTTATGTAACGAAATGACTAATACCAACTTATCTTTCAGCTTCTCAAGCCCCCATGACTTCGGAGCTAATTGTTCGAGCTTCGGAGAAGATTCTGGGAGTCCCAACATCGGCTGAGAAGGAGTGGAGAATGAAGCTAGTGGGTAATTGGGAGCGGCTCAACCGAGTATGGGGGTACTCAGAGTTGCTCCCCCTCCTCTTCCGGATTGGGTGCCTTCAGAGCAAGGGCCAAAGAAGAGGAAAGCGGAACCTGGAACATCGGCTCCTGTTAAGACTCCAGCCAAGAAGGTAGCTCGAAAGCCAAAGAACGTGGCGCCTTCAAGTCCGGTGGCTTCAGTCTCGGATTCCTCTGAAGACGAAGGGAGACTCCTTGTTAACCTGATTGACGAGGATGAAAACCAGGCGGGCGCAAACACTGGCGCCGACGCAAACGCGCCAAATGTTCTGAGTAGTTCCAAGCAGGCTGGGACTTCGGCAATCCAACCGGACTTGCCGCATGCCCCTATGACTGAAGGCAGAGTCGAAGTTGCTGCTGAGCAGCTCCTATTCCGGACGAAGCAATAACTGTAGCTCCAAGAGAGGCTCCGACAATCGAACCTTCGATCCTAAACTTTGAGTCCGACGAAGACTTCGGGGTAGCTTTTGACCCTCCGAGCAGCCCTATGCTCACTCGCCGACAAGACTTCGGAGGTAAACTTAGCACAATTCCTTTGTTACTGTTGGCGTAAAAGATTACGCTAACAGGTTTCTGAAGATTAGAAACTAACAAACGAAGTGTTTGCGAAGTGAACTGTTCTAAGCCTCCGAAAGGATAATAACTTAGAATAGTTTGAATGTGTGTATTGAATAACTTGTATTCGGTCCCTATTACAGGGTGAAAAGGGGGTATTTATAGGCCCAAACATTAAGAAAAAACCCCTTTTACCCCTTTGTTACAACCGACATAGTGGAAACTATTCGGTACCCTTAATAGGGCTAAAATGGTAAAAGACTAATCTAATGAGAAAGAAGATAAGTCTTCCATCTTAGCTGGCAGAAAAGATCTCAGAAAAGTCCATGTTCGAAGATATACTCCGAACTAAGGTCCATCTTCATACTTCGAGCTTGACTCAAGGCATCTCCGAAGATGCATGCTGGAAACCCTCGAATCCATTATCTGATTTGTGTTGTTACTGCAATAACCCTGAGGATGGAATATTTTCCCCCAATAGTAGCCCCTCGAATACGCTTCTCCGTTAAACCTGTAATGTTAGGAGAGCAGTATACGGAAGAAAAATAACCATGCGTAGGGTTATTAGATTTTAATTTATTTCCGAAATGTATGGAGATATAAAACTTCGAATCAGTTTCATGACAATTACTTTTGAACCATTTTAGAACTAACTCAGGAATCCCGAAAGCCTTTTTAGACTTAGAAGAAATAGCCATTGGCTTCTTTCTTCTAACGGAAGTTACGCAGTGCGTTAATTTCGGAAAAAAGTAACGGGCAAGAATGCGAAACGGCATGGACAAACGGTAAAAAATGTAAAGTCTAGGCTATAAATAGAAGGCCTAGAACTTTCCTGAGTACCTTTCCACCGCTTTCTTGCAAACAAGCCATTCTTTGAGATCTAGCCTCCATTCTTCTTCCAGAGCAACTCAGTAGTTTCAATGGCGAAAACCAAAGGTTCTGGAGCACCTTCAGCCTTGGCCCGGCAACAGGCGGCAGCAGTAGCGGCGGCTGCAACCTTGTCAGCATCGACTCCGAATCCTTCAGTGGCGGCAATGGCGCCGGTGGGAGGAAATCCCCAAAACACCGGACCCCAAGACCTTTTTCCGGCGTCGACGAAGTATACGGACCAGTCTCATCAACTGGGGCCGTCTACCTGCAGTAGGGAATCACTGGCGATTGCAGTATAAGGGAAAATTAGTTCAGGGGTGATGATTCGCAAACCTGGAAAGGAAAAAATTCCGTCACCAAGGCTTGGAGAAGTGGTCGTATTCGAAGCCTTCTTCGAAGCTGGGTTAGGGCTTCCGGCGATAGACCTTTTGGGAGAAGTTTTGGACTTGTTCCACGTCACCCTCCCCCAACTTTCTCCAAGTGCTGTAGCGCGCCTTGCCATCTTCGAATGGGAGCTACGAGCCGAAGGTTGCGAAGGAAGAGCGGAGATCTTCACAGCAATACACAGAGCTTCCTGTCAACCGAAGACCTTCGTAGGCCCCGGAGGTGAGAAGCTGGTGGTGGCCTTCGGAAGAATTAATTTTAGACTTCGGGATGAGTACGCCCTTCAGTTTCCTGCTAAGGCCATCAATGCAAGATGGTACACCGACTGGATCTTGAAGTGGTTCTACGCCGAAGTTGGGGCGAGCAACTGCCTATCCGGACCCCTTCAAGATATCAACTTATGAAAGGAAGCCCTTGTGCACCCGGATCTGGGCCAACTCGAAGCTCGCCTCAGCTTGCTTCAAAAGATCAGTCGAAGGTTAAGCATGCGAGACTTAGCCGAAGAGTTCCTCGGGCTCCAAATCCCTCCGTTGATGGCCAACTGGCCAATCACTTTCGAAGAGGACTCAGAAGGCGGTCTTCGCAAGATTACTTCGACTTCAAGTCCTGCAGGTAACTTCGAAAAGAACATATATTATGCATATTCATTCGAAGAAGTAACTAACTTAACTTGTTGTTCAGCCTCTTCAGCCCCTATAACTTCGGAGCAGATTGTAAGAGCTTCGGAAAAGATTCTGGGCGTCCCAACTCCGACCGAAAAGGAATGGAGAATCAAGTTGGTCGGGAGTTGGGAAAGATTTAACAGAGTATGGGGAATGCTGGAAATCGTTCCGCCCCTTTGATGGATTGGGTGCCTTCGGAGAAAGGACCCAAGAAGAGGAAGGCTGAAGCTGGGACTACGAGTTCCGCCAAGACTCTAGTCAAGAAGGTGGCTCGAAAGCCAAAGAACCCTGCACCTTCGAGCCCAAGGGCTTCAGTCTCTGATTCCCAGGAGGACGAAGGCAGGTTGCTTCTGCAGCTGATTGACGAAGATGCATCCCAAAGAACTGCACAAGTTGAAGTACCTGCGAACGTGCCGGAGTCTCAAGAGAACCTTGAGCAAACAAAGACTTCGGCAGTTCAAGAGGATTTACCTCAAGACAAAGTTCCTGCAGATGAAAGTGGAGTCGAAGTCACTATGGCTTCGATTCCAGACGAAGCAACAACGACTATTCAGGAGAACGCTCTGGCAGTCGAAGACTTGACGCTTGATTCGGACGAAGATCTCGCCTTCGATCCGCCAAGCAGTCCGATGCTCACCCGCCGCCAAAATGTCGAAGGTAACCTTCGAATAATTCTTTTATATTTATCTTGTGTATTTATACGATGTATAATACTATTGTTTTTACAGAGTCCACTTCCATTGAAGAGGTCCGTCCGGAAGATACAATCCCTGGACCTTCGACAACTTCGGAGCCAATCTGAGGAGCCACTAAAATGGGGCCTGGAAAAGGCAAAGGAAAAATGGACTCTCTCCCTGCTGCGAGCTCCGGATCAACTCCGTCTGAGTCAACAGACGAGAGCCAATCTACCGAGGGGGGCCAATCTCCGGGGGCTCCGAAGACTACAACTCAACACTCTGGGCCTTCGTCAAACGAAGATTACCAACAAGCTTTAAGTATGCTCCCCCTTCTAGCTCCTTTCTTAGAGCGAAGAACTGGTCTTCGGACTTTGCTCGAGCCTTTGGATCGAGCTAGTCGCGCTATTGGGGAGACAAACTTGGTGGCCATTTTGAGCGAAGCGGTGCAATTACGCCCGAAGTAAACAAAGATATACTATCTTATATTAAAGAGGAAGAAAAAGAGGTTAACTTGGAAACTTCGTCTTCTGAAGACGTTATATGGTCCGAAGACGAAGATGAAGCTCGGAGTAAAAAGCCTGAAGAACTTGGAAGCTGGGAGAGGAGCCCCGAACAGCTTCGAACTTGGGCCGAGCTTCAACAAGAACAAAAAGACTTTAGAGCTTCGAAGGGAGGCCAAAGAGTTAAACGTAAAGTTGTTAGAACTCCCGGCACTGGAACTAGTCGTTCCAACCCTAGCTCTAGAGATCGAAGAGGTCTTCGATTCCTTCTTGGTATAGATACTAATTTTTCATGATGTAATCTGTAATCATATTCGTTCGAATAATAAATATTGATTTAAAATTGTCTCCCTATTTACTAGCCCCTCTTTGGGTATAAGCAACTTCGAACTGTATTCAAAGATGGTTATGCGCAAAGAGAAACTTCGAAGTACAATTTTTTGGGGTTCGGAGCCCCTCTACAATTTAAAGATCTTTTAAAATCTTATAAAATGTCTTCGACTATTTGTAGTCTGAAGAATGGCAATTTAGTACCCTTTGTTTTTTGAAAGAAATCACTTGAGATAACTTCTAGGACACTTTAGTGTCTTAGATAATTTGTCACTTTGGACTATCTTAACAGACATTCGAAGCTCATGGCTCAAACTCTGTTTTGTTTTGGCCACCTTCGGCTCTTTTTTGCGAATTCTGTCAAACCAGTGGTTCGGAGTTCGCAGTGGTCTCTTTGGACTCTTTTTACGGATGTCTACAAGCCAGTGGCCTAGACTCCGCATGGTTTGGCCACCTTCGGCTCTTTTTACGGATGTGTACCAGCCGATGGCTTGGACTCGTATGATGTGGTTTTGGGATCTTTTACGGATGCCTACAAGCTGGTGGCATGGACTCCGGATTATGTCGGCCCCCACATCGGAAACTTCGAACCAATGATTCGAAGTCCGAAAATATGATTCAGCTTTATGACACTTCCCTCTCGGTCAACCCGCGGTTCCAGTGCGTCCACTCGGAAGCTGGAGGTTTATGAGGGGAAGGCACTATCTGGACCATACGCTTTATTAATTCAGAAGATGATTACAAGTGGTTTACAAGGAGCCCTTATGCGAAGTATCGCTTTAGGTGCTCCGCATGCCAAGTATGTGCTAATTCTTCACCTTCTAAATTAGCTAATTTAAAAGAGCCGGGGCGTCCTGAACGAACAATTAAGTATGGACCTTCCCATTTATTTCCTAATTTCCCTGGCGCTATAATGCTTCGCAGAACAAGATGACCCGGTCTAAGTTCATTGATCTTAACCTTCGGGTCAAACCAAGCCTTTGTCTGCTAGTGATACTTTGATAAATTGGCCACAGCTCGAAGTCTTGTTTCTTCTGATAAATCTAGCGAAGCTTGTCTTTCTTCTTCAATCTCCAGTTCGGTGCTGCGAAGTGATCCTCCGTTGAGCTCCGTTGGAGTCATAGCTTCATCTCTGAATAGTAATCTGAATGGAGTAAAACCTATGGACCTTGTTTGCGTAGTCCGAATGGACCACAAAATCTTCGGAAGTTCTTCGGTCCACAGTCCTTTTGCTAATCCTACTATCCTTCGATTTAGCCCTGACAAAATATTTCCATTGGCTCTTTCTATAGCTCCATTAGACTGAGGATGCCTCACTGCAGCAAAACATAATTGGATGCCTAGATCTTCGCAAAACTTCCTGAAAGGTTCTGCATCGAACTGTGTTCCATTATCAATAGTGACTTGTCTAGGCACTCCGAACCGGCAAATGATATTTTTCCAAAAGAATTTCTGTACATTGTTTGAAGTGATAGCTGTTAAGGGCTCTGCTTCTACCCACTTAGAAAAATATTCAATAGCTACCACTGCGAACTTTAAATTTCCCTTGGCTACTGGAAAGGGACCAATTAAATCCATACCCCATCTGGCCATAGGCCATACTGGAGCAATAACTTGAAGAGCTGTTGGTGGGCGATGACTCCGTCGACCCATCCACTGACATCCTTGACAAGTGCGGACCAAGCTCTCTGCATCAGCTGTTATCGTAGGCCAATAAAGCCCCTGGCAAAGTGTTTTTCCTGCCAAAGCTCGAGGGGCTAAATGGCTACCGCAAAGTCCTTCATGGATTTCCCGAAGAATTTCTTGACCTTCGGCTTGAGATATACATCGTAGTAGAGGGGAACATACTCCGGCCTTGTATAAAATACCGTTGATTATTTGATAATTCCTAACCCTGAGTTTCAATCTTGAAAGCTATGGCCCTTCAGGCAAATTTGTCCCTCCTTGCAAAAGTTCCATGATTGAATTTTTCCAATCTGCACTTGGAATGCAAAGAATCTCTGCAGAGGGAATTTGTAGCATCGAAGGTGTACTGAGCTCCTCATAGAAAGCTTCTTCTGGTATATCCACAGCTCCGGCTGCAGCTTTTGCTAAGATGTCCGCTTGCACATTTTCTGCTCTTGGTATACTCCGAATGAAAATACCCTTGAAGTGTGCTTCGATCTTACGGATTTCTTCTAAGTACTTTGCAAGCTGTGGATGTCGAACTTGAAAACTTTTATCTACGTGCCCTACTACTATTTGAGAATCTGTCTTTATAACAGCTCTTGAAGCCCCTAGAGCACGTGCTTTTCGGAGTCCCAGTAAAATCCCTTCATACTCCGCTATATTATTGGTAGACTTAAAGTTGAGTCTTGCGGAGTACATTGCTCTTTGCCCTGAAGGCGAAATCAACACTGCTCCAACGCCTGCTCCGGATGCTTGGAAAGCCCCATCGGAATAAACAGTCCAAACTTCGTCACTTGACTTCTCCGGAACCAAAGTTGCAGGCGGAGTCCATTCTGCTACAAAATCTGCTAAGACTTGCGATTTGATTGCTGTCCTTGCCAGAAAAGATATGCCGAAGGGTGCTAGTTCGACTGCCCACTTTCCAATTCTTCCAGCGGAGTCTTTACTTCGAAGCATATCTCCCAAAGGATACGAAGTTGGTACAATTACATTGTGAGCCAAAAAATAATGTCTTAATTTCCTCGAAGCCATTATCAGAGCATAAACGAACTTTTCGAGTTCAGAATACCTTGTCTTCGCTCCTGATAATGCTTCGGACACAAAATAACAGGATTTTGCACCAACTTCCCATTGACATCCATTTCTCTGACAAGGACTGCACTGACAGCAGAACTTGTAGCTGCAAGGTAAAGGAGTAGCGTTTCGTCCGCAGTAGGCACCGTGAGAGTAGCGAGATTACTGAGATACTCTTTAATATCTTCGAAGCTTTTCTGACACTCCGGTGTCCATGCAAAATCTTCGGACCCTTTCAATGCTTTAAATATAGGCAAGCTTCTCTCCGCAGACCTTGCTAAAAACCTGCTAAGTGCTGCCAGACGTCCAGTCAGCTTTTGCACTTGCTTTAAATTTTCTAGAGGAGCCATCTTTTGTAGCCGAGTTATTTGA
>JAAALK010000080.1:74070964-74224536 GCA_019279435.1 Zizania palustris
TTCGCCGGCCGCTACAGAACAGTGGTAATCCTTGTTACTTCGCTTGTGAAGTATCCGTTAATCTACGTAATACATTGCTATCGCCTTGTTACTTCGCCTGTGAAGTATCCGCTAATCTGCGTAACAGATTGCTACCTCTCTACTAGTGCAACACTTAGCAAAATTCAGTCGTCAGGCCGAAAAAGTGTGTTGACACGTAAACGTGCCCCGCACTTGGGTCAGTTCGACGATCCAAAAGTGCACGGATACTTAGGGACAAGCCTAAGCGTGACGTAGCACCGACGCCGCGTTCCGACTACCCTTAGTCGTGATAAGGGGGTGGAGTCGCTAGGCAACCAGATTACACAAATAATCCAATTAGCCGAAAGAGATAGATTAAACAGAATAAAATCAGCAAACCAGTCGGAGCCCGTTTGGTTTGAAGTCTATTATGAAGGGTCACTGAAGTGTAATCTAGTTTGCTGATTTTATTCTGTTTAATCTATCTCTTTCAGCTAATTGGATTATTTTGTGTAATCTGGTTGCCTAGCAACTCCACCCACCATATCACGACTAAGGGTAGTCGACACGCGGCGTCGGTGCTACGTCATGCTTAGGCTTGTCCCTAAGTATCCTTGCACTTTTGGATCGTCGAACTGACCCAAGTGCGGGGCACGTTTCCGTGTCAATAAGTTGATACTCCGATCTAGGAGATAATTTAAAATTGAGTTGATTCTTGTTTTGGATTTATACTGTGTTTATCAATTTTGATTCAGCAATTTTATAGGTGCATTGGGTGATCTTAACAGGCCATCAATTCGTGAGAATTTGTCGAGGCGCCTATTCACCCCCCTCTAGTCACCTATTCTGATCCCATAATTGGTATCATAGCCTGTTAGATCACTAGTTAACCTTAACCGGTTTGTGATGCTTTTAGCAACATGGACAAGAATACTAAGATTCTGATGTTTGATGATTGAGATTTTGCCAGTTGGAAGGTGCACATGGAGGCTTATCTACTAAGCCAAGGAAGTGCTTTATGGGACATTGGTTATTCCCGATATGTGATCCCTGAAACTCACACCACTCAGGCTAAGAAGGAATAGTATGACTGTACGTAATAGCAAGGCAAGAAACATATTGTTCATCAGTATGAGTCGCAATGAGTTTGACAGGGTCCAGCACCTATGAACTGCACGTGAGATTTGGACTACATTGAAAACTTTTCATGAGGGCACTACTCAGATTAAAGCTAGGTGCCAAAGCACATATAATCAAGAATACCAAATGTTTGTGCAAGGCTCTGGTGAATCTGTAGATGCCATATTTGTTCGATTTGATGGGATTGTGAGAAACTTGCGCTCCACTGGGACTTTATCTTATTAGGATCATGATAGAGCCATTAAACTTCTCTATGCTCTTGATCGTAGCATATGGGAGGTGAATATCTCTAGTATTTAAGAGTCGACAAGCTATGACACTTTGACTTGCGATGAACTCTTCAGTAAGCTTAAGTCCACCGATTGCCAAGGCGTCTCGTTCTTGAATTGGTAACTCTTTGCCACAATCCATGGCACTAGTTTTCGGTTCTAGCAGTGGCACCTCATCTGGAGGTAATATTTCCACTGGACACATTGGATGATGAGGAGCTTGCTCTCATAGTCAAAAAGTTCACCCGATTCTATAATGATAGATGGGACCAAAGGAGAGGAGGTTCTCTAGGATGTTTTGAGTATGTATATCTTAATCATATCAAAGCTAATTTCCCAAAACTAAAAGAAAAGAATGAAAATGAGACAAACACCAAAAGAGCTAAGAAACCCTTCTTCAAAGGAAAGCGTGGAAAAGTGGCTAAAAAGGTAGCCAGATCTTTTGTGGCCACTCTCAGCGACAGTACATCAAGTGAGGAGCCAAGCTCGGATGAGGAGGAGCCATCCAAGAATGAAGAAAAGAAGGAGAAGAAGACAAAAGACTTCACCGACCTTTGCTTCATGGCCGATGACATTCATAACAGCGATGAGCTAGACTCATCTAAGATAAGTCTATCCTGTGACCAGCTTCTTGTTCAAAACGATGAATTACATGATGCTATCGTCTCTCAGGATAGACTACTTAAACTTGGTGCTAAAGAACGAAAGGAACTAAAACTCAAACTTGAATCTATTTCCACTGAACTTGTCATGCTGAAGTCTAAGTCTAAAAATGGTGAATGTGAGTCTTGTCTTGTTGTTATGAACGAACTTGCTCAGCTGCGTCTGATTCATGCTCAAAATCTTGAAAAACTTGAAATTATTCAGAAACAACTTTTGGAGGTGGAGTCTAGTCCAGTTGTCATCAATGTATGCATGAATTGTCCTTTACTTGTTCAAAGCATTAATTTGAGAGATAAGCATGTTGATGATCTTAAGGCTAGATTGGAGAGTGCTGAGTGTTCTAAGGATGTGCAGCCGACATGTTCCACCAGCATCACCCTTAAGGACCAACTAAATTTCGCTAGAGAGCAAGTCAAAAACTTAAGTGTGAAAATGATTATCTTCCTATGGTGGATAAGTGTACCAAAGGGAAGGGTAAAATAGATTTGCTTTTGGCTAAAACAAAAATGTGTGCTAACAGGGTAGGGTTAGCTCTAGGGTTGGGTTATGAGAGAACCACCAAATACTCCGAGTAAAACTATGTTCACTCCACCTACTACTCTTGAGAAAGAGAGAGACCAGTTAGACACCACTCAAAAAGCCAAGAATCTTACCCAACCTACAAAGAAAACTATACCACCACCAAAGATAGACTCCAAGCAAAAAACCAGAAAAACTATGAGATTTGCTCCTGAAACTTATGCACCTACTCCCAAGAAAGTTTATCATTACTCTTATTGTCAGCGAGTAGGACATTTTATTATGTTTTGTTTCCGACGTATCAAGGATGAACGTCATGCTCAAGTGATGAACTTTCAGGACATGTATTACCCATCTTTAGGTATGTATGAGTATGATTATCGCTTTCATTCTGACTTAGAGGCTCTCCATGGTTACATGAGTAACTTTACCCATCGTGGTTTACATCATGCTTCATATGATGTTAGACCACGTGTTAGTGGTTTTGGTTCACGTCATTTTGGGAGACCTCGTTTGCAAGATCTTACTTTAAAAGTTGACCTTGCTTTTATCATTATGATTCATATCCTATAGAGTCTTCTATTTTGCCTGACTCTCGAGTTGTTCAGTGCTAGATTCCTAAACATTTTGTTACTAACCCCAACACTAAGTACTCGAGATCTTCTTGTTTTGTGTAGGGAAAGGATGGAGGACTAGAGAACAAGTGGATCATGGATTCTGGCTGTTCGGCCACATGACCGGAAAATCATCATGGTTCTCTAGCTTCACCTTGATCAAGCAACGAGAGTTCATTACTTTTGGAAAAAATCGAAGAAGTAGAGTGAAAGGCCAAGGTACGATTAAGATCAATGAAAACCTCACTCTCACAAATGTTGCTTTGGTTGAGGATTTGGGATACAACTTGCTTTCCATATCTCAGTTGCTTGATGAGGGTTTCGAGGTAAACTTTGGACGTGATACCTCTCAAGTACTTGATTCTTCTGGCGCTTTCATTTGCAAGATTTCAAGAGTCGGGAGAGTTTTTGGAGAAGATTTCTTTGAGTCATTTGGTTCTTCTCATTGCCTTCTTACTGAACCATCTTCTGGGCTCTAGGGGTGGCATAGGAGTCTAGGGCATATGAGCTTTGATTTGCTTGATCGATTGAGTGCCCTAGGACTAATCCGAGGATTGCCCAAGCTCAAATTTGAGAAGAACCTTGTTTGTGCTCCTTGTCGACTTGGAAAGATGGTTGCCGCCTCTCATTCACCCATTATATGGTGATGACTGAACAACCCGGTGAGCTTTTTCATATAGACACTATAGGTCCTTCCGGGTTAGTTCTTTAGGTGGTAAATGGTATGTCCTTGTCGTGGTGGTTGACTACTCTCGTTACTCTTGGATCTTCTTTCTCGTAAGGAAGGATGAAGTGTTTACACAGTTTCAGAGCTTAGCTTTGAGACTATTCAATGAACTCACTGGTGCAATGAAAGCTATTAGAAGTAATAATGACACCTAGTTCAAGAATAGTTGTTTTACTGATTTTTTCTTTGAGCATGGCATTGAGCATTAGTTTTATGCTCCGCGGGTTCCTCAAGAAAATGGAGTTGTTAAGAGGAAAAACCGCACACTGTGGAGATGGCTAGGACGATGCTCAACGAGCATAGGACTCTTAGGAAATTTCGGGTTGAAGCCACGAGTACTGTTTGTTACATCTCCAATAGGATTTTTTGCGCTGATTGTTGAATTTAACATCATATGAACTACGTTTTGGAAGGAAGCCCAAGGTTACTCACTTGAGAGTATTTGGATGTCGGTGCTTCATTCCGAAACGTGGTAACCTTGACAAATTTGTGTTGCGTGCATGATGGTATCTTTTTGAACTATTCTTTGCATGGTCACTCTTATTGTGTCTTCAATCTTGATACTAACACTGTTGTTGAATCTTGCGATGTAACTTTTGATGAGACATCTCCATTTGTTAGTCCCTCTTTGAACTTGCGAGTGAGCATGATATGGTTGAAATGATCTTTGAGGAAGAAGATTCATCAGATTGAAGATAATGAAAATGTACCAAACTCCTTCTATGGCAACTCTATAAGCATCATCCACATCTGCAAGAGGATCTGAAGAATCTACCTCAAGAAACTTGGAGCAAACTTCGACAAGAGTTGAGGGGGAGATTCTGTCACAAAGAGAAGCACCGCGTAGAATTAAGAGAATACATCCCCCTGAGCAGATCATCGGTGAGCTTAATGAAAGGGTAACACGATCTCATGCTCACTTTGTTGATTCTGCATTTGTTGCTACTTTTGAGCCATTAGATGTTAGTCATGCTTTGTCTAATGCGAGTTGGATCAATGCCATGCATGAAGAGTTGGAAAATTTTGATAGAAATCGAGTCTAGATTCTTGTTGATCCACCCCCTAACATTCATATCATTGGAACAAAATGGATTTTCAAACAAATAGGGCGAGGATGGGTCTATAGTGAGAAACAAGGCTAGACTTTTCGCTCAAGGTTATACTCAAGTCGAGGAGGTTGATTTTGGAGAAACTTTTTCTCTGGTAGCTCAACATGAGGCTATTAGGATTTTGCTTGCTTTTGCATCGTCTCGAGGTTTCAAACTTTTTCAAATGGATGTAAAAAGTACTTTACTTAATGGTTTCATAGGAGAGGATGTGTTTGTCAAACAACCCCTAGGCTTTGAACATCCCAAGTACCCCCATAGAGTCTTTAAACATCACAAAGTTGTATATGGGATCAAGCAAGCTCCTAGGGCTTGGTACGACCATCTTAGAAACTTCTTGATTGACCATGGGTACAAAATGGGGTCTGCTGATAAGACCTTGTTCACTCTTATGCATGGAAAAGATTTCTTGTTCAGATATATGTTGATGACATAATTTTTTGTGGATCATCTAATCTTGTGGCCGAGTTTGCTGATTCTATGAGTATGGAATTCGAAATGTCAATGATGGGCGAGCTGACCATCTTCCTTGGTTTGCAAATCAAGCAAAGCAAACAAGTAACCTTTGTACATCATACAAAATACAATAAAGACCTGCTAAAATGCTTTGACATGACTGATGCAAAACCACTTGCTACCCCAATGGGTACTTTAGTTGTGCTAGACCCAGATGAAGATGGAGAAGAAGTGGACCAGAAGGAGTTTCCATGATCGGCTCCCTCCTCTACTTGACGGCTACGAGGCTGACATACACTTTGCAGTATGTCTGTGTGCTCATTTTCAGGCTTCTCCAAGGGCTTCACATCATTAAGTTGTCAAGCGCATACTAAGGTATTTCAAACATACACTTCAATTTGGCATTTGGTATTCTGCATCATCTTCATATGATTGAGAGGTTTTTCAGATGCTGATTTTGCTGGTTGTCGAATTGATCGAAAAAGTACATATGGTCTTGCCATTTTCTGGGTTCTTCTCTTGTGTGTTGATTTTCTCGCAAACAATCTAGCATTGCATAGTCTACAGCTAAAGCTAATATGTAGCTATCACTAGTTGTTGCACACATATTTTGTGTATGGTTTCTACTTTGCGGGATTTTGGGTTGGATTTTAAGGGGTTCCACTATTTTGTGATAACACTAGCGCAATTAGCTTAACAAACAATCCAGTACAATATTCTAGGACCAAACACATGGATGTGCATTATCATTTCTTAAGAGATCACAATGAGAAGGGTGATATGATTTGCGCTTTGTTGATACCTAGAACCAGCTTACGGATATTTTATCAAGCCTCTCGATGCTTCACACTTTTTATTTTTGAGAGGAGAGCTTGGCATTTCTCATCCCTATGGCATAATGTGAGGGGGATTTGTGTAGCACCGCATAAGCTTCTGTAATATGATTAATTGCATTTACCAGTACATGCTTTATTATGTCTTTGGAATATTGTCTTTTAATACTATTGATTACACTTGGCTTGAATACATCTGATATCTATCTTGACCATGTCTTTTATTTGCGAAAATTTGAAAATGATCACGCTTAGTCTAGA
Organism: Zizania palustris; assembly: GCA_019279435.1. Lineage (NCBI taxonomy): Eukaryota > Viridiplantae > Streptophyta > Magnoliopsida > Poales > Poaceae > Zizania > Zizania palustris. The sequence continues at coordinate 74,077,553 of JAAALK010000080.1, forward strand.
AACTAGCATGAATAGGTTGAGTCCATTTTCTATCTTTTACATACCTCGTAGCTAGGTCCTTCTCACTTGGATGCTAATACGCAACTTGATCATGTGAAAAATATTGTGCTGAAAATTATAAAAAATGAAAAATGAATGAAAATGAAAATGAAATGAAAATATTTGATATTCATGTTTGTCTTGTGCTAAATTGAAATGATCTAGGTGGGTTTGCATTGTCGCACTACTTTGTTCTAGAATGCTTACCATATCACTTGTGTATGAATTGGAACATTGAAGTGTATACCAAGACCAATGCTTTAAGCTTCTAATGGTTTCAACCTAGGCTTAGCTTGGTCGATTAGCCTAAAGTTGACATGCAAATAACCCATGGCACAAAAATGAAAAAAAGTTTGAATTCATTGCATATCAAGTTTGTTGAAGCTCCTTGTAGTGGGATATGCTTATATGGTTAGTATTTGATTAGCTTTTGCATCTCTTGCCTTGCCATGCCTAGTATGATAGTCTGAGTTGTGATACTTTTATTTGCTAAAACTTGAAAATGCTTGCTCATACTGTTGTTTGGACTGTATTCATCTAAGTTTGTCCTACAGTACTTTTGGAAAATATTCAAGGCAAATGCTTCTTTTGTATTGTAATTGGACTTAATCATTATTCTAGAAGCTTGCATTTATACTTTGTTGGCTGCAAAATATTACGCTAACAGGTTTAGAGAATTTGAAAGACTGACAAACGAAGTGTTTGCTTATGAGGACAATTCCAAGCCTCTGAATTGGTGAATAGCTTGAGATAGTTCCAAGTGTGTATTGAATATGTGAGTATTTCGTTACCCTTATAGAGCGAAGAGGGGCATTTATAGATGAAATACATTAGGAAAGACTCATTTACCCTCTAATTACAACCAACTTAGAAGATATTGTTTAATATTCTTTGTAGGGTTAAAAGGGTAAAATACTAATTTAACAGTGAGAAAATAATCCTTCTATCCTTGCTGGTAGTACCCCTTCGGGTAAAGAGGCTCTAGGATTCTTCATCACACTGAAGCCTTTGCAGAGGCTTTCATTGAGAAGGCTCCAAATACAACAAAGTCTGATGCTTTAAGACCTTCGGAGATCAAAGCCTCTGACTTCATTTCTCCTTCTGATTGTGTTGATGTAGAGGTTTTCTTAATAACCGGAGGATGAAATATTTTCCCCCAACAATAGCCCCTCGAATACTTCTCTCCGAATTTCCTGTGCAGTGAATAGGGCAGTATACGTAATAAATAATTTCATGTCCAAATTTTGGAAAAGAGAAATCCGAAAGTCCTTACAACCATTAGAAATAATATCTTCGGAGGTGAGGAATCTCCAGACCCAAAACCCGTTCGGAGGTGTACAAAGAGGTGGCTTCGGAATCGAAGTTCCTTCGGAGCCAAACTAGCCGTTAGTTCTCAAAGCCGTTAGACCCAAATGATAGTCGTTACTCTCTAAGAAGGCTAATGGCCGCACGATCTCACGACGGTTGCAAGTCTTCATTGAGATGACCTGCATGTCATAATGGTGTTGAAACCGAAACAAAGCAACCCATATGCTGCTCTGTAACGTACAGCACATGGGACTTCAGGGGTTATAAAAGGAAGAAGAATAGTGATTTTTTAGGCACGTACCGACTGCTTCTATAGACTTGCTTTTCTTCTTCTTGAGTGCACATTTTCTGTCCTCCTATTTTTCTCCGATGGCAAAGACTAGCTCCAAAGTTCCTACGCCAGCTTCGGCTTTGGCTCGGCAGCAAGCCATGGCGGTGGTGGCAGCGGCGATATGGCCTTCAGAGAATCCTCGACCCACTGGCCCTCGCGTTCTCCGACCGGCGTCCACCAAGTATACGGACCAGTCGTATAGCTTGGGGGCGTCGACCTACTCGAAGAAGTTGACGGTGGCCAGTAAGCTAGGGCCTGTAGTGATGGTGCAATCCCCGGGAAGAGTTTATTATGGTGCCACAGGCGGGAGAGGTCATGGTATTTAAAGCTTTCTTTGAAGTCGGATTCGGACTCCCTACAGTGGACTTCTTGGCAGAGGTATTGGATTTATTCCATGTAAAACTCCCTCAACTCTCTTCCAATGCAATTGCTCACTTGGCCATCTTTGAATGGGCTATGCGGGCCGAAGGGTGTGCGAGGAGGGATGAGATCTTCGCTGCTCTCCACAAGGCCTTGTGTCAGCCAAAGACATACGCCGGGACCTAGACGGGAGAAGATGGTGGTAGCTTTCAGAAGCATAAACTTCCAGCTTCGGGATGAATTCCATGACCGGTTTCCGGCAAAGGTCATCAATGACCGGTGGTACTCCGAATGGATCCTCCGCTAGTTCTATGCGGAGGTGGGGATGACCTCTGCCTAGGTGGTGCCCCTAGAGGAGATCTTGTACCGAAAGGAGGCAGAGATCAGTCCTGATCCAAGCCAGCTTTAGGTATGTCTTGTGTTGTTGTACTACGTGAGTCGATGCATGAGCATGCATGACTTAGTGGAGGAATTCATTTGCCTCCGAATTCCTCCCCTGATGGCTGCTTGGCCAATCCACTTCAAAGAGAACCCGGAGGGGGACTTCGAGAAATCCCTTCAAACTCCACAGGTAGGCTTTCTGCATATCCTGCATCAAGGTGTTTCATACACATATATCGATTTAATTTAAATGAATTGATCAGATGATATCTTATCTTTTAGATCAACGCATGACTTGGACTCTGGAGCAAATTGTCTGAGCTGCAGAGAACGTCCTCGAACCCCCTACGCTTGTGGAGAAAGAGCGGAGGGTGAAGCTGGTAGGGAACTGGGAGCGATTCAACCGAATATGGAGTGTACTCGGAGTCGAGCCCCTGACCCTTCTAGACTAGTCCGCAATGGATCAAGCTCCGAGGAAGAGGAATGTCGAGGCCAGGACTTCTAGCCCGGTGAAGATGCTAGTGAAGAATGTGACCGCAAGCCGAAGGCTCATGCTCCTTCGAAATCGCATGTTTCATCATCGGAGAATTCGAAGATGAACATGACGCGAACATATAGATGGTGAAGGAGTTCAAAACTCTTCTTGCAGGGGATGAAGGGTCTCAGATGGAAACCAAGACCTTCATCCAAGATGGTGCGGAGGTGGCGCCAACCGAAGAGGGGGGTGAACCTAGGCAGGTGAATGCCGAAGTTGCTCCATCGGGCCGAACAAACGCCCCAGTTTTGGATCAAGGTGGACTTGAACCTGAAAGGGTTCAGACCCTGGATGCGGAGGCCTCAGCTCTAGACAAAGCAGTGGTTGCTGCAGCCGAGGAAACTCTAGCAGCTGTTGCTTTGGTTCAATCTCCGGAGCCAGAGGAAGACTTCGATCAGATGTTTGATCCTCCGAGCAGTCCTGTGCTCGTCCGACAACAAGGTGTCGGAGGTATTTCTCAACCGAAGCTTTTTTCATTTTCTTTTACCTGCAACATTTAAATAATATCATATACCTTTGACTTCATGAAATCAGCTCCGGTGGATGTGGGCCCGGTAAAGGAGGTTGTCCCGGAGCTTGAGACAGCTTCGGCGTCGTTGATAACTTCGACGCAGGAGACAACTGTGGCACTGGAAGTGGCTCCGATAGAAGAGTCAACTCCAGCACAGGAAACAACTCTAAAGCAGGCGACGGGTCCTGGAAAGGGCAAAGGTAAATCTTGGCCGATGCCTGCTCCTGCAGCGGGGTGGACTCCGTCAAAGTTGACTGACGGAGGCCAGTCGACAGAGGCTTCAGAAGATGCTTCTCTTCACTCCGACCCTTCTCCCACCGAAGACGATCGGAGTGCCTTAAGGAGGCTCTCCCTTCTAGCCCCTTTTCTTGAAAGGAGGATAGGGCTTCATACTTTGATAGAGCCTCTGGCTCGGGCTAGTCGAGAAGTGGGGGAGACCAAATTTGTCTCCATCATAGGCGAGGCCAAAGGGATAGAGCTTGACACCGCCCTTGAATGGATAGCTTTCCAAGTACGAAGCACCTGCAAAAGTCAGTTTCATCTAAAGTATATATATAACATACTCACCTCGCTCTTCTTTTCCTTTGTCAGCACATTGTTTTAGCTCGTGCAGCTACTGTTTCCAATGAGCGTGAATGCAATCAGATCAAAGAGAAGGTGACGACTTTCCAAGAGAGTCTTGCTAACTCCGAGAGCCGAGTTTCGAGCTTGGAGGAGATATCTCACGCAGAGCGGAGCACAAAGGCAAAGCTGGAAGCTGCAAAGGAAGAGCTTGTGGCTGAGCTGGTGGTGCTCCCAACCGAAGTCGAAAGGCTTTGAGAGGAGCAAGCAGCCTCTGGAGCTGAAGCTATAAGGCTTTGGGAAGAGCGACAACATTTGGCTAACGACATTAGGCTACTGCTTGGGCAAAAGACTGTCCTTATGATGAAGACGGCCGATGATCCGTGACATGCGGCACTTAACTGAGGCCTTGATTGTGGAGAAGACAAAGTGCGACAACATAGCCTCCTAGACTATGGACGTCCTTTGGGGCATCTTGGAATATTTTGGGACTTCTTGTGCTCTTCGTCATCGGCCAATGATATTTTGATTTGGAAATTGAAGATGATCCAAGTAGCGGCGAAGACAATGAAGACTTCGGGTACTCGGTACGGAGATATCTCCGGACAAGTAGCCGCTCTCAGAGTACTTTGCCACTTCGAGGACATCGGTATTTCTGTTTCGCCAGACCCTGGAGTAACTCCTGCCAGCTTTGCCGATGACCGGCTATTGGCCCCTTCACCCAACATCATCGCAGCTTGGGAGGCTTTTCAAGCATACTGGAAAGCTTATGGCCGGATGGCGGTGAAGACATGGATCAATGAAGAGTCGAAGGAAGGGGACGATTCAGCCGATATGTATGCGGCCGAATGGGCCTAGAATGCTAAAACCAAACCTATCACCTATTGTGAGCTACAGCTGTCTCCCACTAAGAGTTGGCCCAACAAGGTTAAATACTCTTTTGATGTGACTAATGTGACAAAATATTTGATTTCCTCTTGAAGAGCCAACTTCTTAGGTTGCCCGAGGGCCAGGTCATCCTGACTGCCGACGAACTAAAGAATCACCCCTACTGTAAGTGGCATGATTCACATTCTCCTTATACTAACGATTGCAATGTTTTCCATCAGTAGGTTCAATCGGCCATAGAAGAAGGACGATTGAAAATATATTCTAGTCCAAATATGAAGTTGGACAAAGACCCCTTTCCTAGAACACCATCGACCTCGACGAGAAGAAAGTGTTGATTAGGCCAGAACAGGCCGAGTCACCTAAAGGGAAAGCGGTCATTATTGGAGAACCCCACACACGCACAATCGTACCAAAGAACCCTGAAGTTGGAGTGTGGAAAATAACATCAACACGTCATCTTCGCCTAGGGCTCGCTAGAAGCTGAAGGTTACATACCAGATGTTGCTAAATAAACACCAGAAGAGTGCCAATGAAAAGAACACTCAGCCGAAGGAGCCAAGGCAGCCGAACCCTCTATGTCGACTGAACCAGCCTCCGTCCCAGCCTAACCCTTCGAATGGTGAGTTCGTACCCCAATGATCGAACCCACCTACGCTTTGGGCGAACCCCCTGGAGGGAGCTCGGCCCGCAACGGCTGAACATACCTCTGGCCTAGTGGGACCCTTCGCTGATATGGTCTGAAGTACCTTCAACATGGCCGAATCCCCCTTCGAGCAACGGGTTTGGCTCTCAGTGGGCGAAGCCGCTAGAACCTCCGATGCATCCGCCGTACTACTGGGCGGGGTCCCCATGGGCTCCGAACGACACTTCACCACCGGAGTACCCTTCGCAGTATAATGTTGCCCCCTTTGTTCCTTCGGAGTACTATATTTGGTAGGGGCAGATGGATGCAGTGAAGGGGGACGTTTTCCATAGGCTATTTGTGGTATCGCCGAGCCAACTCACACAAAACGATGCCAAAGAAGATGGGCGCGAAGGGGCGATGGAGTGGGAGTCTGAAGCTATCACAGTCAAGGTAGGGTCTCAGGAGGTCCCAATCCCGAAAGCCCCCTCATCGAAGCACGACGGAGGTAAGTCCCCTGGTCCGGCTGAAGCCACCACCAAGGCTCGGTCCGACCGACCTACTATGGCCGGTCTAACCGGCTTGTCCCAGGAGCTCGACATAGTTCAGTCCGATTGGCCCCGTATGGCCGGTCCGACCGACACCACTCGGTCCGACCGGCATAGTGAGGCCGGTTCGACCGACAAGGTACAGGGAGATGTTTCTGGCAAGCGCAAAGATTCTAAGGCCGATCTGGGCAACTCCCGTTTGGCTAATGATCCCAGAAGAAAGTTGGTGGAACTTGGTACTAAGCCATAACCATCTTAGCACCTCCGGGTTTGTCCAAATCATAGAAGAGGCGCTGCAATGTTTGCGATCACAAGAGATGCGCGAGAAGAAGGCTGAGGATGAGCGAGATGCCATCTTTGAGGAAATCCGCCCTCGGCCAGTCGTGAAGCAAGTATTGAAGCCCAAGAGGGTTGAGGCAACAACCCGACTCCCTTTCTCATGATGACGACGACATCCTCGACGATGACTACACGCCCGTCTCCGAGGGAACCACACCTCAAGCAATGGACATAAACGTCGTCATACTTCCCGCTGAGTTTGCTCTACCGCGAGATGAGGCCGAGGTCGCTCAGCTGAGCCTCGGCCCATGAGATTCTGTTTTTGAGAAGACTCTCTCCAGGATGTTGGTCGATGAGGGTGGTACCGTCAACTTGATTTCGTACTCTCTCTTGAAGAAGCTCAGCAAGGGCGAAGAAGATTTAAAGAATACCAACCTAATGCTCAACGGTTTCAACGACGAGAGCTCCGAGGTCAAGGGTGTACTTTCTCTGGAGCTAACGGTGGGCAACAAGATGTTGTCGACAACATTCTTCATCGTCGATGTGCAAGGTAACTACAGTGTGCTACTTGGCATGATTGAATTCACGCAAATTTTTGTATTCTGTCTACTTTGCACATGTACCTGATACACTGGGACGGTGATGATGTTGAGGTTGTACTAGCCGATACTTCAACCTAGGTTGTCTTGGCTAATGTATCTATGGACATCGTCCATGATAAGGTTGAGTGTTTGTCACGTAGAGATCTCTTGGATTATGACTTTGTTAGCGTATCTGAGACTGGTGTAGCACAACTATTTATAAACTAGTGGTCATGACTAGTAAGAGCAATCTTGATTGGCTGAAGTCTTGTGTAGAGCAAAAACAGTCTTCTAAAGACGGTATTGCTGAAGGCATTGAAGATTTTAGCGAAGTAGAAAAGTTAGGTCAAGGTTTTGCGTCGGCCGATCCTCTAGAAGAGGTCGATATAGGCGATGGTAGTATTCCAAAGCATACTTTTGTCAACAAAAATTTACATGCTGCTGAAAAGGCCGAAGTAATAAAGTTGCTTTGGTCATATGACGATTGTTTCACATGGGAGTATAGAGAGATGCCTGGACTAAGCCGTGAGCTCGTGGAGCATTAGCTACCTATCAAACTCGGGTTTAGGCCTTATAAACAGCCCCCTCATCGCTTTAATTCGGTCGTTTATGACCAAGTTAAAGAGGAGATAGAATGATTACTCAAGGCTGAATTTATTAGGCCATGCAGGTATGCTGAATGGGTTGCTAACATTGTGCCCGTTGAGAGGAAAGGGAACGGCAAAATACGAGTTTGTATTAATTTCAGGGATCTGAACAAGGCCAATCCAAAGGATGAGTATCCCATGTCGATAGCCGACATGTTGATCAATGATGCTTCAAGCCACAAGGTACTAAGTTTTCTTGATGGCAACGCTTGTTATAATAAAATCTTTATGGCCGAAGAGGACGTCTACAAGACAGCCTTTCGACGCCCTGGTTTTGTTGGATTGTTTGAGTGGGTTGTTATGACTTTTGGTTTAAAGAATGCTGGCGCTACATATCAATGTGCTATGAACTTGATCTTTCATGACTTGCTAGGAGTTATGCTAGAGGTCTTTATAGATGATGTTGTGGTCAAATCGGATGCTATGGGGAACCATTTAGTCGATTTGAGAGTTTCTTTTGATAGAATGCATTAGTATGGCTTAAAGATGAACCCGCTCAAGTGTGCTTTTGGCGTGTCGGCGGGCAAGTTCTTAGGATTCATGATTCATGAAAGAGGTATCAAGATTGATCCTAAGATACTGGAGAAGATTAAGAACTTTGAAGCGTCGACATGCAGGAGAGATGTGAAAAAGTTGCTAGGCAAGATGAATTATTTGTGTTGTTTTATATCTAACTTGTCTGGCAAGATCGATGCTTTTGTCCTCATACTCTAGCTAAAGAACGAGGCTGAGTTAACTTGGGAGGCAAGTCAGCAACGCACCTTCGAAAAAATCAAAGAATGCTTGTCATCACCACCAGTGGTGAAGGCGCCCAAGGCCGGAATACCATTTCGGCTATATGTCGCCATGAAGGAGAGCATGATTGCAGCTGTGTTGACTCAAGAAGTGGAGGGAAAATAATACATCATTACATTCTTCAGCGTGTTTTTGTAGCGTTTGTGTTTATCAATTTATTATGCATGTACCAAATTACGTCACTATCTTCTCCCTAGCACATGTATTGTTACTTGTCAAACCGATGTCATAAAATACATGTTGTAGAAGCCGATTCTAAGTGGTAGAATAAGAAAGCGGGCTTATGCGTTGATTGAATATGATTTGGCTTATGAACCTTTGAGATCTATGAAAGGCCAAATCGTCCCTAACTTTATAGTTGATCACCATGTAGATGTCAATTGGGGTAGTGATGTTGCTCTAGTTGAGGTAGTGCCATGGAAACTTTATTTTGATGGTTCGTCTTGCAAAAGTGGCCAAGGTATTGGAGTGGTTCTCATATTACCTAATCGTATGTGCTTTGAGACCTCGGTCCGTTTAGAATTTCCTTCTACCAATAATCAAACCGAATATGAAGCTTTGTTGCGAGGACTTGAATTGCTAGGTTCCATGGGTGTTAAACATGTTCATGCATATGGTGATTCTCTGTTAGTTGTGCAACAAGTAGCTAGAATTGCTCAATGTTTTAATGCTTTACTAAATAGTTACTTGGATAAATGTATGAACATAATCACCACTTTTGATGATTTTGAAATTTCTCATGTGTCTAGAGAAGCCAACTCATTAGCAAATGATTTGGCTAAGCAAGCATCTGGCTATCAAGTGAAAAGAGGTAAATTTTTCGCACAAGAAAAACTGATGTTTGAAATTCCAGTGTCAACCTATATGGTGCACTTTGGTCTGACCGACCTGACAAGGCCGGTCCAACCATAGGTGTACTGTCGGTATGACTGGCCATGTCAGGTCGGTCCGACCGGCCCTTGTTATCCATCCAGCAATGGGCAGTCCGACTGGCCCACCAAGGCCGGTCTGACCGATGTATGCCAGATCGACTCGGGGCTCAGGGGCCAACTCCAAAATTGTGACTTGGACGCCAATTCAAGTGGGGAATTGGTGAACACTGATATAATCCATAAGGATGATTGGATAATCTCAATCGTCCAGTATTTGAAGGATCCTAGTCAGAGGTTTGATTGAAAAGTTTAGCGACAGGCGTTTAAATTTGTGTTGCTTGACGATGTGTTGTATCGCCGAACTATTGATGAAGTACTTATAAAGTGCTTGGATGTCGATCAATCTAGAGTGGCTACACCATAGGTTCATGAGGGACTTTGTGGTACTCTTCAGTCGGCCCAGAAAATGAGTTGGATGCTCAAAAGAGTGGGGTTTTATTGACTGTTGGCGTAAAAGATTACGCTAACAGGTTTTCAGAGATTAGAAACTAACAAACAAAGTGTTTGTGAAGTGAACTATTTCAAGCCTCCGAATTGGATAATAGCTCGAAGTAATTAGAAGTTGTGTATTGAATAACTGAGTATTTGATCTCCATTACAGGGTAAAATGGAGGGTATTTATAGGTAAAAATCTTAAGGAAGAGACCTTTTTACCCCTCAATTACAACCGACATAGTGGAGACTATTCAGTACCCCTAATAGGGTTAAAATGGTAAAAGACTAATCTAATCAGAAAGAAGATAAGTATTCCATCCTTGCTGGAAGATAAGCTTTCTGAAGATTCGACCTTCGAAGTTATACTCCGAATAGAAGTCTGCATTGATTCTTCGAACTTGATCACGTACTAAACCAGAGTTAATACTGGAACTTCGGTTTAGTAGATTGCCTTTGTCTTATTACTGTAGAGACCTTGAGGATGAAGTATTTTCCCCAACAGTAGCCCCTCGAATACGCTTCTCCGTATGATCTGTAAGGTTAGGAGAGCAGTATACGCAAGAAAAATAATCATGCGTAAGGGTTAATAAAATTTATCAACCTTTGGAATATGCAAAAATTTAGAACTTCGAATCAATTTCTAAGAGAGTCTTATTCGAACAACTCTGAAATCAATTTCTATGAAGTTGAAAAGACCTTTAGACTCAGAAAAAATAGTCATTATCTTTTTCCTTTCAGAAGAAGCTATAACACTGCGTTGATTTCGTAAGTAGTAACGGTCAAGAAGAAGGAACGCCAAGTCTGAACGGTAAAAAATCAGGAGTTCGGGCTATAAATAGAAGACCCAGAAACATCCAAGATACCTTTCTCACCGTCCTCGCACAATCCGTCGTTTAGCCTCCAAACTTTAGCTCCAATCACCCTGTTCTGCTTGATGGCGAAGACAAGCTTCAAGGCTCCCGGGGTGACCTCGGCCTTAGCCAGGCAGCAAGCCATGGCAGCGGCAGCACCTGTGGGGAATCCCCAACAACTTGCCCCCCATGACCTTCTCCCAGCCTCCTCAAAGTACTTTGACCAGTCCTATAAGCTGGGGCCATCCACCTGCAAGAAGAATACAATTGCAGCAGTTGTTGCGGGGAAAATTAGCCCGGGGGTTAATGTCCGCAAGCCCGGGAAGGAGGCCATCCCTTCGCCTCGACTCGGAGAAGTCATCGTTTTCAAAGCCTTCTTCGAAGCGGGGTTGGGGCTTCCAGCGGTGGACTTTCTGTCAGAGGTACTTGATCTTTTCCAAGTTACACTTCCTCATCTATCTCCGAATGTGATAGCACGCCTCGCTATCATCGAGTGGGTGCTGCGAGCCGAAGGCTGCGAAGGGAGAGCAGAGATATTCGCAGAACTTCACAAAGCCTCCTGCCAGCCGAAGACTTACCAGGGCTCCGGTGGAGAAAAGATTGTAGTGGCCTTCAGCGGCATCAACTTCAGACTCTGGGACGAGTTCCAACTGTGATTTCCAGAGAAGGCCATCAATGCCAGATGGTACACAGATTGGATTCTTCGGTGGTTCCATGCTGAAGTTGGAGCAAATAGCAGTTTGGTCGGGCCTCTGCAAGATATATATTTCCGAAGGGAAGGTGAAGTTCATCGAGACCCCAACCAGCTCAAAGCTCGTCTTAATCTACTTCAAAGGATTAGTTGCCGCATGAGCATGCGAGACTTAGCGGAGGAGTTCATCGGGCTTTAGATTCTGCCTCTGATGGCCAACTGGCCTGTTAACTTTGAAGAGGATCTGAAGGGTGGACTTCGAAAAAATTCTTCGAGTTTGAGCTCTGCAGGTAACTTTGAAAACTACAACATGCTTCACGTATGATCATTTCATAAAAGATGACTTGATAAATAAAAACTTATCTTTCAGCTCCACAAGCCTCATTGACTTTGGAGCAAGTCATTCAGACTTCGGAAAAGATTCTCGGGGCTCCTACCCCCGCTGAAAGGAATGGAGGGTGAAACTGGTACGCAGCTGGGAGCGATTCAACTAGGTGTGGGGTGTACTCGGAGTGGTCGCCCCTTCTCTTCCAGACTGGGTTCCTTCCGAGACTTGTCCGAAGAAGAGAAAAGTCGAGGCTGGGACTTTGGCACCAGCCAAGACTCCCGTGAAGAAGTTGGTCTGTAAACCTAAGAACGTGGCCCCTTCCAAGTCCACCGCTTTGTCTTCAGATTCATCTGAGGATTGAGAAAGAGAAATGCAAAGGGTCTTTATAGACCTTGTTACCGGGGATGAATAGGCGCGAGCGGATGTCGAAGTCATGGCCACTGGTGATGCAGCGGTCGTGCCGGCTGCGCCAGACAACTCCGAACAGGCCGGGACTTCGAATGTCCTGCCAGACCTACCAAGCCTAGAAGCCCCTGCTACTGAATGCGGAGTCGAAGTAGCAACTGATCAAGCTTTGATTCCGGACAAAGTGGTGACTGTTGCTCCAAGAGAGGTTCCAATAGCAAACCCTTCGGTTCATGACTCCGAGTCTGACGAAGATTTTGAGGGGGCATTCGACCCTCCAAGTAGCCTCATACTCATTCGCCGATAGGGTTTCGGAGGTAACCTTCATTAAAGCACCTTTCCTTCATGTCCTGAAAAATTATGCAATAAATAATACCTTTGATTTTGTAGGGTCTACCCCAATGGAGATGACTCCTCCTGCGAAGACTGCGCCTGAAACTTCGACATCTCCGAAGTCGATTCTGGAGGAAGTTATAAAGATGGGGCCTAGAAAAGGTAAAGGGAAAATGGATCCTTTTACTACTCTGAACTCTGGATTAACTCCGTCGGAATCGACAGACGGAGGTCAATCTGTGGAGGGGGGCCAATCCACCGAAGCTTCCAGGGATGTGGCGCTACGCTCTGGCCCTTCACCCAATGAAGACGACCAAAGATCCTTGTCAATGCTCCCCTCCTAGCTCCTTTTCGGGAGCGAAGGACCAGGCTTCGGACTCTGCTAGAGCCTTTGGCTCGGGCCAATCATGAAGTCGGGGAGACTGACTTGGTGGCTATACTCGGGGAAACTGAGGGGTCGGAGCTGGATGCAGCTTTGGAGCGAGCAGCATACCAGGTACGAAGTATCTGCAATAACAGGGTTAGTTTCAGCTTATAAATAGTTTCTCACATCGCTTTTTCCTTCGTAGCAAATAGTCTTGGCTCGAGCTGTGGCTGTTTCAAACGAGCGGGAATGCATTCATCTTAAGGAGAATATTACTGCCCTCCAATGGAGTCTTCACATCCCTGAAATTCAAACTTCCAGCTTTGACGAGATGGTAGCAGCGGAGAGGAAACCTAGACTTGGTCTGGAAGCTGCTAATTAGAAGCTGGAAGCCGAACAAATCGTGCTTCGGGCTGAAATAGAGAGAATGCGGATGGAGCAAGCAACCACGGGGGCTGAGCTGGTCAAGCTCCGAGAAAAACAAACGAAGTCAATGGAAGAGGCCAGCAACTTGCTCAGTCAGAAGAACTCCTTGGTCATGGAGGCAGCCCGTCTATCTTCTTTGATAGACGAGCTGTCTTCATCAAGGGATATTTTGGCCGAAGAAAAGGTGAAGTCTGAGAAGGTAGCTGCGGAGACCATGGACAACCTTCTAGGTGTCTTAGAATACTTCGGTACTTCTTGGACATTACCTTCTACTGGCGACGTCCCCTTGCTGCGACGATTGAAGATGATCCAAGGAACGGCGAAGATGATGAAGACAACGGGTATTCGGTATGGAGAAATCTCCAGCCAAGTATCCGTTCTCGGAATACTTCGCTACTATGAAGATCTAGGGCTATCAGTAGCACCAGACTTAGGGGTGGCTCCCATTACCTTCGATGACAACCGGCTATTAAACCCTTCCGAAGACGTGGCCGCAGCCTAGAAAGCCTTCTAAGCATCTTGGAGAGCCGAAGGTCGATCAATGATCAAGGCTTGGATTGATGAAGGACTTCGCTAGAAACAAGCTCGGTCACAAGCTTCGAGCAGCCAACCTCTGCCAGACTCGAAGGTCTAGTTTTGTTTAGGGCTCCGAACATGTAAAATTTATGCTTTCATCTGTTATGAATGAAGACTTATTTGGAAATGTTTTTAGGTTTTTCGACCTCTTATGGATGATCTCGAAGTGTTAGAAGTTAACAAAGAGCTTCGCCTGCTATGGGCTACCTTCGAAATTCTAAGACCTCACAAACGACCTCAATTTTTGATTCCTCGAGAAAGCTCTCGTGTGATTGCGCCCGCAATATACAAAGATATATTATCTTACATTAAAGAGGAGGAAAAAGAAGTTAACTTGGAAACTTCATCTTCTAAAGACGTTGAATGGTCCGAAGAAGAGAATACTACTGAAGAACAAACAAAGAAACCTGAACAACTTCAAAGCTGGGAGAGAAGCCCCGAGTGACTTCAAACTTGGGCAGAACTCCAACAGGAACAAAAAGATTTCCGAGCTTCGAAAGGAGGGAGAAGAGTTAAACGTAAAATTACTAAGACTCCTGGCTCCAGAACTAGTTGTTCTGGCCTTAGCGGTAGCTCTAGGGATCGAAGGGGTCTTCGTTTCCTTCTTGGTATAGATACAGACTTTTTGTAATGTAATGTAATCTGTTCAAATGATAAAGATTAAAGTTTTAAAATTGTCTCCCTACTTCCCAGCCCCTCTTTCGGTGTAAGCAACTTCAATATTTGGTCGAAGATGGTTGCGCGCAACGAAAATAACTTTAGTTAGGAGTACAATTTTGGAGGCTCAGAGCCCCTTAACAACTTAGAGATTGGTTAGAATCTAAAAGAATGTCATCAACTACTTGAAGTCTGAAAACTAGTAACTTAGTACCTTTTTGTTTGAATGTAGTCACTTTGGACTAGTTTTTCGGATACCTTAGCAATCAAAACAATTGGTCACTTTGGACTCCTTTTACAGACGTTCGAAGCTATCAGCTCAAAGTATGTTTTGTTTGGCCTCCTTCGGCTCTTTTTGCGAATGCTATCAAACCAGTGGTTCGGAATTCGCATAGTGGTCTCCTTGGACTCTTTTTACGGATGCTTTCAAGCCGGTGGCTTGGAATCCGTTTTTCTGTGACTTTCCCACCTCGTCGGAAGCTTCAAACCAGTGGTTCGAAGTCCTCAAAATTGGTTCAAATGAATGACACTTCCCTCACAACCAACTTCGTTCTTCCGGTGCGTCCACTAGAAGTAGGAAGTGTTTGAGAGGTAGGCATTATCTGAACCATGAACTTTATTAATTCAGAAGGTGTTTACAAATGATTACAAGGAGCCCCTATGCGAAATATCGCTTTAAGTGCTCTGCATGCCAGGCATGCTTTAACTTTTCACCTTCTAAATTAGCGAGCTTAAAAGAACAAGGGTGTCATGAACGGAGAATAATGTATGGACCTTCCCACTTATTTCCTAATTTCCCTGGTTCTATAATACTTCGCAAAACTAGATGACCTGGTTTAAGTTCGTTAAGCTTAACCTTCGGGTCAAACCAAGTCTTCGTTTGCTGCTGATATTTCGACAAATTAGCGATAGCTCGAAGTCTTGTTTCTTCTATTAAATCAAGCGAAGCTTGCCTTTCTCCTTCTATTTCAGGTCCGGTGCTGCGATGAGATCATCCTTTAAGCTCCGTTAGCGTCATAGCTTAATCTCTGAATAATAATCTAAAAGGAGTGAAACTTGTGGGCCTTGTTTGAGTGGTCCGAATGGACCATAAAATCTTCGGGAGCTCTTTGGTCTACAACCCCTTTGCCAACCCTACTATTCTTCGATTCAGCCCTGACAAGATATTACCATTGGCCCTTTCGACAGCTCCGTTAGACTGAGGATGGCGCACTACAGCAAAGCATATTTGTATGCCAAGATCTTCACAAAACTTCTTGAAGGGCTCTGCATCAAACTGTGTCCCATTGTCAATTGTGAGCTATCGAGGCACTCCGAACCTGTATATAATATTTTTCCAGAAAAAAATTTGTACATTATTCGAAGTGATAGATGTGAGGGGTTTTGCTTCAACCCACTTGGAAAAATACTCAAGTCCTACCACTGTGAATTTCAGATTTCCTTTTGCTACCGGGAAGGGGCCAATGAGATCCATGCCCCATCTGGCCATGGGCCAAACTGGAGCAATGACTTGAAGAGTCGTTGGCGGACGATGACTCTGTCTTCCCATCCACTGACAACCTTGGCATGTGCGGACTAAGCTCTCCGCATTAGCTACTATTGTAGGCCAATAAAGCTCCTGGCGAAGCATTTTTCCTGCCAAATCCCAAGGGGCCAGATGGCTACCACAAAGGCCTTCATGAATTTCTCGGAGCATCTCTTGACCTTCGGCTTGAGATATACATCGAAGAAGAGGGGAACATACTCCGGCCTTGTAAAGAATACCGTTGATTATATGATAATTTCGAACTCTTAACTTCAACCTCGAAAGTTGTGGCCCTTCAGGCAAATTTGCTTCACCTTGCAACAATTCCATAATTGAGCTCCACCAATCAGTGCTTGGAATGTAAAGAACTTCCGCAGAAGGGATTTGTGGCACCAAAGGCGAAGTAAGCTCTTCGTAAAAAGCTCCTTCTGAAATGTCCATAGCTCCGGCTGCAGCTTTCGCTAAGGTATCAGCTTGCATATTTTCAGCTCTTGGTATACTTTGGATGGAAATACCTTTAAATGCTGCTTCGATCTTACGGATCTCTTTCAAATATTTTGCAAGCTGCGGGTGACGAACTTGAAAACTTTTATCGACGTGCCCTACTACAATTTGAGAATCTGTTTTAATAACAACTCTTGTAGCACCCAAAGCATGCGCCTTTCAAAGTCTTAACAAAATTCCTTCATACTCCGCTGTATTATTGGTGGACTTAAAATTGAGCCTTGTGGAGTACATTTCTCTTTGCCCTGAAGGCGAAATTATTACTGCTCTGATGCCTGCTCCAGACGCTTGGAAATCTCCATCAGAGTATATAGTCTAAATTCCTTCATTTGATTTCTCCGGAGCCCATACTGCGGATGGAGTCAACTCCGCCAAAAAATCTGCCACTACCTGTGACTTGATTGCTGTCCTTGCCACGAAGGACATGCCGAAGGGTGCTAGTTCAACAACCCATCTTCCAATTCTTCCCGTAGAATCTTTGCTTCGGAGCATATCTCCCAAGGGATACGAAGTTGGTACAATCACATTATGTGCTAGAAAATAATGTCTCAATTTCCTCGAAGCCATTATCAGAGCATAGGTGAACTTCTCAAGCTCGGAATATCTTGTTTTTGCTCCAGACAATGCTTCGGATACAAAATATACTGGATTATGTACCAACTTCCCATTGAAATCAACTTCTCTAACAAGGACGGCACTGACAATGGAGCCGGTAGCTGCGAGGTAGAGGAGTAGGGTTTTGTTCACAATGGGCACAGTGAGTGTGGCGAGGTTACTGAGATAATTTTTAATATCATCAAAACTCTTTTGACACTCTGGTGTCCATGCAAAATCTTCGGACCCTTTCAACGCTTTGAAAATGGGCAAACTTCTCTCCGCAGACCTTGCTAGAAATCTGTTAAGTGCTGCTAGACGGTCAGTTAGCTTTTGCACCTGCTTTAAATTTTCCGGAGGAGCCATCCTTTGTAATGCAATTATTTGAGTAGGGCTATCTTCAATCCCTCTACTCAAAACTAGATACCCTGACAATTTTCCAGCCTGAGCCCCGAAGATACATTTTTTGGGATTGAGACAGAGTCCACATGCCCGAAGGCTATCGAACGTTACTGCTAAGTCTAGGCTATGTTGGTGCTTTAAAGCACTCTTTATTACAATATCATCCATATAGGCTTCTACATCGCGGCCTATTTGATGACCTAGAGCTTTAGCAATTAACCTTCAAAAAGTTGCCCCGACATTTCTTAAACCGAAAGGCATTCTTACATAACAGAAGACTCCTGAAGGAGTTACAAAACTTGTTTTGATTTCATCTTCGCGCTTTAACCAGATTTGATGATAGCCAAAATACGCGTCGAGGAAGCTTAATAACTCTGAACCAGCAGTGGAGTCAACTAATTTATCAATTCGAGGCATGGGATAGGGGTCACGGGGGCATGCTTTATTCAAGGATCTAAAATCAATACACACGCGCCACTTCCCGGAGGATTTCTTTCTAACAAAGACTGGGTTGGTTAACCACTCCGTATGAGCTACTTCACTGATAATCCCAGCTTTCAGCATTTTTTCTACTTCTGCTTTAGCAAGGATGGCCCTCTCCACGGATAACCTCCGAAGTCCTTGTCGAACAGGTCGAACCCTCGGGTTCACAAGAAAGCTATGCTCAATGATATCTCGACTGACTCTGGGAATGTCTTCATCAGACCAAGCAAAGACATCCAAATTTTCTTCAACTACCTTTTCTAACGAAGTAGTGATTTCTAGAGGCAAATCTTTGCCGAACTGAAAAGAATAGTCTTTGCCGTCTTTGACAATAACCTTCATTATAATTTCTTCGTCGGGGCTGGGTCTTGGGAAGGACTTCTTCAAAGGTTCACCTGGAGCAGAGATATCCTCCGGATTACCTTGTACATTGTTCACTTGTCTTGGGTCGAGAGGGGGGCCATGACCATATTCTGCTCTTCACGCAATGTCTTGATCTCCAAAGACAGTGAGTACTCCCGGTTGCGTGGGCATCTTCATACATAAATAGTTATGATGCGCCACGACTCCGAACTGATTTAACATGCCCCTCCCAAAGATAACATTATTTGCATAAGGATCATCTACAACATCGAAAATAACCTCCTCCGTCCTTGCCAGTAGCCCCTCTCCGAAAGCAACCTCTAGACCTATCTATCCGAGGGCATCAAGAGGGGGTCCTGCGAAGCCTTGCAATGGACGAGCTGTAGAGAGGAGATGTTTCCTAGAGATACAGAGCTGATTGAAGGCTTGAACAAAGATGATATCTGCTGAACTCCCTCCATCAATCAGCACTCTCAGGACTTCAGTCCCTGCTATATCGGTAGTAATAACAAGGGGATCTACATGTAGAAACTTTATGCTAGTTGCATCATCTGTAGAGAAAGATATCCGCACATGGGACCACTTGAGCATGGTAGCTGCGGACGAAGAAGTTCCGATATGGCCCACTTCCCGGACATATTCTCTTCGCTGTCTCTTCGACATATTACTGAGGGTCCCTCCTCTATAAATGGGGAGGACTACTCTTTTACCCCGATCTTGGCCATCTTCCTGCTTCGGAGGTGGCATAATATTGACCACTAGAGGTTGTCTTGTAGGGTCGAAGTTGTCTATACGTGCCATAGCCTGGACAGGCTATGGACATGCCTCAGAAGGAACTCGGTTAGTAGTGTCTCGACTAGAGGTCCTTTCAAGGTACTCGCCTCTTAAAGTGAGTATAGACTTGCACGCATCAGTAGCGTGACTCTGATTCTCGCCATGGACACAACAGAAGAAGGCATGAGCTTTGCCAGACGGCTTCCCTAGCGGCCTCCAGTCGCTGGTCTTGCTTCCCGAAGCTTGTGAAGTTTTAGGGGCAAATTTCTGTGGAGGAGCAATGTTTAGGACTTCGGAACGAGGATGCTTTTGGCCCCGACGTCTGTCATGCTGGACTTCGATGCTTGACTTCCTGCAGGATTGAGGAACTTGATGCTATTCTTCGGATCCACCCTTCTTCTGACCTAGCATATTCTTCAAAACAAGCCATCAGCTGAGCTACAGAGGATATCTGTTTCCGATGGAGTTTATCAAGGAGGCCCACAAGGGTAACTCCCTCTCGAGCTACATCAACCACGGAGGACGTAGAAAACCCCCGTATTTGCGACTTCGTATGAGCGAAGCGCTTGAAAAATTGTCTTAAAGTTTCTCCAGGCAGCTGCTTCACCTGGAAAAGACTTCCCGTAGACATTGGGCGTACGAAGGTACCCTAAAAGTTACTTATGAACTTCTTCCTTAATTGCTCCCAGGTTCTAATTGATCCCGGCTTCAGGGACCAAAACCAACGCAAAGCCACCATTTCGAGAGCAAGAGGGAAACACTTGGCCATGGTGTCTCGCACTCCTCCATTGGCCTCAATTGCCAAAGCATAAGAACGGGAGAACTCCCCGGGGTCCTCCTCTCCGGAGTACATACAGAGCTTCGAAGTTTTAAACTTAGGGTCGAAGCGCACTTTCTGTAACTTGGGATGCAGCGGAGACACGCTATCGAAGGAAGAGTCCTCTAGGGCTTCGGGATAAGGAAGATCGTCGTCTTGAGGCACTTCGGAAATGACCGGGGTGGCCTGATAACGAAGCCTATCTGCGGCTTCTTGCCTCCACCTCGCCACTTCTGCTTGGAGACAGGCCATCTGGGTTGCCAGGTCGCCAAGTCCGTCTTCATTTCTTCCGGAAGGATCTTCTGGGTCTTGAGAACTGTACATGTCAGTTCGAAGCGGAATCGGAGTTGGAGGAGGGACTCCGTCTGGCCGAAGCATAGATGGAGTTGGAGGAGGAACTCCGTATGCTCGACGAAGGGAATTCCCTTAGGGGGTCTGAGGTGGAGGAATTACCGAAGGTCCTCCGACCTTGACTATGTTCGAAGATCTTGCTCCAGAGGTTCGAGGGGACCTCCGAGTAGGACTACCACCTGAACTCCGCTTAGGAGGCATGGTTTTGAGAACTTGGTAGAGAACGAAGTTTTTTGGACTAGGTTCCCCACGGACGGCGCCAACTGTTGGCGTAAAAGATTACGCTAACAGGTTTTCAGAGATTAGAAACTAGCAAACGAAGTGTTTGTGAAGTGAACTATTTGCCACAATTGCAAAGGGAAGGGCCATTTCATGACAGATTGCCGAAGCCAGAGACAGACATTCTTTCTTGTGTTCTCGATTCGCATGGAGGGATAAGCCTTCTTGGCGAGGTCCATCGCGTTCGTGCGTGGTTGATAACCAACGGAGCCGTGGTGTACTGATTGCGGGGTTTTGATCAGTGCTTGTCGGAAGCCGGATTGTGAACGTCGAGTCCTCCACCAATCGAGTTTACCCCCTCTAATGGAAGATTGGGCATCCCGTGCACATAAGGAAGTATAAGGTTGAAAAGCAAATAACCCCTGGCAATAACAAAAGAATTGCAAATCAGAATTTATTGCATATCAAGTTTGCCAAAATGCTCCGTGAAATTGGATATACTTTCCTAGGTAGCAATTTGCTAGCTTTTGTAGTTAATACCTTTTCATGACTAGTTTTCTAGCCTAAGTAGTATTGTTTTTATTTCTAAAGATCTGAAAATAACATGCTTAACAATTGAAATTGGATTTTGTTAACTTGAGCTGAGTAGATAGTCCTTGACATTATCTTTGGCATATTTATGCACTATATGTCATAGCACTTCACATTTTTCTGAAGCTTTGCATCATTTATTGCTCCTTGATTCTTGCATTGCCAAAGGGGGAGAAATAACCAAAGTCTCAGAGCCAAAGGGTTAGAAGAATATCACAAGGAAAGAAACTTAGCTGCCTGCATGTTTAAGGTGGAGAATTTTCTTTATGATGTGTGTTGAATGGGCTTTCATACGTGAAAGGGGGATACATTCATTTTTCAAGTGACGTGATTTGGATCTTTTCTGAGTTTTTATGGTCACTTGTGCACTGAAAAATTTCAAATTTCTCCTATGTTTGAATCTGGTTGTCAATGTACTCATCAAGGGGGAGATTGAGAAACCAAATTGAGATGTGCCTTGGTTTCAGTTTGTGATGAGTGATTGACAGATTTCCTTCTAGGTGAAGGGGTCCCTCCAAATGGGTTCGGAGGTGTATTTACCGAAGGGTTCAGTGTTTGCTGGATGCACAAGTTCACAGCGAGGTATATCTTTCGGAGGGGTCCGGCAGTATACAGTTCAAAGGCTGTACTGAAGGGGTCGGTATCTTGTGTGGTACATCGGAGTGTGTACCAGAGGGTGTTATACCCCGAGAAGGTCTTTGAGGTATCGGATACACTTGTCTACTTGTCGTTGTTGTGCAGGTGACTTCGGAGGCGACGAGACGGTCAGCATAGTAGGTGAACTGGGTCAAGCAGAGAGCTTGGCGCCAGGAAACCAGGGAGCTTTATCATGGAGGTTGTGTGAAGTCAAAGTCAGTCCTCAGGTCGAGGTGCACCTGTCGAAGGCAGGAAGTGCGGAGGGGGACTCCGACTGAAGATGCCCTAAGGCAAAGTACTCGGAGGCGAGGCACTTTGAAGAGGTACTCCGAAGGAGTAACTTCGAAGGCTAGTAGACGAAGTCCTCTAGAATGAGGCAAGACTCCCAAGTGTGCTCCAGACAAAGAAATTTGGAAGGACACCTGATGAAGGTCTCAGAAGTCAATGTGCATCGAAGGCATGGTCCGGGTATGGCTCTTCGTTGAGTGTGCTCAAGAGTGAGACACTGTGGAGGAGTGTTTATTGAAGTGCTTCATGTGGAGGCCGTGGAAGAAGGAGGGACTTCGAAACGTGGTGGACAAACCCTCCAGTGGGAGGTACTTCGAAGGTGGGGCTTCGGAGTCAGGATGACTTGACGTGCTTCGGCCATGCATGCCTTCGGTACACGAATAGGCGACGGTCGAGCTAAGGGTAGCTGCGAAGACGTGGTAATCCACTCTAGAGGTGATGGTGCGAAGACTCATGGGCTTTGGCAGCTTCAGCTCAAAACCATCACTTGTATCGAAGACAGTCTTCGGTGTTCAAAGCATACTACCGAAGCCACTTCAGCACTTCATGTGCGAAGGGGGCTCCGAAGATTCCAGTTCGCAAAGCTGACACAAAAGGAGCTTCCAATAAAGTAGACTACCATTTGTACCCTCGTGACTGCTAGAGGTAGTAAAGTTGTAAACCCTAGGGGTATAGTAGTCTCTTGGCAGGGCTGAGTTGGGCTATAAAAGGAGAGGTAGACTGAGATCTAGGTTAACACTGTGCACTCACTTTTAGAACCTTTTGTACTCACTGTAGCCTAGATCCAGCCTCCATCAGTTGTACTCTGAATCTGTGATTTTTTGAGTTCCCTATTCTAGCAATGAAATTTCTATTCTATTTTCATTGATTGCATGAACATGTATTTGTATTTTTTGCACTTTTTGGATTGTGTTTTCATAGTCCATTTCACTCCGTGCGAACTAGATTTTCTACTATGAGTTCTTGCGGATGAAGTGAACTTTGTCTCTTATATGTGCAAAATATGTGTACTTTCTCAATACGATCTCTTTGTGTATATCGAAGGCCAGTCCTCGTGGATTACTAGGCAAGTATCATCTGTGTGTGCGAGCGAAGCCATTTTTCGTTAGCATAGCCGAAGTCTGCCTGATCTGTCAGTTTTGCTATGTCCTGTTTGGAGTACTCCAAAGTGCGAAGCCTAGTACCTGTCACAAATGTGGAGTTTGATTGGAGCTCTCTGAGGGAAAAGTACTTGTGCGAAGTAATGTTGTGCAAAGCCTGCTCGAAGGCACTTCGTGTCTAGAGCCAGCACAACTTTTGCTGAATTCAGTGCGTTTTTGGGTTTCTGAGTGTGAGCGAAGTATTCTGAACTTCGAAATTTTATCCTGTGCAAAGCCTGTGTTCGAAGTGTGTTCGATAACTCCAAACCAAACACTCCGATGGGTATGTTCAAAGTCTGTTTGACATAAGAGAAATTTTAAAAGCTCCCATTCACCCCTCTTTGTTCGACTGTTTCGGTCCAATAGGAAGGTACACACTACAAGAAAACAGAAAGTTTTCATCGGCTAAAATATCTTCCGTCGGAGGTTAAATAACTTCCATCGGCCTCAAGGATCCGATGAAAGTTAAGTTAACTTCCGTCGGCTTTTCATAGTGGACGACGGAAGTTAGGCTGCATTTTTTTGCGCCCGATCAGATCCCCCTAACTTCCGTCGGCTTTAATCATGGCCGACGGAAGTTAGGGGGGTTTTCCCCAACCGCGCGCACGTACAGGGAGACCTAACTCCCTGTACACGCCCACACTCGCTGCCTCAGCCCGCGCCGCCGCCTCCCGTGCCCAGCCCGCGCCGCCGCCTCCCGCCCGCGCCGCCGCCGCCCGCCCTCGGCGCCTCCTGCCCGCGCCGCCACCGTCCACCCTCGCGGCCTCCCACCCGCGCCGCCTCCGGCCCGCACCGCCGGCCGGCCGCCCACCGCTCGCCTCCTACCGGCACCGCCGCCCGTCGCCCCAGCCACCGCCCCCTCCCGGCCGTCGCCGCCGTCTGCCCCACTGCCGTCCATCGGATGCCAGTGCCCGGCCCGCGCCACCCGTCCCGGTGAGCCTACTCTGTCCATCCTCTCTTTTCAAATTAAATTCCCTGTGGTGAATTTCTCGTCTATATTGCTTTGTTGCACCGGTGTGACCAATTAATAGTTGTAGAGATTGATTAATTTAAATTTAGGGAATGCAAATATAGAAAAATTGTTTTATATAAATTAATTTTTAAGGATCAATTCTATTTAAGATAGTTAGATTTAGAAAATAGAAAATAAGGATTCTCGATGCTCTTAGCAGTTTCATGAGCTTATAGGAGCAACCAAAATGTATATGGACTAATTGGTCCATATGGATGAATTAAAATAACTAGTCTTTAGTTATTGAAATCTGCACAATGGTAATAGTTAGCAGAACCAAACATGTGAGACCCACAATCAAATAAAACAAGCAAGAGTACATGCATGTGAGAGAAGAGAGAAAAAAGAGAGAAAATACTTTTTAATTCCATATGAGTAGTTCAGGGGATGTCTTTGGATTGTGTATTATTATGTTTCATATGCGATGTGCAGCTCGCCGCCGCCCGTCACCGCCTATCGTCCTTCACTGCCCGTCGACCTCCGCCGCCCGCCGACCTCCGATTCATCGCTGTCTATTATATTTTTCTTTTTAAGAATTTTCTTCACTTTTGATTTGTGAATTTTATCGTAGTGGATTGCAATGATTTCTCTAGGTTTGCAACACTAATTACCAAGAGTAAAGTAGCATTCACAAAGTAATTAATAAAAACAAAAGTCAATTAATTTTATGCTTTTACAAGTGTTTACTACGAGATGTGCTATTATATATGATCTTAATTATATTCTTGTGTTAATTTGTGGTTTGTTGATGATTTCATTACGGTGATTAGTATATTATATATATGTATACTTTCTTATATATATTCTTTTCGTATGTAATTTTTTATTTGACACCAACGTACATAGTGTAACAAAACCTATGTGTCACCCGTTTCGGACCAACATGTCTCACACGTGTCATGCGTGTGAGATCTGTAGGTCCGGAATTGTCCCTTTTTGGATAGCCTTGGAGTGGGCGACAGAGCGTGGTCTTTATGATGAGTCATGAGTCCGAATGAGATTTTAGTGACATAACCTTGTTGTTCTCCATTGCACCACTATCAGGCGTGCAATTGGAGAACAGCGGGGTTATGCTGCTGAAATTTCGTTCGAACACATGGCTCGTCATAAATACCACGTTTTGTCGGTCACTCTTGGGCGGGTTTAGGACCTATCTTTTCCTATAGACATAGGCCCGTGGTACTTATGATGCATTCTCGATTAAATGAATGTTTTTCCTATAGAATGGCTGAGGATGACCGATAGTGGATGTATAGTGGTTGGATGAAAAGTAGAGCTCACACGAGGGAGTGGGTAATCAACGCTGAGAAATTTATTGATCGTGCATTCTCTTTGACAACAAACATTGGCGTGAGGTGCCCATGCATGAAGTGCAGAAATTCTCGTTGGCAAGACAAGAGGACGTTGTCATTGCATATTTGCAAATATGGTTTCGTGCCAGGTTATGAAGTTTGGACTTTTCACGGTGAGACAGACCATGAAAAAAATGGTATTAGTAGTGGAAGAAGAAGACGATAGTGTTGCTGACGATAGGATGGATGAGATGCTTGATGCTATACGACTGGAGTTTGAATCAAACCCTGAGGATCAGCCAACACCGGAGGTTCAAAAGTTTTTCGACATCCTTCGAGCTTCAGAAGAGCCATTGCATGAGCACACCACCGTAAGCGTTCTCGCTTTCATGACCCGTCTTTTGGCCATTAAGTCAAAGTTTGCATTCTCTAACAATTGTTATAAGGAGATCTTGAATCTAATCAGTGATTTCTTCCTAAGAACCATAAGGTGCCGAAAGACATGTACCAGTTAAAGAAAATGCTTTCTGCTCTTGGTATGGAGTATGAGAAGATTGATGTGTGCTGAGATAATTGTATGCTTTTCTGGAAAGAACATAGTAATGAGGTGAAATGCTTAAAATGTGGTAAACTGAGATTCGTAGAGGTCGTAAATAAAGATGGAGAGAAGGTGACGACAGAGGTTGCTCATAAGCAACTTCGTTACATGCCTCTTACACCTCGGGTGAAACGATTGTTTCTCTCAAAGAAAACCGCTATACATATGCGATGGTATAAAGAAGGTGTACATGAGAATAATCAAGTAATGGTGCACCCATCTGATGGTGAGGCATGGAAGGCTCTAGATGATTTTGATGCAGACTTTGCTAGTGATGCAAGGAATGTTCGCATCGGCTTGGCAACAGATGGATTCACGCCTTTCAATGTAACCGCATCATCGTAGTCTTGTTGTCCTATGTTTGCTATTCCATACAACCTTCCACCTTCGTTTTGCATGAAATATGAATTTATGTTCCTGTGTCTCATTATACCCGATCCAGAGCATCCTGGAACACGTCTAAACGTGCTGCTGAAGCCCTTAATTGAAGAGCTAAAGCAATTGTGGAAAGGAGTTGAAGCATATGACTATGACTAGCAGCAAAAAATCAATCTTCGAGTTGCGTATCTATGGTCGGTCCAAGATTTTCCGGCATACAATATTTTTTCTTGTTGGAGTTGTCATGGAAGGTTGACATTTCCGATATGTGCGAAGGACACAGATTGTTTCCGTATGAACTTCGTTGGAAAGATTTGTTACTTTGATTGTCATAGATGCTTTTTCCCATGAATCACCCATTTAGTTTACAGAGGAACAATTTCAAAAAGGACAATGTTGTTGTAAAGGGACCACCAAGGCGTTTAAATGGTAAAGAAATCGCTGATATGCTGAATGAGGTTGTCCTTAATGAAAATGAGGATGGATTTGTAGGATTCGGAATCGAACATAATTGGACCCACATATGTGGCTTATGGGAATGACGTATGTCAAATCACTAATTCGGATGCACAACATTGACGTTATGCATCAGGAACGTAATGTTGGTGAAAGCATTATAAGTACATGTATGGATTTTGCAAACAGGACAAAAGATAATGTAAAGGCGAGAAGAGAATTAGCTAAGATTTGTAATCAACCAACCCTTGAGTTGACGAATAGTGGTGGCAAGCCACGTGCCCCATTTTGTTTAAAACCTAAAGAAAAAACAAGTAATGAGGTATGCCGCAGGATTTAGAAGAGCTGTGAATTTAGAAGACATGGAAATTAAATGGATTGAAAAGTCACGATTACCACATAATAATGGAAAGACTCCTTCTTGTAATGTTTCGTGGGTACCTGAATGATGATAAGTGGAAGGCGTTAGCTGAACTGAGCCATTTTTATAGACAACTTTGTGTGAAGGAAATTAAGAAAGGTATGATGGAGATGCTAGAGAAAGAGATCCCAGTGCTTTTATGTAAATTGGAAAAATATTTCCTCTAGGGTTCTTCAATCCAATGCAACATTTACTGGTTCATATGCCATATGAAGCTAAGGTAGGTGGCCCTGTGCAATATAGGTGTATGTATCATATTGAAAGGTCCCTAAAGAAGCTTAGAGCGATAGTTGGTAATAAGCCCAGAGTTGAAAGTTGCATCCCAGAAGAATTTAAATTGAAAGAGATATCATACTTCACTAGTGTATACTTCGCTTAGCATCACAATGTCAACACACCTGCTACACGGTACCATATGGATGAAGACCATCCTTGTAGTGATCTCCAAATTTTTGGGTGGAAGGGCATAACTGTTGCTGTCTCCACGACATATTATGTAACTCAGGAAGAACGAACATATGCCTTGCTCTACATGTACTCAAATATGGAAGAGATGGAACAATATTTCGCGTAAGTAAATTCTTTTTAGTTTTATATTTTACCTCCAAATTTTATACCCGTTTTTTTACCTATTCGTTACAATGACAGTATGTTTGATTCGAAATACTTGACGCTTGGTCGTCAACCAATGGAGAAGCAATTAGATAAATTGCGTCGAGAAGGAGTAAATGGCGGGCCTAGTTTCCTCACTTGGTTCAGAGAACATGTAAATCCTTACTTTTTTGACATGTATTATTTTACTCTATTAGGTTAATTATCTTATAATCTCATATGATTTGTAGTGCGTGCTCGCTGACAATGTACATATAGACATGCGACATCTGTCTTATTGAAGTATTAATGCCAACAGTTACTGTCGCTATGATGTTAATGGTTTCCACTTCCGTTCAACTATTTTTGAAGCATATCGACCTCTAGCGGCAACAACTAATACTGGAGTTGTTACAAGGGTCGATGATGGACAAGGACACAAAACTATGTATTATGGTATCATCAAAAATATAATCGAGTACAATTTTGTCGGGAATAAGGAGATTAAAGTAGTCTTCTTTGATTGTGATTGGTTTGACCCTAAACATGGTACTCGAGAAAACCAATTTGGGATGGTTGAAGTCAAACACGTGGAACGATTATGTGGTTGCGATAATTTTGTCCTTGCTCACCATGTCGAGCAGGTGTATTATATGTCGTACCCATGTGAAAAACTAAGTGCTTGGTGGGTAGTCTACAAAGTGAATCCTCGGGAACGTCTACACACCCCTAGTGATGGCGCTTATCAATTGGAGGTTGAAGAGGTCGATGAGGTTTACGAAGATGATGAATTGCCGACTTCGTTTAATGTAGAGTCAGAATCGCCAGCAGATTCTTTTCTCGATGATTCTAATGATGTAGGAGTTCCCAAGAAAAGGAAACACCAACATAAGAAGAAAAAGTAACATGGCGTGCTTTGGTGTGAAAAGGACAAATTGATCCTGATTTTGATGATAATTGACAAGTAATTGTTTTCATACATGCATATGTAATATACTTCATATTACATGTTTTTCATATGTTCAAACCTCCTTTAATAATAAATGCTCGTTTGTGCTTTTTTTGAACAGGATGTCGAAAAAGGTGAAGAGTGTCATGAGGAAGCTCTTCCGCTTGGGGAGTACATCGGCGAGTACTCCAGCGAGTACACCGACGACTCAGGAGGACACCCTATTCCAGGGTAGTTCCTCTTCTTCAAACAGACGTTGTCATGAGCAGCTCCAGAGATGCATAGATCCCACATTAATTGGTCGGCCTATTGCATTTCAACTGGATGATGAGGTCACTTTCAAATTGATTTTTATGCCATTTATAAACTATTACTAATTGTTTCAATACTATCTTGTAGGAGGAAGAACACTTGGAGAGTGCGGGTCATGAGGATGATCCGGTGGGTGGGGGCAGGAGGGGGATGACCCGAAGGGTGCGGGTCAGGAGGAGGCATCTGAGGCTTCCGGGTCCTCAGTATCTTTCAGGATGAGCCACCTGGTCACCGCACTAGTAGTCTCTTCCGGTGGAGCCAAGATCGAGATTACGCCTGTAGGTGACAAGTAAGTCTAATACTCTTCTGTTGTTTTGCTTTTTTCAAAAAATTCTTTAAGTAAACTGACTTTATTTATTATGTATTTCTAGATCTTGGATTGACTCTCGGTTTGACGGCACTTCGAGGGTCAGGAAGGTTAACCAGATATTGGATAACCTGTGTCGTCTGCACTACCCAGGGGTGCTGACAATGCCGACCGGTCAGCGGGTTCTATGCCAAACATGGTACCATTACCGGTTTGCTCCTGACGGGCACCATGGAACTACTCAGGGGGCAGTGTCTCATGACTTTTGTGTATGTTTTTTTCAATCTTCTTTTAGTTTTAACACAAAGCTTTTCGAGTTACAACACTTTACTAATCATGACTTTTGCAGTTACGCTTTTGCTTGCCAGAAGTAGGCAATCAACATAATCATGCCCTTCAAGTCTTCAACAATAATGCACACAAGGTGGTGAAGGACGTTATTTCGTATGCCAGCATTCAAGCGAACAATGCTTACTAGAAGGAGAAGCTAGGGCAACTAGACCAGCAACATGGTGGATTTGACATGTCCTTGTTCCAACCACTACCTCCCCCGCCACCACCACTACCTCCTACATCACCTGAGGTACCTCCTGACATATCGTTACTTGAGATAATTAAGATAGCGTTTAGAAGGGTAGTTGAGTTCATTCTCTAATTTTATCTATTTCTTCAGAGTTTCCATACGCCTAGTCAGGATGGAGCCTCCGGGGCAAATGTGGATGAAGCGGGAGGCAGCGGCGGCGCCCACGACCCAAATGTGGGCGATCAGTGAGTATATGGACAAATGTCACTTTGTGTGTGGCTCTCGATGTGTTATGTGACTTTGTATGTGAATTTGGATGGTATATGTTAATTCAGATATGTACTGTGACTTCCGATGTGAATTCAGTTGAGTTATGTGATTTTGGATGTGATATGTGAAGTTTGAATGTGAATTGGATGTGAGATTGATTTTGGATGTTATATGTGAATGTGATATAAATTGTGGTTGGATGTGAGTGTGAGTAGGGGAACCATGAAAAACAAAAAAATACTAGCTAACTTATGTCGGCTTTGACCATAGCCGATGGAAGTTAGCTGCTTTCGGCCACGTGGGCAGAAAGGCTAACTTCCGTCGTCTAGGGCCAAAGCTGACGGAAGTTACGGGCACCTAACTCCGTCGGCTAGGCTGGCCGATGGAAGTTAGCGCGCCACTGTTGACGTGGCAGAGTTCGGCGCTAACTTCCGTCAGCCACGTGAAGCCGACGGAAGTTAGCTAACTTCTGTCGTCAGTCGACGGAAGTTAGCTAACTTCTGTCTACCCGCTTACGTCGGCCAGATGCCGACGGAAGTTATCTTCTTCCGTCTGGAAAGGGCTAACTTCCGTCGGCTTTGGCCGACGGAAGTTGCCTAGACTGTAGTAGTGACACGGTTTTGGCTCAATTCGAATTAGTGAGCATTTCTCTTTGAAGAATGTTGCTTTGGTTGGAAATTTGGGTTTTAATTTGGTTTCTGTTTCGCAATTTCTTGATGAGGGCTTAGAGGTTTGTTTTAAGAAGGGTGTGTCTTCTATTGTTGTTTCTAGAGGATCTTTGGTTTTACAGATCATACCCTTTGGTAAGGTTTTTCGGATTGATTTCTCTAGTTCTTTTGGCCCTTCTCATTGTTTGATTTCTAGATCACCCTCTAAGCTCTAGAGATGGCATAGGAGGTTAGGTCATTTGATCTTTGATCTGCTTGTCAGATTGAGTTCTATGGATCTCATCGGAGGATTCCCCAAGCTTAAGATGGAGAAGGATCTAGTTCGCCATCCCCATCATCATGGGAAGATGGTTGCCGCTTATCATGCACCTATGACTCAGGTGATGACTTCATACACGGGAGAGCTGTTAGACATGGATACTGTTGGTCCAGCTCGGGTATGTTTAGTTGGTGGGAAGTGCTACACGCTTGTGATGGTTGATTACTTTTCTTGATTTTCGTGGGTTTTCTTTTTGGAGTCTAAGGATGAGGTTTTTTAGTTTGTGCATAACTTGATCCTAAAGCTGAAGAATGAGAACAATGGTCGGATGTGAGCAATTCACTCTAATAATGATTCTGAGTTCAAGAATTCTTAGTTCATCAGCTTCTGTAGTGATCAGGGTCTTGAGCACCAGTTTTCTGCCCCTCATACTCCCCCACAGAACGGCGTTGTGGAATGAAAGAACCGCACGCTAGTCGAGATGGCCAGGATGATGCTCGATGAGCATAGGACTCCTAGGCTCTTTTGGGCAGAAGCTATGAACACAGCTTGCTATCTGGCCAACCGCATTTTTCTTAGAGCTTACTTAGGTAAGGCATCATATGAGTTGCGGTTCAACAGACATCCCAAGGTGAGCCACTTATGAGTGTGTTGTAGCAATTGCGTTAGCTATAGCACAGGTTTTGTATGTGTATATGGTGTGTAAAATGAACCTCGAAGGGTTCTCTCAGAAGGAGAAAAGATTTATACCGGTTCGGACCTCCCTAAAGGGATAATATCCCTACGTCCAGTTTGTGGTGGATTTGGCAAAGTATGCCTCGGTGAAATCTAGTGGATCCAGAGGCTCTCATGGCCCTGGAGAAGCTCTGGCATTATAAGGGCTTGGCCCTGCTTTTATAGGCGCGCAGGCCAAAGGAAAAGACCTAAATGCCCTCTATAAGTCATAGGCTTTATAGGGGCAAAAAGGGAAAAAGGCTAGTCTACTATAAAAAGTGCTTTACAGCTTTACAGACGTGTCAGATAAATGTCACTTCTTGACTAGCTAAACAACATACTAGGGGCAGAGGGGCCCCTGGTATGACTTCTATACTATAGCGAAGTACATATATTTTCTGTGTTTGGAGTAGTGGCCGGAGCTCTTCAGGCGGAGGCTGCGAAGAAGGCTTCGAAGGACACTCCGAAGTGGCCTTCAAAGTATACTCTGAACTAGGTTCTCGGAGACTTAGCTTCGAATTGACTGAAGAGGGTCCGGAGATTGGCTCTAGGGAGCTCTGAAGATAGCCCGGAGGATAACTCCGAAGGTAGCCCGGAGGTTAACTCCGAAGATAACTTGAAGATTTGGCTTCTGGCAGACTTTAAAGGGGGCCTAGGGGCTTCAATATGGAAGGCTTAGGAAGGAGTCCAAAGGCTTTGATCCGAAGGGCCCTGAAAGGTGTCCGGAGGCTTGAACTGTGATGCTTGGAAATAACTCCGGCAGGTCACAACTTGCTTCGACAGTGTCAAGCTCTGGGCCGAAGGCCAACGAAGGCTGACGTCATTTGGCCCTATTTAAGGGAAAACTTATTCCCCCAACAGTAGCCCCTCTCCTGCAGGCCTTCGGGACGAAGGGGTGCGTGCGCCCTTGGGACAAATGATAGTAAAAATGGTAACTTCAGAGAAGACAGGCCTTCAGAGCTTGGACCGAAGGCGACTTCGACTTGCGCAGGTAATAATATAGCAGAATCCATCTATCTATGACTCGTTCTTTTATCCTATAGCAGTTGTGTCGGTACATTGGACACTAGCTAATATAATATTGTAGAGTGACAAGGAGTGTAGGCTCAATAAGCATGGCTTGGATTTACACACAAGGACGGGGATCTAATAAATATAATTTAGGGCTTGAGATTTGACTAATGCAATATTTAATTCCTATGAGTTATAGCGGTAATTATGAAAAAATGGGCTCAATGATGATCAAAATGGGGGTTGTGACTTGCCTTGATCCGCAAACGGTGAAGGTGGAACCTCGGGGTAAGACTCCGGATCGTCGACGGCGACGTAGTCTTCTCGATACGAAAAAGTAAACACAACATTCAATAAACAATCTAAAAATCAATCATACAAGCATGCATGTTTTTGTTGGATTAAGTAAAGGAGATAGAGTCTTAAATTTTATGAAATTATTACTTAAATATTTAAGATTAAGTTTTAAATATGTTTCTGAATTTTATAAATTGATATAAGTATTTTTTTCTAAGGGGTTTTTTATTTTCCCTTTTTGGAGATGAAGTAAAAAGGTGTAAAACAACCTTATTGTTTTTTTGCTGTAAAAATAGTGAAATTAAGTTATTAGGTCTTTTGAAGTTATTATATAAGTTTTTATGATATTTTTATAAAGTGTTGAATTTTTATTATATGAATTAATTACTTATCCTAAAAGGGTCTTTGAAATATTATTTAATAAAATGAAATGGGCAAAATGAACATTCTGTTTTTGTTACATTAAAAACAGTGAAATGGAGTCATTAAGTCCTCTGAAATTAATATATAAATTTTTAAAGGTTCTTCTGAATAATTTTAAATGAAATATAAATTAATTCCTAAAGGGGACTTTTCTTTTATTTTAATAAGAATATTTTGTGCTAAAGAAACATTTTTTTTATTGCATAAAAGTGTAGGGAATAAAAAGAAAAATTTTCAAGAATTGAAATGGTCAAATTTGGAGTTAAATTGAGCAAGATATGAATTTTTGAAGTTTAAACATATTTTCCAGATTTTATTTAAATAGAAAACACGCTTGGGTCCACGGTGAGCTAGGCCCACCATGGACCCGTGCACTGTGCGCGTGGGCCGGTCAGATCTGGACCGTTGGATCCAGATCCAATGGTCGGTGGCGGGGCGGGGGCGCTTAAGTGATGATCAGCGGCCGATAACGGTCGGTACCCCTTTGACTGGGTGGACGGCGCAGATTAAACCCGGGTGGGTTTTAATCGTAGCCGTTCACCTCAGATCGAACGGCACTGAGCCTGTCCGACACGCGCGCGGCACGGGGGAAGCCGAGGGCTTCGTCCCCAGCTCTGGTTGAGCGACGGCGAGCGACGCACGGTGGCAGAGATGGCCTACGGCCCTGGGCGACTACTAAAATGGATAGAGGGGAGGGGACTCCGGCAGTACCGGCGACGATGGCAAACGACGACCGGCGGTGATCGGCGATGAGGAGAGGGCGGCAGAGCTCTTCGGGATCAACGGCGATGAGGCGCTCCGGCGGTCTTCACGGCGAACCAAGGCGAGGCCAGGGTAGAGGGTGTGGAGGCGGTCCTAGCGGTGGCGACGGTGAGGGCGGCGGTGACTCGGGTCGCTGGTGAGGGATCGACGGAGGGGAAACAGAGGAAAAACCGAGAAAAACGGTGGCGGCGCTCGTAAGTGCTAGAGCTAGGGCTCCTCTCGGGTTTCTTGGGTGCGGCGGTGTCGAGGGCTCTTATAGGCTCGTCGACGGCGGAATTGGAAGGCCTTAACGGGGGAAGCCGAGAGGTGTTCCAAAAATGCTGGCGAACTTTCCTATCGCACGGATTCGTACCATACATGGCGAGGGCGCGTGGGAAAAAGCGGTAAAACGATCGCCGGAGTTTAGGGGGTCGAGATCCTGGCTAGATTCGGTGACCCGAGGCAGCCGGTGGCATAATCGAAGGAAAGGGGGTGCCAGGAATGGAAGGGGATCCCCCTTCCAAAGGAGAAGACGACTCCGACAGGTGGCCCCCACCTGTCGGTGAGCGAACATGAAGGGTTTATGACACAAACACGTGGGCCATGCTTGGCAGCGACCGAGCGAGGGGAGTTGGGGCTGACCAACTGGCCCGGGGTGGCAGTGGGTGAGGGGCGCGGTGTTATAGGCTGACGAGTGGGGCTGGAGGGCGTGCTCGCGCGGAGGAGAGAGAGAGGGAGGGGACGTGCCAACAGGCGGGTCCCACTTGGCAGTGGCCTGGTGCTGGACTGGGCCGGGCCTAGGGAGCTTTGGGGGTTGCGGCCCAACAAGAATTTAAATGCATTTTCTATTTAAATTAATTCCAGAAAATCGATTATTTATTTAAGGCTTGAAGCACTGTTGGAAAAATTTTGTAAAAATTCTCAAAAATATTTCTTTGCCTCTAGATTCCACCATAAATTTTCCAGGTTCAAATTTGAAATATTTCTCCCTGTTTTGCTTTAATTGGGTTCTTTTAACCTTTTCTCTAATTAAATATTTCCTTTTTATTTCAGAAAATTTATTTCCCTTATTTTTTTATTTTTAATTCTGGGATGTTACACAAAGTTTGAAGGATCCTAGTAGACGGCAGAAGCTCCGTAGATATACTTTTTGTCCAGGTCTTCAACCAGATGTGCATTCCTCAGAGGCATTTACTTCTAGATAGGCCTCGAGGTTGCCTTCGGAGAGGGGCCCTTAGCCAGGGTGGAAGAAGTGATCTTCGACATCGTTGATGCCCCATATGCCTATAATGCGATTTTTGGGCGGGGATGTTGAACCAATTCGGGGCTATAGCACATCACAACTACTTATGTCTCAAGATGCCCATGAAAGGTGGAGTTCTCACTAACTCAGGAGACCAAGTTGTAGCCCAAAGAACGGAGTATGGCCACGGTCAGCCATTGGACCCTAAGCAAGTGCACAGTGTATCGGAGCACACAGAGGAGGCTTCAGAGTCTTCAAACTCCTCGAAAGGCCTTTCCTAAAGCTAAGCCCGGAAGGTGATGTCGTCACGAAGATAATTCTAAAGGATGGCAAGGAGTACCCAATACAGTTCAGCAAGGGGCTACCTCTAGAGATAGCTGCTTCATTGGAGGAAGTAGTCAAGCAAAATTTGGACATCTTTGCCTGGTCCGACAAAGACATCACCGGGGTTGACCGGAGTATCATCGAGCATAGTTTGCTTGTCAACCCGAAGGCTATGCCAGTGTGCCAGGGGATCCGTAAGTTATCAGTAGAGAGGGCAGACCTTGCCAATGTAGAAGTGGAAAAATTGCTAAGGGCTGTCATCATCAGGGAAGTAGCTCACACGGAGTGGCGCATGTGCATTGATTTCACATCATTAAATAAAGCATTCCCGCGAGACCCCTACCCTATGCCCTAAATAGACCAGCTAGTGGATTCTACGGCTGGCTCCGAATTACTGAGCTTCCTAGATGCTTACTCTGGTTATCATCAGGTTTGGCTAAAGCACGAAGATGAAGCCAAGACGAGTTTCATAACCCCATCCAGAGTATTTTGTTATGTAAGAATGCCTTTTAGCTTGTGGAATGCCGGAGCCACCTTCTCACGTTTGATAGCCAAGGCTCTAGGTCATCAAATAGGCTAAAATGTCGAAGCCTATATGGATGATATTGTAATAAAGAGTGTTGTAAAGCACCATCATAGCATAGACTTAATTGAAATATTTGAGAGCCTCCGAGCATGTGGAGTTCGCCTTAACCCTGAAAAATGTATATTCGGGGCGCAAGTAGGAAAACTGCTAGGGTACTTAGTTTCGAGTAGGGGAATCGAAGCTAGCCTGACGCCGATAAGTGCATTTCAAAGAATGGCTCCACTAGAAAATTTGAAGCAGGTCCAGAAGCTAACAGGACGGCTCGCAACTCTCATTAGATTCCTGGCCAGATTAGCCGAGCGAAGCCCTCCAATTTTTAAAGCTCTAAAGGGGTCCAAAAGTTTCAACTAGACGCTAGAGTGCCGGAAGAGCTTTGATGATATTAAAGAATACCTCGGAAGCCTGTCAACACTTACTGTGCCCCTCCCGAAAGAAACTCTCCTTCTTTATCTTGCAGCAACGGGCTCCGCAGTAAGTGCAGTATTGGTCAGGGAAGTTGAGCTTAAAGGAAAGCTGGTGCAAAACCCAGTTTACTTCGTCTCAGAAGCTTTGTCCGGAGAAAAGACAAGATACTCCGAGCTCGAAAAATTTGCTTATGCTTTAGTAATGGCCTCACGGAAGCTAAGGCATTACTTTCTAGAACATAACCTAATCGTTCCTACCTCATATCCCCTTGGTGATATGCTTTAGAGCAAAGATTCTACGGGTAGGATCGGAAAATGGGCTGTCGAGCTAGCCCTCTTTGGTATTTCCTTCACGGCGAGAACAGCTATCAAATCTCATATCATAGCTGATTTCGTGGCAGAGTGGACTCCATCTGCAGTTTGCGCTCCGGAAGAAACCTTCGAAGGTCTATGGACAATTTTTTCTGATGGAGCCTATCAGGCATCTAGTGCCGGAGCTGGAGCTGTAATAATATAACAGTCAGGGCAAAAGGCCATGTATTTTGCAAGGCTCAACTTTAAGACCAATAATATCGCAGAATACGAAGGAATCCTGCTAGGCCTCCGAAAGGCAAAGGCACTTGGAGCAGCAAGGATTATAATTAAAATAGATTCCCATGTCGTCGTAGGGCATGTTGACAAAAGCTTTCAAGCAAGGAAACCGCATCTTGCAAAGTATCTAGAAGAAATCTGGAAGACAGAAGCAATGTTCAAAGGATTTTCTGTTCGGAGTATCCCTTGAGCAGATAATCAACTTGCAGACATTCTAGCGAAGGCTGCATCCAGAGCATTGGACGTCCTAGAGGGTGCTTTCTATGAAGAACTTGTCAAGCCTACAGTAAATCAATTACCCTCCACAGAAGTCCTTAGCATCCCAGCTATAGACAGGTGGGCTCCGATAATGGATGTCTTGCAAAACGGCGCAGTCTTGTCAGAAGGTCCGAATTTCCGAAGGTTGCAAGCAAGGGCTCGAAATTATGAGCTTGTCAATGGGATATTATATAAAGCCGGAGTCTGTTCTCCCTTACTCCGATGCATATCACAACCCGAAGGCCAAGATACACTTCAGGACATTCACGAAGGTTTATGTGGAAGCCACCTGGCCCCCCGTGCTCTAGCAGGAAAGACACTTCGGTAGGGGCTCTACTGGCCAACAATTGTAAGAGATGCAGAAGAATTAGTTCAAACCTGTCAAGGATGCCAGTGGATGGGTAGACGAAGCCACCATCCACTAGCACCACTTCAAGTTATTGCCCCGGTATGGCCAATGGAATGATGGGGAATGGATCTCATCGACCCTTTTCCAATGGCAAAAGGCAGCTTGAAGTTTGCAGTAGTAGCAATTGAGTGTTTTTCTAAATGGGTCGAAGCTGAACCCCTAACTGCTATCACTTCAAGGAATGTGCAAAAATTCTTCTGGCAAAATATCATTTGCAGGTTCGGAGTGCCAAGGGAGCTAACTGTAGATAATGGAACCCAGTTCGAAGCCGAACCCTTTAAAGAATTTTGTGAAGAACTGGGCATCAAACTATGCTTCGCAGCAGTTCGCCATCCACAATCCAACGGAGCCGTCGAGCGAGCCAATGGAAATATTCTCTCCAGTTTAAATCGAAGGATTGTCGGGCTGGCCAAATGGTTGTGGACCGAAGAACTTCCTAAGATTCTATGGTCCATTCGGACCACTCAAGCCAGGTCCATAGGCTTCACCCCATTCAGGCTGCTATTCGGAGATGAGGCCATACTCCCACAAAACTCAAAGGTGGATCCCTTCGTGTAGTAGATCCTGGAAATGAAGACGAGAGAAGGACTTCGCTGGACTTGTTAGAAGAAATAAGGCTTCGAACTATAGCCAATCTGACGAAGTACCAAAACCACAAAAAGACATGGTATGACCCAAAGATAAAAACTAAACGTGCTTAAACCAGGTCATTTGGTATTGCAAAGTGTAATAGCTCCGGGGAAGCTAGGAAATAAATGGGAAGGACCATATATTATCCTACGCTCAAGGCGCCCCGGCTCATTTAAATTAGATAATTTAGAAGGGGAAGAGTTGAAGCATGCATGGCATGTGGAGCACCTTAAACGTATTACGCTTAGGGGCTCCTTGTAATCAATTGTAAAAGTACCTTTCTAAATAAAGATGGAGGTTCGAATTTTGTTTACTCTTCAAATATCCCTTACTCCTGGTGGATGCATCAGGAGAACGGAGATGCTTGTGGAGTCAAGCATCTTTCAAGGAACCTAGCCAACGGCCTTTGAACCATTGGTTCAAGGATTCCATTGGCAGCCTACGGATCCTAGGCTTCGGCTTATTAGGATACGTAGAAGAGTCTAAGGACTTTAAAAGAACAGATTTCTGGCCTCTGGGTTTGAAGCATCTGTAAAAGAGCCGTAGGTGGCCAGCCTATGGATTCCGGGCTCCGACTTGTTAGGATACGTAGAAGAGTCTAAGGACTTTAAAAGAACAGATTTCCGGCCTCTGGGTTCGAAGCATATGTAAAAGAGCTGTAGGTGGCCAGCCTATGTATTCCAGGCTCTAGCTCGTTAGGATCCGTAGAAGAGTCTAAGGACATTAAAAGAACAGATTTCCGGCCTCTGGGTTCGAAGCATCTGTAAAGGAGTCGAAGGTGACCAAGCAATAAGGTTTCAAGACTCCGGCCAATAAAACACTTTTAAAGTCCTAAGCAACTGCTATGGGAGTTTACAAGTATAAACTTAGCTCCAAAACATATAAACATCATAATACGAACGTATAGTTTGAAGAACTCTACGAAAGAGTAAAGTATGATTACCAAGTGTTCTTTGAAGCATCAGATTGTTATATAAATCATTGTGTCCGACGGACCCTATCGCAATGCGTACGGTCCCCCACCCACAAGGAGGGGCAGGGGAGTAAGGAACAACAAAAGATGCTTTCAAAGCAATTCATATTAATTGGATAATCATATTTTTACATCAAGAGAAGTTTTGGTCTAAGCCTAGATAAAAACGGAGACACCTCCGACCTCTAGAGCTACTTCTAAGACCACTTCGACCTTCAGGGCTCGAAGCCTTCGGGACTTTCTTCTTAGTCCGAGTGCTTTTCTTCTTCGAAGCTCGCAGTTTTTTTTTGCTCTTCTTGAAGTTCAGCCCAAGACAGAAGCCTTTCAGAGCTAGCCTTTGCTGGATCTTCGACCTGATACTCCGAGTCAGACCAATTTATGTACTCGGAGGACGAAGATGCTTCTTTCTTATCCTCTTCCTTGATATAAGCTAAGACTTCACGGTGGACTTCGGGTGCTCTCTCCCCTTGATCTCCGTGAGGAACAAAAAAGCGCAAGCATCGATAAGGCCTTAAGCTTTCAAGGATAGACCACTCTCGAAGGAGACCTTCGTTAAGTTCCAATACTTTGAAGTCAAGCTCCGAAGTGCATGACAAAACCTAAAAGAATAAACATCCAAACAAAGTTCCTTGTTTATAAACTTTTCATTCATTAATATAAGGGGCTTTACAGGATTTCTTATACATGCTTAAGCGACCTATAAGACTAGACCTGCGGGTCGGCTAGCGGAGCAGGTGGCGTCGGAGCTGGCGAAGCTAGAAGCGGAGGCCTCGTTTGATCTTGCTTTTGCCGGCGAGCCTTGTCAAAATAAGCTTTGGCTGCAGCCTTGTGGTCTATTTTCCAGATTGCCCGAAAAGCTTCCCACGCAGAAGCTACATCCTGCGAAGGACGCAACAAGTACTCATCGGCAAACCCTACAAGCATTGAACCCCCAACCGGAGCAACCGAAATCCCAAGAGCTTCGATGTGATGGAGGACTCCAATCCCAGCAACTTGTCCGGAGATCTATCCGTACCGGACGTCGGAGCCCATCATCAGCTTCGTCGCCACTTGAATCATTTTCATCTTCTGATCGAGGGGCTCGCTCGCTACAGTCAAAGATGAAGGGCACATTGTGCCAAAGTATTCCAATGTACCCTAAAGGGCATCCAAGGTATGCTCCACTATCGCAGCATTCTTCATTTCTGCCGCCTCCAGCCCAGCAGCAGCAGCAGACACTTCGGCCATTTTGGACAGCATAGTGCTTTTCTGAGCCATGGCTTGTTGAAGTGAGTCTTGGAGTTCTACGAGTAGTGTGCTTGAAGTGGCTGCTGCATGCCGGAGTTTCTCCACCTCCGCTCTAAGCACCACACATTTGGCCTTTGCCTCTTGGGCCAAAGTTTGGAGTGTAGTGTTGCTCTACCGCTCGATCTGGAGTGCTTCGTCGGTGGCAGCCCTAGCCCTCCATTCTTCGAGGAGCTCCTCCTCCAGTCGAAGTGTTTTTTCTTTGGAGCTTTTAAGGGCAGACTGGAGGGAAGTAACCTTCCTCTTGAGCCGATTAGTTTCAACCTCATTGGAAGTCGCTGCTGCTCTAACAAGGACAAATTGCTGCAAAAAGAGCAAGTACTAAGTAATTCCATTTATTGATTGAATGCACCTGTGGTATGTTGCATACCTGAAGGGCAGCCCTTTCG
Organism: Zizania palustris; assembly: GCA_019279435.1. Lineage (NCBI taxonomy): Eukaryota > Viridiplantae > Streptophyta > Magnoliopsida > Poales > Poaceae > Zizania > Zizania palustris. The sequence continues at coordinate 74,118,939 of JAAALK010000080.1, forward strand.
AGGGCTAGATTGAGCTCCGGGGCTCTGGCTTCGCTCAAGACAGAGACCAAGTCAGAGTTTACGACTTCTTAGCCCTTCTCCGCCAAGGGCTCTAGAAGTGCCCGGAGGCCCGTTCGCTGCTCCAAGAATGGAGCCAACAAAGGGAGCCAAGACAAAGCCTGACGATTGTCTGCGGTTGCCTCCTCCTCCGAATTGCTTGCCGAAGGATCGTTGGAGTAAGGCATCGCTATCAAAACAGGGAGGGGACCGAGGCTCGTCATGCTCTTTCCCCTCCCCACCACGAAAGCTGGAGCAGGGACTCCGGCGGAGGTAGATCCTCCTTCGACTGATGCCCCCTCGGCCGGAACTGCTTTGCCCGAGATGGCTCCAGTCATCGGAGCTGTTGTGTCTACAAAGAGCCTCAACTCCGAGAGAAGCTGAAGCTCCATCTATGATCGGAGCTATGCTACTCCTCGACGCACCTACAACATTAAGGTACTTAATGAATATTTGTGGGTAATAACTGTTACAGGAATTGTAAAGGCAAAAGCTTCGAATTATACCTTCGTCTACGCCTTGAGGTAGAATTGCAGGGTCCTCCAAGACCTCGTACATTCAGAGGTACTCATCGGGGTCATCCCTCGAAGTCCGCTCTGGTGTAGCCGCTGCAGGCGCCTCGACCTCTGACATTATCACCTTGGCCACGGGTGAGTTGGGGATAACCGCCTCAAGCTCTGAGCTCGTGGCAACGGGCTCGGGAGAGCGTGCTGTGTCTACCTCCGCAGCCTCTCGAGAAGGAGCTCTGGCTGCATCCACGGCTTCGTCTTCACTATCATCAATAAGATAGTTCTCGAGGGCCTTCCCCATTCGGGCGTCGGAGTCCTTTTCCCTGGAGTCCTACGAAGACAAGCTCCGAATGCCCAAGGAGGAAGGCGAGGACACTAGAGTCGGCGGAGGAGGAGGTTTTGTCGTTTTCTTCCCCTTCTTGATTGGGGTCTTGATGGTCTTCTTCGAAGGCTCGGCGGTGGCTTTCCTCTTTCGAGGGGCCACGCCGGTCGAGTCGAAGTCTGGCAGAGGTGGGGGCTCCATTCCGAGAGCCCTCCACACTCTGTTGAAGCGCTCCCAGCTTCCCAACAACTCTATCCTTTTTTGCCTCTCCGCCACCGTAGGTGCTCCGAGCACCCATTCGGTGGCTCTCGTTATCTACTCCAGAGCTAGCGCCAAAGGAGACGCTGGAAAAAGGTAGTATATTATAAGTATGTTATTTCTTTCCTAATATATTACTACAGGAAGATCGAAGGTTTACCTAGACTTCGAAGCTCTCCCTCCAAAGCGTTTTGGAATGCTATCAGCCAGTAGGCTCTGAGAGGCGGGATCCGGAGGGCGATGAATTCTTCCGCCAGATCCCGCATGCTCATGCGGCTGGCTATCGAAGAGAGTAACCCAAGTCGTGTTGAGAGCAGGCTTAGGTTCGGAGTGACTCCGGCCTCCTTCCAGAACTAGATTTCTTGAAGGGGCCCCGCGAAGCTAGAGCCTTCTCCGACCACGGCGTAAAACCACCGGGTGATCCAGTTGGTGTACCACTGGTCGTTGATGGCCTTCACAGGTAAATGTTGTGCATGCTCCTTCCAAAGTTGAAAGTTGACGCTTCCGAAGGCTGTCAACACCTTGGTGTCTTCGGGGCCGTCCTGTGGCTTTTGTTGGCAGGTGGCTTCATGGGTGGCGGCAAAGATCTCTAATCTTCCTTCGCATCCTTTCGCCCGAAGGGCCCATTGGAAGACCGCCAGCCTTGCGATGGCGTTGGGGGAAAACTGAGGCAAGGTAATGTGAAACATTTCTAATACCTCTGATAAGAAATAAATCATAGGGAGTCCGAGTCCAGCTTCGAAGAACGCTTTGAAGACCACTACTTCTCCACTTCGCGGCTTCGGGGTCGACTCCGTTCTCGGGACCTGAGTCCTCATTCCGGGGCCCAGCTTCCCGGCCACTGCCTCTTCAATGGATTCTACAATGCTTGTGGACTAGCCGGTGAGGAAGCTTTGCGGGATCTTGTTCTTGGATGGAGGGCGGAGCTCCCGAGGATTTTTGGGCCAAGAACTTCCTAGAACCCCTGCCATGGCCACTGCTTCCGAAGCCACCCAAGCTTGCCTTTGCGCCAAAGTGCTCGCTGCCGCTGGCATAGTTGTGCTGGTCCTCGCCTTGAGTGGATCGCTCAGAAAGGTTGAAGGGAAATTTTGGAGGTTGAAGAAAGTGAGCTTTGGAAATCAGGCTCTGTAAAAATTTTCGGTGGGCTTCGACCCCCCTTTTATAGCCTCTCCACTAGCTACTGCGCTTCGGTCATGTTCACATTGCAGGTTCGACTTCCGCTGCTGACAGGTGGGACTAGGAAGTTAAAAGGTGTGAACCCACGATAAAATTTCGACGGTTACCTTTTTCGGGAGCATAACGGCTACTTGAAGGGTAATGGCTCAAAATTAATGGTTCTTCGTGACGTTCCACCTCCGTAACGGTTCAATTTCCTGCGAAGTGTTCACACAATAGTCCCAATTCGAAGCTTTCATCGGGAATACTTCGATGGAAAATACCCTTTGAATAACTATAACACCCTCAAATTTCTCTAAGTCCTTGAATATGAAAATATTCGTTGCGTATACTGCTTTCCTGCCATACAGGTTAAATCGGAGAAGTGTATTTGAGGGGCTACTGTTGGGGGAAAATACTCCATTTTCAAGACTTTGGAAATCAACGATTAAAGATAATTCACCAACATTAAAGTTCACGTTCATCTCCGGAGGTGATAAAGTTTCTAAGCCGAAGGATACTTCGGCGTCATGATTCGAAGGCATCCTCCGAAGGCTCCGAAGCTTCAATGGAAAACAGCAAGACTGATAAGACGTCTGCCTTATCTATCTTCTCCGAATGTATTTTACTATTTTAACCCTAATCGGGGTACCGAATAGTTTCCACTATGTCGGTTGTAATTGAGGTGTAAATAGGTCTTTTCCTTTGACTTTTTTCCTATAAATACCCACCTTCTTACCCTGTAATAGGCATCGAATACTCAGCTATTCAATACACAATTTCGGACTACTTGAGCTATTTCCTATTCGGAGGCTCGAGATAGTTCTCAGCACAAACTCTGTGTTTGTTAGTTCTTAATCTTCGAGAACCTCTTAGCGTAATCTTTTACGCCAACAATGACATAAAGTTCTCTCTGATGTATTATGGGCATGTAGAGTTGCAAAGCATGGTGCCACCAAGGTAAGTCCATATGAGTTGGAGTATGGACAAGAAGTCGTTTTACCCGTAGAGGTGAATCTTGGCTCATTGAGGTTGATTAAGCTAGATGGCTTATCGGTTGATGAGTATGAAAATCTTTTGAAGGATAATTTGGAAGAAGTGACCAATAAGAGATTAAGGGCTCTAGAGGCTATAAAAGAGACAAAAGAAGAGTGGCTAGAGCTTACAATAAGAAGGTGAGAGCAAAATCATTTCAAGTTGGTGACTTGGTTTGGAAGACGATTTTGCCTTTATGCAATAAAAGCCCAAAATTTGTTAAATGGTCACCTAGTTGGAAAGGTCCTTTTAGAGTTGTTGAAATCGCTCCAGGTAATGCATATTTGATAGAATCTCTGCAAGGAGAGCGATTTCATAGAGCTTTGAATGATAGGTATTTGAAAAAGAACTTCCCAAGTGTGTGGCAAAAACTTAATTGTAGAAAGGCCAACATGGAGCATATCGCCCTTAGCTCGTTGTGCTTTTGGCTCACTAAAGTTTGTCGAAATGCAGGAGGCATGTGTTGATAGAAAAAATGGCATTAATAGTTAAGATTGTCCAAAAGTCAAAATTGGTAATTTGGACCGAAAATATGCAATTCCTGGCACAGACCGAAGCTTGACGTGCTAAAGGCCCATATGCATTGGGCTTCGGCTTCCCCTTCGGCAGCCTTCTTCATAGGCCAGCTTTGGCCCAGAGGGCCCCTTCGATGACATGCTTCACAGGCGGGCTTCGGCCCGACGGGCCTACTTCGGCGGGCCTACCGAAGGCCCACTTTGGGTAGGCCTGGGAGTTAATCTGTTAATAGGTTTTGGGTTGTTTTGATCTCTAATAAAATCTTATCTTTTTTAGCTGAATCCTATTCAGGTTAGAGTTAGAGATATAGTTAGGAACGTCAAGACTAGCCCCTATAAATATAGGGGTGAGGCCGAGTCAGAGGGATCATCTGCACAGATCAACTCCAAAGCCCTAGCTTTGAATCGCATTACTTTCAATCTATATTTCCTTACCTAGGAGTAGCTCTAAAGTCCATCTTTGCGAGTTTGTGATGTAAACTCTCCATGCATCACGTAAAAACCATGGTAAGCCTTGTTGATTCGCTTGTGAATCACCCGTTTAATCTGCGTAATAGATTGCTATCATTTCTATCGGCTTTATTTGGCTACACTTGATAATTCGGTCTCTAGGCCGAATTGGCATTTGATTTTTATGTTTTTGTAGAATTTGCACTTAGATCTTCTTCACCAATAGTTTTTTGCTTAAATCTGATACCCAAAAAGTGATCTTCGGAGCCAGGAGGCTCGTTTCGGAGCCATCAGGCATACCTCCGGCAGGCCTTCGGTTGACAATACCATGCCGGATTTGTCACGTTATTGCCGGTTTGAGTATCTTCATGTGCCGGAGCATCTTCGCATGGGATATACTTCTTGTCGGGGTTGTTTTGTGTTGGAGCTACGTTGAGCCAGACTCTTCGCGTCGACCCTCATCACACCGAAGTCTTCACACTAGGCCTCATCACACTAAAGTCTTCACGTTGAACCACATCGTTTGGCGATGATTTCGCTAGTCGGTTCAATCGGGGCTCATCTTCAATCTGATCAGTCTAAACGCCGAAGGCTAGATGTTGAAGGCCTCGTTCGGTGACCCCCTCGCATAGTACACTTCGATCCAATCGGCTCCGTTCGGTTGGCTAGATTGTTTTTGTTTATACACTTTGGCTAATTGGGTTATTTTCTTACAATCTAATTTCCTGGAAACTCCGCTATTCCCTTACCACTGTTTAAGGGTCGTCAGAACATGACGTCGGCATTGTGTTATGCTTAGGGTTGTTCCTAAGTATCCGCACGCTTTTGGATCGTCGGACCGACGTCAGTGTGTCGGCACATTTTAGTGTCAACAGAAGACAAGCAAAAAGTGAACTCATAATTTATCACTGGAATGTGTTGGTGAAACCCTAGGGTCTAGGGGCCTATTATAGGCAATTCAAAAACAGAAAAAGACACAAATACCCCTAGGGTTTTTTACAGACTCGAAGGCCCACAGGGCAACAAAAATAAAATCCTATCTAAAGGTACTTCATCCTAATCCGAAGCTTTCGTAGCGACTACGGTTTTGCCTCAGGAGTGATTGATCTTGATCTGACGGTTTTGAGATGAAACCAACAAAGCCTCTCCCGATCACCGACACGTGTCACCAATCCACGAATTCAACCGCCAGCAAGTCTCTCCCACTCTCGATCCCTCGAGCCACCTTGTCACTTGCACTGACCTCCCTTTCGTTGACTTGGTCAACACGCTGTCTCGATCATCCTTCTTTCCATGTCTTCCTCCATCTCCACGTGTACGCCTAGGATCTTCCTCAACTTCACCCGACACCCTTCATCATTTTGCATCAAGATCCCCACTTGACCGCGATCATACACCATTGATAGTTGACTCACATCTCAGCCCTGCACAAAATGAGACAAGCAAAACACGAATATCCATGCATAACACACACTGATCCCCTCATTGAACACAACTAGCCAATCCCAAATCCAAATCATTAAAACAGGCAAACTTGTCAATCACTGATCACAAAGATAAAACCACAGTGCAAACCCCACTTGGTTTCTCAGATTAAGCCCGGATTGCCCGAGTGAATATTGTGTGATTTGTTACATTAACAAACATAGTTAGTGCAGAAGGTACAAATATCATTCCCTCCATAATAAGGCAGACATGATTTGTGACCCTAGAAGCCCTGTCATTCTTTCATATTCTTCCTTGTGTGTTATTTCTAATCTTAAGGGAAGAAGAGTGATTTCTCCACACAATCTCCTTGTGTTTTTCGTTGGATCAATTTCTCGATAGTTATGTGGGTGTGTGCTTGAATGTCTTCATTGTTTCTTGAGGACACGACGGTGGATTATGTCAGTGAGTCTATTACTCTTGGAGGTCGAGGTCTCCTAGATGGTTAGTTATTGATCCGCGAGCACCCAAAGTGTGTTGGTGCCTGGATACGTTTGTACAAAGCTTCACCTCATCTTTAAAGAGGTAACCGAATAAAAACCAAGGCTTACAAAGATAAGTTCTTGGTGAGGATTAGGGTTGAAACAAACCTGATCCCTTAGAGTTTTCTCAATAGAGACATAAGATCAGAGGATCTAACCTTCGGGAAAAATCATTGTATCTATTATTATTCTATTGGTGTCATTTTTGGTCGCACGCGTGGCCTGTAAAATCTTCTTAACTCTAGTGCAGGTCCTAAAAACTTGGAGTTCTGAGCGTGCCAATCAGTTTGACTGTACAATTTATAAGGCATGCAAAAATGTTAGTAGCAACAATACGTATCAAATAACACGTATCGGGTGAGAAAGTCTCAAGCATACGATACATGTAAACCAACGGGTGATGCAAGACATGGGTTGAACCATCGAGGCCGATCAGGCAATCGGCCAATATGCAAAACCCACACCACTGGGCCGATGATCGGGCAAGCGATTGCGCTATGCACTCGGGCTGATTGATAATCCTCAATGCCGATGAGATGTGACATGGAATATGCGTCCATAATATTAACTCATCATAACAACAAGATCATACTTAACCAAGACAGTTTGTAAATCACGAATTACTCATAATATTTCGACATATCAGGCATACTTTATTCAGATAAACGATGTACAACAATAAATCAGATACAATAGATCAATATGTTAGACCTAATCGATGACTCCTCAAAATGCGAGATCTAATCTAAATCAATCTAAGACATTATAACGATGCAGCCTTAGATGTAGCTAATACATCGAGATAAATCAATGATTGTACTGACCGAACTAGTGCACTTCAAGAGATCGAAGTGCTTCAGGCTTGAACAACACCAATCTAGTTGATACAACCGCTGAGATTGAACCTTGAATAATAAGAGTGGTGATGCGCCGAGAGTAGTTTTTTTGGATTGGTTGTCTTTCACTATCACAAAAACGGTCTTTAGTGATGCAGCTTTAGTGATGGATAAAAGACACGCGTCAGTAATACACTTTTTGTGACGGGTTGTTTCACACGCGTCAGTAATGATGTCTCATTAGTGATGGGTCAAATAGGACCTGTCACTATAGATGAGGCTGGCAGGGGCGCCCATGTTAGTGATGAGTCATACAGTATTCCGTCACTGGAGGTTAGTGATGGTCTGTGTTGAGACCACGTCACTAAATATGGGGCACCACATTAGTGACGGTTGATATTACAACTCATCACAAAAGAGTGTTGCGTCCAAAAACCCTGAGGCCACCTTTAGTAACATCCTATATGGACAACCGTCATTGATGATATGTATATAAGTGCCTCACGCACAGAGCTCCGCACTTATTTCTCCCAAGTCTAGCCACCGCCGTCTTCATCATAACTGCTGACCGGCAGAGCAGTTGCTGGACTTGCTGATGACGACCCACAATGTTACTTGCTCCAATGGACCGGCCCCACACCGCATGTAGCATCAACATCATCCGACCCAAGGTATGTATTTTTATCCAAAATTATAAATCGTATTTTTGTACGCGGACAAAATACGTGAAATAATTAGAGTCATATCTTGATTGTTTTGTTATTATAGATTACAACAACACGGAGCTGGATGTATCTTGATTGTCGTACTTATAATGATAGTTTATTCGGGTGAGTTTTAATGAATAGTGCTGGAGATGACATGAAAGCTAGTGGAAAGACAACAATGTGGTGTTCTTGTTATGATTGTAGGAATGAGAAAAAGTTTACAAATTCAGAATATGTGTACGACCATTTGCTAAGACGTGGATTCAAGAAGGGATATCATATATGGAACAAGCATGGCGAAGAAGGAGAAAATGAAGGTGAATTAGATCATCAGATTGGTAGTAAAGACGAAGGTGGGGGCCGTTGATACAGATTACATGAGTGAAAATGACATTTTAGGAATTCCAAAAGATAACTATATTGATATTATGGATAATGTTGATTAGATAGCGCATGATGCGGAGGAACAAGTTTCATATTCTAAAGGAGAGTTTGCCAAGTTCCAAAAACTTGTACAAGACTCAAAAACACCAATATATCCTGGCTGCAAAGAAAAATACACAGTCTTATACACTATCTTAGCAATTCTATAAATGAAGGCGACATATGGATGGTCCGATGTGAGTTTCAAAGCATTACTGAATATTCTGAAGGACCTAGTGCCAGAAGAGAATAAGATTCCTACCACCGTGTATGGTGCTAACAAGATCGTATGTCCGCTAGGGTTATATATAGAGAAAATTCGTATGTCGATGTGAGTTACTGAATGATTGTGTTGTATTTTGTGGATAGTATGCATACCTTGACAAATGTCCAACATGTGGGACACATCGATTAAAGAAAAGAAAAAATGATGATGAATTGGACCATGGGTGTAATAGAAGGAATGTTACGATGAAGGTGATATGGTATTTCCCTATAATCCCTCATCTAAAGCGCATGTTTGCAAATGCCAATGAGTCGAGGTGGCACAAAGAGGGTCGTAAGAACGACTCGATGATATGACACCCAGCAGATTCTGCTTAATGGAGAACAATTAATGCTACATTTCCAAGGTTTGCTAATGACTAAAGGAATATTAGATTTGCCATGAGTACCGATGGCATGAACCCTTTTGGTAGCATGAGTAGTATGAACAATATGTGGCTAGTGTTATTGTCTATATACAATCTTCCCCCTTGGCTTTGTAAGAAGCGCAAATATATCATGTTGTCGATCTTAATCTCTCGTCCTAAACAACCTGACAATGACATTGATGTGTACCATAGACCCCTAGTGGATAATCTGAAAATTTTGTGGCACATAGGTGTTGAGGTTTGGGATGAGTACATCCGGGAGTACTTCCAGCTACATGCCATGTTGTTTGTAACAATAACTGATATGCCTGCTCATCGTAACTTATCTGGTCAAACCAAAGGGAAAGGTGAATCGTTCCTATAGTGCTTGGACGAAAGATCAAGCACATGGTTGAACCATTCTAAGAAAATGGTATACATGTGACATCAATGTTTTCTTCCAATGAAACATCCATAGAGAAGAATGAATCTACAGTTTGATGACACTATAGAGAAAGGAGGACATCCTAGGCATTTCAGAGGCACTAAGGTATATGACTAGGTAAAGTACATAAATGTTATACTCGGTAAGCGAAAATGGTCTTCCACAAGTTGTGATGGAATGTGGAACAAGCAATCAATTTTTTTGGAGCTTGAATATTTGAAATATCTCGATGTTCGCCATCCATCGATACAATGCATGTGGAGAAAAACGTGTGTAACAGTCTCCTTGGAACAATGCTAAATATTCCAGGCAAAACAAAAGATCATGAGAATGCTAGAGGGGATCTTGAGGAGATGGGTTTACGACCAGAGCTACATTCACAACAAACAGATAGAGGAAATTTCTTGCCTCCATCTTGCATCAACTTTTCTAGGATTGAGAAGAAGGAGTTTTGTGATTTTTTGCATAGTATTAAAGTTCCATCAGGTTACTCATTGAATATCAGCAAACTTTTCAACATGAAGGAGCTTAAGATGGTTGGTGGAATGAAGACTCACGATTGGCGTGTGATGATGACTCAGATGATTGTTGTCGGAATAAGAAATGTGTTACTGGTGAGTGTAAGAGGAAATAATGAGTTTGTGTTTTTTCTTCAATGCAATTGGATAGAAAATACTCAACCCAACAGTGCTAGAAGAGCTAGAGAAAAAACAATACTTGACTCTCTATTCTTGAGATGTACTTTCCTCCATCATTCTTTGATATTATGGTACATCTGATCTCACATCTCATCAAAGAAATAATATTTCTTGGACTTTTTTCTTACATCAGATGTACCCATACGAGAGATACATGGGTGTTCTAAAGAAATATGATAGGAAACGTTCTTCACCCGAGGGTTGCATCGCACAAGGTTAATCTGGCGAGGAGGTAGTAGAGTGGTGAGTCAAGTACACAGAGCAAATAACCCAATTGGTGTGCCTCACTCTCGCCATGAGGGTAGACTAGCAAGTCAAGGAATATTTGGCAAGCAAACAATTACTCCAGATCGAAAGGCATATGACCAAGCTCATTTCCTCGTGTTGCAACAATCGAGCGAAGTCTCGTCATACATTGTTGAGCACAATCACATGCTCTGTGCGGAGAACCCACCTCATACCGAAGCTCGGATCATAGAACAACACATGAAAAGGTTCAATACCTGGTTTTGGGATCGGATCGCACAATCGTAAACCCTAGTGAGCGAATCTACCAAGCAGCTAGCAATAGGACCTATACACACAGTTACAACATATAGAGGTTATCATATAAATGGTTATACATTCTACACAGTTGATCAAGATAGCAAGAGCACAAACCAGAATAGTGGTGCTCGTATTGATTCCTACGACAACAACGAAGTAAAGAGAATATATTATGGTCAGATAGAGGAAATTTGGGAACTTGACTACCTAGAGTTCAAGGTACCTCTATTCGATGCCACTGGGTCAATGGTGCAAAAGGCATTAAGATTGAAAAGTACGGATTCACAAGTGTAAATATTACTCAGGTCGGCTATAAAGACGAACCTTTCGTACTCGCTAAACAAGTTGCTCAAGTTTTCTTTGTGCATAATACGACAAATAAGAAACTTCATGTTGTCCTAGCTAGAAAGAGATGGATTGTGGGTGTTGAAAATGTGGTTGATGAGGACAAGTAGAATTAGTTTGATGAGATACCACCTTTCATGATCTCAATTATGCCACAAGTTAAACCGGATGAGGAAACTCTGTACCTGCACTCTGACCATTCTAAAGGATTGTACGTTAAGAAAGTGAGAAAACAGACACGTACATGTGTTGAAAAGTGTAAAGTTTAAATTGTATATACATGCAAGTATCGTACAATTTGTATTGATTTGGGTTATGTAATATATATTGTTGGCGTAAAAGATTACGCTAACAGGTTTCTGTAGAAAAGAAACTAACAAACGAAGTGTTTGCGAAGCAAACTGTTCTAAGCCTCCGAAAGGATAATAGCTTAGAATAGTTCGAAAGTGTGTATTGGATCACTTGTAATCGGTCCCTATTACAGGGTGAAATGGGGGGTATTTATAGGCCTAAACATTAAGGAAAAGACCTATTTACCCCTCTATTACAACCGACATTAAGGAAACTATTCAATTTCCTTAATAGGGCTAAAATGGTAAAAGACTAATCTAATAGGATAGAAGATAAGTCTTCCATCTTAGCTGGCAGAAAAGATCCTGAAGGGCTTTGGTTCGAAGGCATACTTCGAACCAGTGTCTGTCATCGGGCTTCGAACCAGGTTTTGGGCATCTTCGAAGATGGTCTTCGGACAATCTTCGAACTGGTTGACTATCTTCATGCTGCTTTGGCAATAACCCCGAAGATGAGATATTTTCCCCCAACAGTAGCCCCTCGAATACGCTTCTCCGTTTGACCTGTAACGTTAGGAGAGCAGTATACGGAAAGAAAAGATAACCAATCATAGGGGTTATTGGTTTTTATTTTATCTTCGAAATGCATGAAGATATGAACTTCGAATCAATTATAAGGTAATTACTTTTCGAACTATCTTAGAACTGACTCAGGAAGTTCAAAAGTCTTTTTAGACTTAGAAAAAATAGCCGTTAGTTCCTGTTTCTAACGGAAGTTATATGATGCGTTATTTCCGGAGGAATATAACGGGCGGGAATGCGAAAAGGCAGAGCCCAAACGGTAACCAACGGAACGATTAGGCTATAAATAAAGAGCCCAAAACTTACCCGATTACCTTTTCACCGCTTTCTCTCAGTTAAAAACTTTTGAGTCCTTTGAGTTCTTGAGCCCTAGCCTCTGAGTTCTTGAGCCCTAGCCTCCATTCCTTCAGATCAATCCAGCAATCGCGATGGTGAAGACCAAGGGATCTGCACCTCCTTCGGCCTTGGCTCGGCAACAGGCGGCCGCAGCAGCAGCAGCAGCAACCTTGGCGGCGACACCTTCGATGCAGGCGGCAGCATCCATGGCGGCAGGGGGGAGAAATCCCCAAATCCCCGACGACCAAGGTCTGTGCCCACCCTCGACTAAGTACTTGGATCAATCTTTTGAGTTGGGGCCGTCTACCTGCAAGAAAGAGTCTTTGGCAATCACAGCGGGGGGAAAGATTAGTGATGGGGTTATGATTCGGAAGCCGGGCAAAGAATCGATTCCATCACCGAGACCCGGAGAAGTTGTAGTGTTCGAAGCTTTTTTCGAAGCGGGCTTGGGTCTCCCGGCTGTGGATTTCTTGGCCGAAGTACTTGACTTGTTTCATGTAACCCTCCCCCAGCTGTCTCCGAATGCTGTAGCCAGATTAGCTATCTTCGAGTGGGCACTGAGAGCCGAAGGTTGTGAGGGGAGGGCTGAAATCTTCGCTGCGCTTCATAGAGCAACTTGTCAGCCAAAGACCTTCGTAGGCTCCGGAGGTGAGAAAGTGGTGGTTTCCTTCGGAAGCATCAATTTTAGGCTTCGTGATGAATATGCCCTGCAATTCCCTGCTAAGGCCATCAATGCTAGATGGTACACCGATTGGGTTCTGAGGTGGTTTTATGCCGAAGTTGGAGTGAGCAGTCCTCTGGCCGGTCCCCTCAAAGAAATCCAGTTCCGGAAGGAAGCCTTAGTGCAACCTGGCGAAGGCCAGCTCGAAGCTCGCCTTAATTTGCTTCAGAAAATCAGCCGAAGGTTGAGCATGCGGGACTTAGCCGAAGAGTTCCTCGGACTGCAAATTCCTCCGTTGATGGCCAACTGGCCTATCGTCTTCGAGGATGACTCGGAAGGCGGTCTTCGCAAGATTAACTATACTTCGAGCCCTGCAGGTAACTTCGAAACCAACATGCATAGTACATACTTACTTCGAAGAAAGACTAACTCGAATTATTTTTTTAGCTTCTTCAGCCCCTATTACTTCAGAGCAAATTGTAAGGGCTTCGGAGAAGATTCTAGGCGCCCCAACTCCGTCGGAAAAAGAATGGCGAATCAAATTGGTCGGAAGTTGGGAACGATTTAACAGAGTATGGGGAATGTTGGAGTTAACTCCACCCCCTCTGATGGACTGGGTGCCTCAAGAGAAAGGACCCAAGAAAAGAGTAGCTGAAACCGGAGCTTCCAGCTCCGCAAGGACTCCGGTGAAGAAGGTGGCTCGGAAGCCGAAGAACCTCGCACCTTTAGATCCTGTACCTTCGAGCTCAAGAGCTTCAATTTCTAGTTCTAAAGAAGACGAAGGTATTTTATTAGTGAAATTAATTGATGAAGATGCAGCTCAACGAAATATTCACATTGAAGATACTGCAGGTATTCCGGAGCCTCAAGCCAACATCGAAGAAGTAAGAGCTCCGGATACCCAAGAGGAACAAGTCGAAGCCCCTATGGGTGTAGATGAGGTCGAAGTACCTGCGAACGTACCGGAGTCTGGAGATAATGCTGATCAACCAATGACTTCGGTAGTTCAAGAAGATATAACTCAGGACGGAGTTCCTGTGAACGAAGGTGGGGTTGAAGTCACTATGGCTTCGATTCCTGAAGAAGTAACGAGGACTCCCCAGGACGATGCTCCTGCAGTCCAAGATTTGGCGGCTGATTCGGATGAGGACTACACTTTTGATCCTCCGATCAGTCCGGTGCTCGATATTCCAGAGAATGTCGAAGGTAAATTTTGCATAATTCTTATCAATTTTTGCAAAATTATACAATGTATAATATTTCTGTTTTTGCAGAGCCTCCTGTTGTCGAAGTATCTCACGAAGATATAATTCAAAGACCTTCGACAACTTCGGAGCCACAACCGGAGGTTAGTCTACCGGGGCCTGGAAGAGGAAAAAGACACATAGAGCCTCTCCCTGCTCAAGGATCGACTTCATCTGAGTCAACAGATGAAAGTGAATCGACTGAGGGGGGGCCATCTTCAGAAGTTCCAAGGGCCTCGGAAGAACTCTCCGGACCTTCGCTAAGCAGAGCTGATCAGAAGGCTTCAGTAATGCTTCCTCTCATAACTCCTTTTTTGGAGGAGAAAACCGGACTTGGGACTTTGGTTAAACCCTTAGGTCAAGCCAGTCGCAAAGTCGGGGAAACAGAACTGGTAGCCCTTTTAAGCAGAGCGAAGGGTTCGGAGCTTAATCTTGCTGTGGAAAGAGCAGCTTATCAGGTATAAAGCATCTTCGAACTAACTAGCAAATTATATATGAATAATTTCTTATTCCAGTTTTTCTTTTTTCTTAGCAAGCAGTCTTAGCCCGCGCTGCGGCTTTATCGAATGAAAACGAAATTGCTCAACTTCGGGAAGAGAACGAAGCTCTTCAAAGAAATTTTAACTTCTCCGAAGGTCGAGTAGCTCAGATGGACAATGTAATATCAGCAGAGCGAAGGGCTAGGCAAAGCTTGGAGGCTGCGAAGAAAGAGCTCGAAGCAGAAAGAATTGTGCTTCGGGCAGAGATTGAAAGACTGCGGACGGAGGATGCTGCCAAAGGGTCTGAACTTGTAAGGCTACAAGAAGAAGCTGGCCAACTCCGGACTCAGAAGAATGCTTTGACTACGGAGAATGCTAGAATCTCCGGAGTTTTAGCAGAAACGACTTCGGTCAAGGATGCACTTAATGCGGAAAAGCTCAAGTCTGAGAAGGTGGCTTCGGAGGTCATCGAACAGATGCTAGGTGTCTTGGAGTACTTCGGTACTACTGGATCACTACCTTCGGATGACAATGTAACTCTGCTGCGCCGGCTAAAGAGGATCCAAGGAGCAGCGAAGCAAATGAAGACGGCAGGCATGCGTTATGGAGAACTCTCCGGACAAGTGTCTGCCCTTGGAATACTTCGCTACTACGAGGATTTGGGCCGAACAATCACTCCGAGCGCAGAGGGCTCCATCATCTTCGACGACGCGAGACTTTTGACTCCTTCCGAAGGCGTAGCTACTGCTTGGCGAGCCTTCCAGACTTCGTGGAGAGCCGAAGGTCGATCTGCGATCAAGGCTTGGATTGATGAAGGCCAACGCCAAAAGCAAGTTCGGAGCCAAGCTTCGAGCAGTCAACCTCCGTCAAACCCGCAGGTTTAGGATTATTTAGGATTTTTTGATTATGTAAAGCTGATGCTTGTAAATATTTATCAATGAAAATCTTGCTTGTCATATTTTTAGGCTTTGCCTCTTATGGAAGATATCGAAGTGTTAGAGCTTAACAGCGAACTTCGCTCACTGTGGAACACCTTCGAACTTCTAAAGAGTTATAAGCGTCCTCGATTTCTTATTCCTCGAGATGACTCCGGCGTTATTGCGCCCGAAGTAATCAAAGACGTATTGTCTTATATCAAAGAGGAAGATAAAGAGATTGACGCAAACACCTCGTCTTCTGAAGACACTAATTGGTCCGAAGACGAAGGTGAAGCCCAAAATAAAAGATCTGAAGATCTTAGAAGCTGGGAGAGAAGCCCCGAGCGGCTTCGAACTTGGGCCGAGCTTCAACAAGAACAGAAGGATTTTAGAGCTTCGAAGGGGAGGAAAAGAGTTAAACGTAAAGTTCTTAGAATTTCCGATGTTGGAACTAGTCGTTCCACCCCTAGCTCTCGGGACCGAAGAGGTCTCCGATTCCTTCTTGGTATAGATACCAATTTTTCATAATGTAATCTGTAAATACATTTATTTCAATAATGAATGCCGATTTAAAATTGTCTCCATAATTACTAGCCCCTCTTTGGGTATAAGCAACTTCGAACTGTATTCAAAGATGGTTATGCGCAAAGAAAAAACTTCGGAGTACAATTTTTTGGGGGTTCGGAGCCCCTCTGTCATTTAAAGATCTTTTGAAATCTTATAAAATGTCTTCGACCTTTGTAGTCAGAAGAATGGTAACTTGGTACCTTTGTTTGTTTCATGAAAGAAATCAATTGAGATAACTTCCAGGACACTTTAGTGTCTTAAAAAATTTGTCACTTTGGACGCATATGAACAGACATTCGAAGCTCATGGCTTAAATGCTGTTTTGCTTTAGCCACCTTCGGCTATTTTTGCAGAAGTCTATCAGCCGTAGCTTGGACTTCGCAGAATTGTAGCCACCTTCGGCTATTTTTGCAGAAGTCTACCAGCCGGAGCTTGGACTTCGCAGAATTTGGCCACCTTGGGCTCTTTTTTGCAGAAGTCTACCAGCCGGAGCTTGGACTTCGCAGAATTTGGCCACCTTGGGCTCTTTTTTGCAGAAGTCTACCAGCCGGAGCTTGGACTTCGCAGAATTTGGCCACCTTCGGCTCTTTTTACGGATGTCTGCAAGCTGCAGCTTGGACTCCGCATATTTTGGCCACCTTCGGCTCTTTTTACGGAAGTCTACCAGCCGAAGCTTGGACTCCGTAGAATGTGGTATTGGCTCTTTTACGGATGCCTACAAGGTATCAGCTTGGGCTCCGGATGGATTTCAGCCACCACACCGGAGGCTTCGACTTTATGGGTACGAAGTCCGGAAATACAACCCAGCTTAATGACACTTCCCTCTCGATCGACTTCTGTCCCAGCGCGTCCGCTCGGGAAACTAGGAGTGTCAAGGGGAAGGCAACCATCAGGGTGTATGCTTTATTAATTTAGAGGTGATTACAAGCGAATTACAAGGAGCCCTTATGCGAAGTATCGCTTTAGGTGCTCCGCATGCCAAGTATGTGCTAACTCTTCACCTTCTAAATTAGCTAATTTGAATGAACCAGGGCGCCCTGAGCGGACAATTAGATATGGACCTTCCCATTTATTGCCTAACTTCCCTGGTGCTATAATGCTTCGTAGAACAAGATGACCCGGCCTTAACTCGCTGAGCTTAACCTTCGGGTCATACCAAGTCTTCGTCTGCTGATGATACTTTGATAAATTAGCTACAGCCCGAAGTCTTGTTTCTTCTGACAAATCTAACGAAGCTTGTCTTTCTTCTTCGATGTCTGGTTCGGTACTGCGAAATGAGCCCCCTTTGAGCTCTGTCGGAGTCATTGCTTCATCTCCGAATAGTAGTCTGAACGGAGTAAAACCTGTGGACCTTGTTTGCGTAGTCCGAATGGACCACAGAATCTTCGGAAGCTCTTCGGTCCACAGTCCCTTTGATAATCCTACTATTCTTCGATTTAGCCCTGATAAAATATTTCCATTGGCTCGCTCAACGGCTCCATTTGACTGAGGATGTCTTACTGCAGCAAAACATAGTTGAATGCCTAGGTCTTCGCAAAACTTCCTGAAGGGTTCTGCGTCGAACTGTGTTCCATTATCAACTGTGAGATATCTAGGCACTCCGAACCGGCAAATAATGTTCTTCCAGAAGAATTTCTGTACATTATTCGAAGTGATAGCTGTTAAGGGCTCTGCTTCTACCCACTTAGAAAAATATTCAATAGCTACCACTGCGAACTTCAGATTTCCCTTTGCTAACGGAAAGGGACCAATTAGATCCATACCCCATCTGGCCATAGGCCATACCGGAGCAATGACTTGAAGAGCTGTTGGTGGGCGATGACTCCGTCGACCCATCCACTGGCATCCTTGACAAGTGCGGACCAAGCTCTCTGCATCAGCTGTTATTGTGGGCCAATAAAGCCCCTGGCGAAGTGTTTTTCCTGCCAGAGCTCTAGGGGCTAAATGACTTCCACAAAGGCCTTCGTGAATTTCTCGAAGAATTTCTTGGCCTTCGGCTTGAGATATACATCGGAGTAGAGGGGAACATACTCCGGCCTTGTATAATATACCGTTGATTAACTGATAGTTTCTTGCTCTGAGCTTTAATCTTGACAATTGGGGCTCTTCGGGCAAATTTGTTCCTCCTTGCAAGAGTTCTATGATCGAATCTTTCCAATCTGCACTAGGAATGCAGAGAATCTCTGCAGAGGCAACTTGTGGCACCGAAGGTACATTGAGCTCCTCATAGAAAGCTTCGTCAGGCACATCCACAGCTCCGGCAGCAGCCTTCGCTAAAATGTCCGCTTGCACGTTTTCAGCTCTTGGTATACTCCGAATGGAAATACCCTTGAAATGTGCTTCGATCTTGCGAATTTCTTCCAAGTACTTTGCAAGCTGTGGATGTCGGACTTGAAAACTTTTGTCTACGTGCCCTGCTACTATCTGAGAATCTGTTTTTATAATTATCCTTGTAGCCCCTAGAGCACGTGCTTTCCGGAGTCCCAATAAAATTCCTTCGTACTCCGCTATATTATTGGTAGACTTAAAGTTGAGTCTTGCGGAGTACATTGCTCTTTGTCCTGATGGTGAAATCAATACTGCCCCTATGCCTGCTCCGGATGCTTGGAAAGCCCCATCGGAGTAAATAGTCCAAACTCCGTCATCTGATTTCTCCGGAGTCAACTTCGCAGGTGGAGTCCACTCTGCTACGAAGTCTGCTAGGACTTGAGATTTGATAGCTGTCCTTGCCAGGAAAGATATGCCGAAGGGTGCTAGTTCTACTGCCCACTTTCCAATTCTTCCAGTGGAATCTTTGCTTCGGAGCATATCTCCTAAAGGATACGAAGTTGGTACAATTACATTATGAGCCAAAAAATAATGTCTTAGCTTCCTCGAAGCCATTATCAGAGCATAAACGAACTTCTCAAGTTCGGAGTATCTTGTCTTCGCTCCTGACAATGCTTCGGATACAAAATAGACAGGATTTTGGACCAACTTCCCATTGATATCAGCTTCTCTGACAAGGACTGCGCTGACAGCTGAGCCTGTAGCTGCAAGATACAGAAGTAGGGTTTCGTCCGCAATAGGCACCGTAAGTGTAGCAAGATTGCTGAGATAATCTTTAATATCTTCGAAGCTTTTCTGACACTCCGGTGTCCATGCAAAATCTTCGGACCCTTTCAAAGCTTTAAAGATTGGCAAGCTCCTCTCCGCAGACCTTGATAAAAACCTGCTAAGTGCGGCCAGACGTCCGGTCAGCTTTTGCACTTGCTTTAAATTCTCCGGAGGAGCCATCTTCTGCAGCGCAGTTATTTGACTAGGGCTAGCTTCAATTCCCCTGCTTGAAACTAAGTACCCTAACAACTTTCCAGCCTTAGCTCCGAATATACATTTTTCGGGGTTAAGACGGATCCCACATGCCCGAAGGCTATTGAATGTTTCTGCTAAGTCTAGGCTATGTTGGTGCTTTAAAGCACTCTTTATTACAATATCATCCATATAGGCCTCCACATTGCGACCTAGTTGATGACCTAGAGCCTTAGCAACTAATCTTGAAAAAGTAGCCCCGGCATTTCTTAGGCCGAAGGGCATTCTTACATAGCAGAAGACTCCCGAAGGAGTTACAAAGCTCGTCTTGATTTCATCTTCGCGCTTCAACCATATTTGATGATAACCGGAATACGCGTCGAGGAAGCTTAGTAACTCCGAACCTGCAGTGGAGTCAACTAGTTGATCAATTCGGGGCATGGGGTAGGGGTCACGTGGGCACGCTTTATTCAAAGATGTGAAATCAATGCACATGCGCCACTTTCCGGAGGACTTCTTCCTGACGAAGACTGGGTTGGCTAACCATTCTGTATGGGCCACTTCTCTGATAATCCCAGCCTTCAACAGTTTTTCAACTTCGTCCTTAGCTAGAGCAGCTCTCTCTGCGGACATCTTCCGGAGCCCTTGTCGAACAGGCCGGGCCTTCGGGTTTACAAGCAAGCTGTGTTCAATAATATCCCGATCGACTCCGGTGATATCTTCGTCAGACCAAGCGAAGACATCCAAATTTTCTTCTACGACCTTTTCCAAGGAAGCTGCAACTTCGGGAGGTAAATCTTTACCAAATTGAAAGGTGTATTCTTTACCATCTTTGACAATGACCTTCGTTGCAATCTCTCCTTCGGGACTTGGTCTTGGAAATGACTTCTTCGAAGCTTCGGAGGAGGCTGAAAAAATTTCATCATTTTGAACGCTGTTTACTTGCCTCGGATCAAGAGGAGGACCGTGACCATATTCTGCCCTCCGAGCCATGGCTTGATCTCCGAAGATTGTCAGAACTCCTGATTGTGTGGGCATCTTTATGCACAAGTAGTTGTGATGCGCCACAGCTCCGAACTGATTCAACATGCCTCGTCCGAAGATGACATTATAAGCATACGGGGCATCTACCACATCAAAGATAACTTCTTCAGTTCGGGCTAGTAAACCTTCTCCGAAGGTTACTTCCAGGCCTATCTGGCCAAGTGCATCTAGCGGAGGTCCTGCGAAGCCTTGCAGAGGACGAGCCGCTGGGAGGAGATGCTTCCGGGAAATGCATAACTGATCGAAGGCTTGTACAAATATGATATCGGCCGAGCTACCTCCGTCAATTAGCACCCTTCGGACTTCTGTCCCTGCAATATCAGCAGTAATAACCAATGGATCTGCATGCGGGAACTTGATACCAGCTGCATCCTCCGCAGAGAAAGATATTGGAACATGAGACCACTCCGGCATTGCAGCTGCAGATGACGAAGTCCCAATGTGGCCTACTTCTCGAACGTACTCTCTTCGCTGTCTCTTGGACATGCTTCCGAGGGTACCTCCTCCGGAGATAGGGAGAACTACTCTCTTCCCTCTATCTTGCCCTTCTTCTTGCTTCGGAGGTGGCATAACATTGGCCACCGGAGGATGCCTTGCAGCATCAAAATTTTCTATCCGCGCCACAGCCTGGACCGGCTCCGGGCGCACTGCTGCTGCTGGACTTCGGTCGGTACTACCTCGACCCGAAGTTCTCTCCAAGTATTCTCCCCGAAGGGTAAGAATAGCCTTGCAGGTGTCAGTTGCATGGCTTCGATTCTCTCCATGAATACAGCAAAAAAGGGTCTGGCCCTTGCCAGCCGTTTTCCCTGGCGGCCTCCAACCGCTGGACTTGTTCCCCGCAGACTGTGGAGCTCTTGGTGCAAACTTCTGCGGGGGTGCAATGTTTAAGACTTCAGAGCGAGGGTGCTTTTGCCCTCTTCTTCTATCATGTTGCACTTCGGAGACTGGTTCTTGCGGCTGTGCCGAAGTCTTCAACTCTGCTTTAACTTCCGTCAATACTGTCGAAGTAGCAGTAGTCCTCCGAAGCCAACCTTCTTCTGACTTCGAGTACTCCTCGAAGTACGACATCAACTGTGATACTGTGGTGATGCTCTTCCGATGCAATTTATCCAGAAGGCCTTTATGACTGACGCCTTCCCGAGCCGCATCAACCACTGAGGATGTAGACAACCCCCGAATTTGCGACTTCGTGTGAGCGAAGCGCTTGAAGTACTGTCTCAATGTTTCTCCGGGGAGCTGTTTCACTTGGAAAAGGCTTCCTGTCGACATGGGGGGCACGAAGGTGCCCTGAAAGTTACTTATAAACTTCTTCTTCAACTGTGACCACGAAGCGATTGATCCTGGCTTTAAAGACCAGAACCATCTCAACGCCACTCCTTGAAGGGCTAACGGGAAGCACTTCGCCATAGTTTCTCTGTCTCCGCCACTAGCCTCAATTGCTAGGGCATAAGAACGCGCAAACTCACTGGGATCTTCGTCTCCGGCATACTTGCAAAGCTTCGAAGCTTTAAACTTCGGATCGAAGCGAACCTTCTGAAGCTCGGGATGCAACGGAGATTCATTGTCGTAAGAGGCGTTCTCCGGGGCTTCGGGATAATCAAGATCGTCGTCTTCGTGCACTTCGGGGATAGCTGGGGTGGCTTGAGGGTGAAGCCTGTTTGCAGCCTCTTGTCGCCACCTCGCTACCTCGGCTTGAAGATTGGCCATTTGAGTGGCCATGTCTCCAAGGCTATCTTCATCTCCTCCGGAAGGACCTTCCAGGTCTTGAGAGCTGGTATGGTCAGTTTGAATCGGAATGGAGGGTGGCAGAGTGGCTCCGGGCGATCGAAGTATGGAAGGGGTTGGCGGAGAGGTTTGTATCCTCGAGGGATAGAAGCCCCTTGCGGAGTTTGAGGTGGAGGGATAGTCGAAGACCCTCCGACTTCGACTGTGTCGAAGGGTATCTCTCCGGAGATCCGAGAGGACCTCCGAGTGGGATTGCGAGGTGCGCTCCGCTTAGGAGGCATAATGTAAGAAGTTGGTAGAGAACGAAGTTTTTTGGACTAGGTTCCCCACGGACGGCGCCAACTGTTGGCGTAAAAGATTACGCTAACAGGTTTCTGTAGAAAAGAAACTAACAAACGAAGTGTTTGCGAAGCAAACTGTTCTAAGCCTCCGAAAGGATAATAGCTTAGAATAGTTCGAAAGTGTGTATTGGATCACTTGTAATCGGTCCCTATTACAGGGTGAAATGGGGGGTATTTATAGGCCTAAACATTAAGGAAAAGACCTATTTACCCCTCTATTACAACCGACATTAAGGAAACTATTCAATTTCCTTAATAGGGCTAAAATGGTAAAAGACTAATCTAATAGGATAGAAGATAAGTCTTCCATCTTAGCTGGCAGAAAAGATCCTGAAGGGCTTTGGTTCGAAGGCATACTTCGAACCAGTGTCTGTCATCGGGCTTCGAACCAGGTTTTGGGCATCTTCGAAGATGGTCTTCGGACAATCTTCGAACTGGTTGACTATCTTCATGCTGCTTTGGCAATAACCCCGAAGATGAGATATTTTCCCCCAACAGTAGCCCCTCGAATACGCTTCTCCGTTTGACCTGTAACGTTAGGAGAGCAGTATACGGAAAGAAAAGATAACCAATCATAGGGGTTATTGGTTTTTATTTTATCTTCGAAATGCATGAAGATATGAACTTCGAATCAATTATAAGGTAATTACTTTTCGAACTATCTTAGAACTGACTCAGGAAGTTCGAAAGTCTTTTTAGACTTAGAAAAAATAGCCGTTAGTTCCTGTTTCTAACGGAAGTTATATGATGCGTTATTTCCGGAGGAATATAACGGGCGGGAATGCGAAAAGGCAGAGCCCAAACGGTAACCAACGGAACGATTAGGCTATAAATAAAGAGCCCAAAACTTACCCGATTACCTTTTCACCGCTTTCTCTCAGTTAAAAACTTTTGAGTCCTTTGAGTTCTTGAGCCCTAGCCTCTGAGTTCTTGAGCCCTAGCCTCCATTCCTTCAGATCAATCCAGCAATCGCGATGGTGAAGACCAAGGGATCTGCACCTCCTTCGGCCTTGGCTCGGCAACAGGCGGCCGCAGCAGCAGCAGCAGCAACCTTGGCGGCGACACCTTCGATGCAGGCGGCAGCATCCATGGCGGCAGGGGGGAGAAATCCCCAAATCCCCGACGACCAAGGTCTGTGCCCACCCTCGACTAAGTACTTGGATCAATCTTTTGAGTTGGGGCCGTCTACCTGCAAGAAAGAGTCTTTGGCAATCACAGCGGGGGGAAAGATTAGTGATGGGGTTATGATTCGGAAGCCGGGCAAAGAATCGATTCCATCACCGAGACCCGGAGAAGTTGTAGTGTTCGAAGCTTTTTTCGAAGCGGGCTTGGGTCTCCCGGCTGTGGATTTCTTGGCCGAAGTACTTGACTTGTTTCATGTAACCCTCCCCCAGCTGTCTCCGAATGCTGTAGCCAGATTAGCTATCTTCGAGTGGGCACTGAGAGCCGAAGGTTGTGAGGGGAGGGCTGAAATCTTCGCTGCGCTTCATAGAGCAACTTGTCAGCCAAAGACCTTCGTAGGCTCCGGAGGTGAGAAAGTGGTGGTTTCCTTCGGAAGCATCAATTTTAGGCTTCGTGATGAATATGCCCTGCAATTCCCTGCTAAGGCCATCAATGCTAGATGGTACACCGATTGGGTTCTGAGGTGGTTTTATGCCGAAGTTGGAGTGAGCAGTCCTCTGGCCGGTCCCCTCAAAGAAATCCAGTTCCGGAAGGAAGCCTTAGTGCAACCTGGCGAAGGCCAGCTCGAAGCTCGCCTTAATTTGCTTCAGAAAATCAGCCGAAGGTTGAGCATGCGGGACTTAGCCGAAGAGTTCCTCGGACTGCAAATTCCTCCGTTGATGGCCAACTGGCCTATCGTCTTCGAGGATGACTCGGAAGGCGGTCTTCGCAAGATTAACTATACTTCGAGCCCTGCAGGTAACTTCGAAACCAACATGCATAGTACATACTTACTTCGAAGAAAGACTAACTCGAATTATTTTTTAGCTTCTTCAGCCCCTATTACTTCAGAGCAAATTGTAAGGGCTTCGGAGAAGATTCTAGGCGCCCCAACTCCGTCGGAAAAAGAATGGCGAATCAAATTGGTCGGAAGTTGGGAACGATTTAACAGAGTATGGGGAATGTTGGAGTTAACTCCACCCCCTCTGATGGACTGGGTGCCTCAAGAGAAAGGACCCAAGAAAAGAGTAGCTGAAACCGGAGCTTCCAGCTCCGCAAGGACTCCGGTGAAGAAGGTGGCTCGGAAGCCGAAGAACCTCGCACCTTTAGATCCTGTACCTTCGAGCTCAAGAGCTTCAATTTCTAGTTCTAAAGAAGACGAAGGTATTTTATTAGTGAAATTAATTGATGAAGATGCAGCTCAACGAAATATTCACATTGAAGATACTGCAGGTATTCCGGAGCCTCAAGCCAACATCGAAGAAGTAAGAGCTCCGGATACCCAAGAGGAACAAGTCGAAGCCCCTATGGGTGTAGATGAGGTCGAAGTACCTGCGAACGTACCGGAGTCTGGAGATAATGCTGATCAACCAATGACTTCGGTAGTTCAAGAAGATATAACTCAGGACGGAGTTCCTGTGAACGAAGGTGGGGTTGAAGTCACTATGGCTTCGATTCCTGAAGAAGTAACGAGGACTCCCCAGGACGATGCTCCTGCAGTCCAAGATTTGGCGGCTGATTCGGATGAGGACTACACTTTTGATCCTCCGATCAGTCCGGTGCTCGATATTCCAGAGAATGTCGAAGGTAAATTTTGCATAATTCTTATCAATTTTTGCAAAATTATACAATGTATAATATTTCTGTTTTTGCAGAGCCTCCTGTTGTCGAAGTATCTCACGAAGATATAATTCAAAGACCTTCGACAACTTCGGAGCCACAACCGGAGGTTAGTCTACCGGGGCCTGGAAGAGGAAAAAGACACATAGAGCCTCTCCCTGCTCAAGGATCGACTTCATCTGAGTCAACAGATGAAAGTGAATCGACTGAGGGGGGGCCATCTTCAGAAGTTCCAAGGGCCTCGGAAGAACTCTCCGGACCTTCGCTAAGCAGAGCTGATCAGAAGGCTTCAGTAATGCTTCCTCTCATAACTCCTTTTTTGGAGGAGAAAACCGGACTTGGGACTTTGGTTAAACCCTTAGGTCAAGCCAGTCGCAAAGTCGGGGAAACAGAACTGGTAGCCCTTTTAAGCAGAGCGAAGGGTTCGGAGCTTAATCTTGCTGTGGAAAGAGCAGCTTATCAGGTATAAAGCATCTTCGAACTAACTAGCAAATTATATATGAATAATTTCTTATTCCAGTTTTTCTTTTTTCTTAGCAAGCAGTCTTAGCCCGCGCTGCGGCTTTATCGAATGAAAACGAAATTGCTCAACTTCGGGAAGAGAACGAAGCTCTTCAAAGAAATTTTAACTTCTCCGAAGGTCGAGTAGCTCAGATGGACAATGTAATATCAGCAGAGCGAAGGGCTAGGCAAAGCTTGGAGGCTGCGAAGAAAGAGCTCGAAGCAGAAAGAATTGTGCTTCGGGCAGAGATTGAAAGACTGCGGACGGAGGATGCTGCCAAAGGGTCTGAACTTGTAAGGCTACAAGAAGAAGCTGGCCAACTCCGGACTCAGAAGAATGCTTTGACTACGGAGAATGCTAGAATCTCCGGAGTTTTAGCAGAAACGACTTCGGTCAAGGATGCACTTAATGCGGAAAAGCTCAAGTCTGAGAAGGTGGCTTCGGAGGTCATCGAACAGATGCTAGGTGTCTTGGAGTACTTCGGTACTACTGGATCACTACCTTCGGATGACAATGTAACTCTGCTGCGCCGGCTAAAGAGGATCCAAGGAGCAGCGAAGCAAATGAAGACGGCAGGCATGCGTTATGGAGAACTCTCCGGACAAGTGTCTGCCCTTGGAATACTTCGCTACTACGAGGATTTGGGCCGAACAATCACTCCGAGCGCAGAGGGCTCCATCATCTTCGACGACGCGAGACTTTTGACTCCTTCCGAAGGCGTAGCTACTGCTTGGCGAGCCTTCCAGACTTCGTGGAGAGCCGAAGGTCGATCTGCGATCAAGGCTTGGATTGATGAAGGCCAACGCCAAAAGCAAGTTCGGAGCCAAGCTTCGAGCAGTCAACCTCCGTCAAACCCGCAGGTTTAGGATTATTTAGGATTTTTTGATTATGTAAAGCTGATGCTTGTAAATATTTATCAATGAAAATCTTGCTTGTCATATTTTTAGGCTTTGCCTCTTATGGAAGATATCGAAGTGTTAGAGCTTAACAGCGAACTTCGCTCACTGTGGAACACCTTCGAACTTCTAAAGAGTTATAAGCGTCCTCGATTTCTTATTCCTCGAGATGACTCCGGCGTTATTGCGCCCGAAGTAATCAAAGACGTATTGTCTTATATCAAAGAGGAAGATAAAGAGATTGACGCAAACACCTCGTCTTCTGAAGACACTAATTGGTCCGAAGACGAAGGTGAAGCCCAAAATAAAAGATCTGAAGATCTTAGAAGCTGGGAGAGAAGCCCCGAGCGGCTTCGAACTTGGGCCGAGCTTCAACAAGAACAGAAGGATTTTAGAGCTTCGAAGGGGAGGAAAAGAGTTAAACGTAAAGTTCTTAGAATTTCCGATGTTGGGACTAATCGTTCCACCCCTAGCTCTCGGGACCGAAGAGGTCTCCGATTCCTTCTTGGTATAGATACCAATTTTTCATAATGTAATCTGTAAATACATTTATTTCAATAATGAATGCCGATTTAAAATTGTCTCCATAATTACTAGCCCCTCTTTGGGTATAAGCAACTTCGAACTGTATTCAAAGATGGTTATGCGCAAAGAAAAAACTTCGGAGTACAATTTTTTGGGGGTTCGGAGCCCCTCTGTCATTTAAAGATCTTTTGAAATCTTATAAAATGTCTTCGACCTTTGTAGTCAGAAGAATGGTAACTTGGTACCTTTGTTTGTTTCATGAAAGAAATCAATTGGGATAACTTCCAGGACACTTTAGTGTCTTAAAAAATTTGTCACTTTGGACGCATATGAACAGACATTCGAAGCTCATGGCTTAAATGCTGTTTTGCTTTAGCCACCTTCGGCTATTTTTGCAGAAGTCTATCAGCCGTAGCTTGGACTTCGCAGAAATTGTAGCCACCTTCGGCTATTTTTGCAGAAGTCTACCAGCCGGAGCTTGGACTTCGCAGAATTTGGCCACCTTGGGCTCTTTTTTGCAGAAGTCTACCAGCCGGAGCTTGGACTTCGCAGAATTTGGCCACCTTGGGCTCTTTTTTGCAGAAGTCTACCAGCCGGAGCTTGGACTTCGCAGAATTTGGCCACCTTCGGCTCTTTTTACGGATGTCTGCAAGCTGCAGCTTGGACTCCGCATATTTTGGCCACCTTCGGCTCTTTTTACGGAAGTCTACCAGCCGAAGCTTGGACTCCGTAGAATGTGGTATTGGCTCTTTTACGGATGCCTACAAGGTATCAGCTTGGGCTCCGGATGGATTTCAGCCACCACACCGGAGGCTTCGACTTTATGGGTACGAAGTCCGGAAATACAACCCAGCTTAATGACACTTCCCTCTCGATCGACTTCTGTCCCAGCGCGTCCGCTCGGGAAACTAGGAGTGTCAAGGGGAAGGCAACCATCAGGGTGTATGCTTTATTAATTTAGAGGTGATTACAAGCGAATTACAAGGAGCCCTTATGCGAAGTATCGCTTTAGGTGCTCCGCATGCCAAGTATGTGCTAACTCTTCACCTTCTAAATTAGCTAATTTGAATGAACCAGGGCGCCCTGAGCGGACAATTAGATATGGACCTTCCCATTTATTGCCTAACTTCCCTGGTGCTATAATGCTTCGTAGAACAAGATGACCCGGCCTTAACTCGCTGAGCTTAACCTTCGGGTCATACCAAGTCTTCGTCTGCTGATGATACTTTGATAAATTAGCTACAGCCCGAAGTCTTGTTTCTTCTGACAAATCTAACGAAGCTTGTCTTTCTTCTTCGATGTCTGGTTCGGTACTGCGAAATGAGCCCCCTTTGAGCTCTGTCGGAGTCATTGCTTCATCTCCGAATAGTAGTCTGAACGGAGTAAAACCTGTGGACCTTGTTTGCGTAGTCCGAATGGACCACAGAATCTTCGGAAGCTCTTCGGTCCACAGTCCCTTTGATAATCCTACTATTCTTCGATTTAGCCCTGATAAAATATTTCCATTGGCTCGCTCAACGGCTCCATTTGACTGAGGATGTCTTACTGCAGCAAAACATAGTTGAATGCCTAGGTCTTCGCAAAACTTCCTGAAGGGTTCTGCGTCGAACTGTGTTCCATTATCAACTGTGAGATATCTAGGCACTCCGAACCGGCAAATAATGTTCTTCCAGAAGAATTTCTGTACATTATTCGAAGTGATAGCTGTTAAGGGCTCTGCTTCTACCCACTTAGAAAAATATTCAATAGCTACCACTGCGAACTTCAGATTTCCCTTTGCTAACGGAAAGGGACCAATTAGATCCATACCCCATCTGGCCATAGGCCATACCGGAGCAATGACTTGAAGAGCTGTTGGTGGGCGATGACTCCGTCGACCCATCCACTGGCATCCTTGACAAGTGCGGACCAAGCTCTCTGCATCAGCTGTTATTGTGGGCCAATAAAGCCCCTGGCGAAGTGTTTTTCCTGCCAGAGCTCTAGGGGCTAAATGACTTCCACAAAGGCCTTCGTGAATTTCTCGAAGAATTTCTTGGCCTTCGGCTTGAGATATACATCGGAGTAGAGGGGAACATACTCCGGCCTTGTATAATATACCGTTGATTAACTGATAGTTTCTTGCTCTGAGCTTTAATCTTGACAATTGGGGCTCTTCGGGCAAATTTGTTCCTCCTTGCAAGAGTTCTATGATCGAATCTTTCCAATCTGCACTAGGAATGCAGAGAATCTCTGCAGAGGCAACTTGTGGCACCGAAGGTACATTGAGCTCCTCATAGAAAGCTTCGTCAGGCACATCCACAAGACTCAAAACACCAATATATCCTGGCTGCAAAGAAAAATACACAGTCTTATACACTATCTTAGCAATTCTATAAATGAAGGCGACATATGGATGGTCCGATGTGAGTTTCAAAGCATTACTGAATATTCTGAAGGACCTAGTGCCAGAAGAGAATAAGATTCCTACCACCGTGTATGGTGCTAACAAGATCGTATGTCCGCTAGGGTTATATATAGAGAAAATACATGCATGTATGAATGATTGTGTTGTATTTTGTGGAGAGTATGCATACCTTGACAAATGTCCAACATGTGGGACACATCGATTAAAGAAAAGAAAAAATGATGATGAATTGGACCATGAGTGTAATAGAAGGAATGTTACGATGAAGGTGATATGGTATTTCCCTATAATCCCTCATCTAAAGCGCATGTTTGCAAATGCCAATGAGTCGAGGTGGCACAAAGAGGGTCGTAAGAACGACTCGATGATATGACACCCAGCAGATTCTGCTTAATGGAGAACAATTAATGCTACATTTCCAAGGTTTGCTAATGACTAAAGGAATATTAGATTTGCCATGAGTACCGATGGCATGAACCCTTTTGGTAGCATGAGTAGTATGAACAATATGTGGCTAGTGTTATTGTCTATATACAACCTTCCCCCTTGGCTTTGTAAGAAGCGCAAATATATCATGTTGTCGATCTTAATCTCTCGTCCTAAACAACCTGACAATGACATTGATGTGTACCATAGACCCCTAGTGGATAATCTGAAAATTTTGTGGCACATAGGTGTTGAGGTTTGGGATGAGTACATCCGGGAGTACTTCCAGCTACATGCCATGTTGTTTGTAACAATAACTGATATGCCTGCTCATCGTAACTTATCTGGTCAAACCAAAAGGAAAGGTGAATCGTTCCTATAGTGCTTGGACGAAAGATCAAGCACATGGTTGAACCATTCTAAGAAAATGGTATACATGTGACATCAATGTTTTCTTCCAATGAAACATCCATAGAGAAGAATGAATCTACAGTTTGATGACACTATAGAGAAAGGAGGACATCCTAGGCATTTCAGAGGCACTAAGGTATATGACTAGGTAAAGTACATAAATGTTATACTCGGTAAGCGAAAATGGTCTTCCACAAGTTGTGATGGAATGTGGAACAAGCAATCAATTTTTTTGGAGCTTGAATATTTGAAATATCTCGATGTTCGCCATCCATCGATACAATGCATGTGGAGAAAAACGTGTGTAACAGTCTCCTTGGAACAATGCTAAATATTCCAGGCAAAACAAAAGATCATGAGAATGCTAGAGGGGATCTTGAGGAGATGGGTTTACGACCAGAGCTACATTCACAACAAACAGATAGAGGAAATTTCTTGCCTCCATCTTGCATCAACTTTTCTAGGATTGAGAAGGAGTTTTGTGATTTTTTGCATAGTATTAAAGTTCCATCAGGTTACTCATTGAATATCAGCAAACTTTTCAACATGAAGGAGCTTAAGATGGTTGGTGGAATGAAGACTCACGATTGGCGTGTGATGATGACTCAGATGATTGTTGTCGGAATAAGAAATGTGTTACTGGTGAGTGTAAGAGGAAATAATGAGTTTGTGTTTTTTCTTCAATGCAATTGGATAGAAAATACTCAACCCAACAGTGCTAGAAGAGCTAGAGAAAAAACAATACTTGACTCTCTATTCTTGAGATGTACTTTCCTCCATCATTCTTTGATATTATGGTACATCTGATCTCACATCTCATCAAAGAAATAATATTTCTTGGACTTTTTTCTTACATCAGATGTACCCATACGAGAGATACATGGGTGTTCTAAAGAAATATGATAGGAAACGTTCTTCACCCGAGGGTTGCATCGCACAAGGTTAATCTGGCGAGGAGGTAGTAGAGTGGTGAGTCAAGTACACAGAGCAAATAACCCAATTGGTGTGCCTCACTCTCGCCATGAGGGTAGACTAGCAAGTCAAGGAATATTTGGCAAGCAAACAATTACTCCAGATCGAAAGGCATATGACCAAGCTCATTTCCTCGTGTTGCAACAATCGAGCGAAGTCTCGTCATACATTGTTGAGCACAATCACATGCTCTGTGCGGAGAACCCACCTCATACCGAAGCTCGGATCATAGAACAACACATGAAAAGGTTCAATACTTGGTTTTGGGATCGGATCGCACAATCGTAAACCCTAGTGAGCGAATCTACCAAGCAGCTAGCAATAGGACCTATACACACAGTTACAACATATAGAGGTTATCATATAAATGGTTATACATTCTACACAGTTGATCAAGATAGCAAGAGCACAAACCAGAATAGTGGTGCTCGTATTGATTCCTACGACAACAACGAAGTAAAGAGAATATATTATGGTCAGATAGAGGAAATTTGGGAACTTGACTACCTAGAGTTCAAGGTACCTCTATTTCGATGCCACTGGGTCAATGGTGCAAAAGGCATTAAGATTGAAAAGTACGGATTCACAAGTGTAAATATTACTCAGGTCGGCTATAAAGACGAACCTTTCGTACTCGCTAAACAAGTTGCTCAAGTTTTCTTTGTGCATAATACGACAAATAAGAAACTTCATGTTGTCCTAGCTAGAAAGAGATGGATTGTGGGTGTTGAAAATGTGGTTGATGAGGACAAGTAGAATTAGTTTGATGAGATACCACCTTTCATGATCTCAATTATGCAACAAGTTAAACCGGATGAGGAAACTCTGTACCTGCGCTCTGACCATTCTAAAGGATTGTACGTTAAGAAAGTGAGAAAACAGACACGTACATGTGTTGAAAAGTGTAAAGTTTAAATTGTATATATACATGCAAGTATCGTACAATTTGTATTGATTTGGGTTATGTAATATATATATATATATATGTGTGTGTGTGTGTGTGTGCAAACTATGTCATAACTTGAAATCTGGAAGTACTACTGATTTGGTTATGTAATATATATATGTGCAAGCTAATGTGTCATAAGTTGAAATCTAGAAGTAGTACTGATTTGGTTATGTGATATATATATATATGTGCAATATGTGCATAACTTGAAATCTAGAAAATCTGACCTTATTAGTGACGGGCAAGAACTACAGCCAATCACTAATGATCATTGCTGATGGGAAACCGTACTGCCCGTCACTAAAGAGTGTTTTGTAAAAATACTACTTTGATCTAATTATTGCTGGCAGTTAGTGGAGGTAAGTAGCTGACGCATTAATTGCTATTAGCATCCTTTAAATACACTGGTTGCTTGCATTTTGATTTCAGAACATTAGATTTTGCTCTTACTCTTCTTGCTTCTTTTTCTGCCTTGGGGGTTTATGGTGGATGTTGCCTGGCTCGATACATCCACAGACATATGGAAGTGTCATACCAGGCTTCATTCCACATAAACTATGCCATGGTTTCGTTTACAAGAAGCACAAACACTTTGTGGTCAATTTTATGTGTCTGCACAAGTGTCGTGTCTTTCATTATCAGTGACAGGTGGTAATTCCAATCCATCACTGATGACTCCCCATAGTGACGGGTGATAACTACTACCCATCACTGATAACTCCGCGAAGTGACGGGTGATATTTACTACCCGACACTGATGACTCCCGCTTATAAATAGCCGGCCCCGAAGTGAATCGGTACGCTTTCAATTCTTGCAACCCTAACCCTAGCGCTCTACCATCTCCATCGTCGCCTTCATGCTCCCCGCCACCCCCACCATTCTCCACTTCGTCCTGGCCATTCGTTCCATCATGTGTGATCGTCCATTATGTCCCACGTGGCCTCCGCTCTGCCGTCTGTTCTGTCACGTGTGGCCTCCGCTCCGCTGTCCATTCTGCCGCGCATGGACGACCCTACTCGCCGCGCGGCAGTTCAGCTGCATCCTTCTCCTCCTAAGGTCCTCCTTATTTTTGTGCCAAATATTTGCTCAATGAAGATAATGCTATTAATTTGTGCAATATGAGGATGTTTGTGACAATTTAGTTTAATTCTATTGTTTTCACAAATTTATTAGTGCAACACAATGATGTCTCATTAATTTGTGCTCTATGATGCTTTGTTCATTTTTGTGCTCAATATTTTCTCTATGATGATTAATTAATTTGCTCAATGAAGATAATGCTATTAATTTGTGCAATATGAGGATGTGTGTGACAATTTAGTTTAATTTTGTTGTTTTCATAAATTTATTCATGCAATGATCTCTCATTAATTTGTGCTCTATGATGCTTTGTTCATTTTTGTTCTCAATATTTTCTCTATGATGGTTAATTAATTTTTGCAATATAGATAATTCTATTAATTTGTGACACACATCTATGATTTAAATTGTAGCATAGTGGCGAGGAGGCCATTAAGTTGGTAGCCCGACATCTAAGAGCAATCATGCATGTTCAACTAAATTTAATGATATATGTTATATTTTTTTATATATTTTTTATTTCAATTATTATTTTAGTTGGTTTTTCAAGAGCTTCTTGTTCCTTATCTTGTTGTAAATATTTTTGAAAAATAAGTTAGAGTCGCGTAACCGATTACTTCATCTCCCGTTCGGGAGTGTTGGATTATAAATATGACTAGGCAACCGTTCATATTTATAGAAAGGCACTCTCGAATTTTCCACGCTTGGACAGTTCGGGGATGTGCGGCCCGCATAGCTAGACCACGTGGTCCCATATGGTTTTAGAGAGAGTTTCAGTGGTGTCTCCTTGTTGTTCTCTCGATACACAACCCTCTCGATTCTGAGTCAAGATGTGTATTTGGAGAATAGCAGGGAGATGTCCAATAGGTAGTGTCTAACGATCATTTAATTTTTTAATGAAATAATAAGGTCTCCATTCTCTTAATGTTTAGATGTCTACCCATTCCTCTATTGGGTCTTCTAGCTCCACCGACGAGGTCGAGTTAGCAATCAAGAAGCCCAGGATGCAAGCAAAGTGGCCAACGAACAAGATAACCATCAAGGAGATTGACAGTAATGGCCTACCAAAAGAGCAAGTGGCCTTGCAGCGCTTGAGGAAGCTTGCAGGACTGGTTGCATGGGTGAGGGTCCCATTGAACTTGAGGAACTTCAATGATCTCAGTCGAGAGCAGAAGACTGCACTCTACAATGGCGGGATCAACAACTACCTTGAGTTTCCTAAGACCTCAAAGGCGGCAGCAGTAAAGACTACCCTAAACATGATATCCAATCTATGGTGGACTTACAAAAGCAACCATATGAGGTAATTTGTTGTCAAAAATGTCGATCCCTTTAGAAAGTACATGTTCTTGAAAAGGGAGGATTGGAACCAATTTTTCATAATGAAGAGCTTAGATGATTTCAAGGTAGAAAGCTCTGCCAAGAAAGAGCTCCAAGCTAGGAATAAGCTACCCCACAACCTTGGTTCAACTGGTTATGTGGGGATGAAAGATAGGTAGTTAGTTGAAGATGCCAAGATAGCTAGTGAGGGCAAAGAAAATCCATGGCTGCAGTTTCTCGGGGAGACTGACAGAGAGTGGTGAAGTGACATGGACCATGAGCGAGGCAACGACAATGGCTGAGAAGGTCAAAGATCTTATAGCGTAGTCATCGGAAGGATCATTAAATGACGTGTGGGAGCACGATGAGCTAACAACCACTCTTGGCAAACCAGAGCACTCTGGTCACGTGCGGGGCATCTCTAGCTCAAAAGGCTGGAAGCATGGTATAGGACCGAAAGTAGCGACCAGAGGGGGGTGAATGGGCGCCTAAACATTTCTTGCTAAAACATATTTTAATCCCAACACCCAAATGAACTTAACCAGACAAATAATATTATCAAAGCAAATTGTAGGAACTAAAGTTATCTATGCTAAAAATGACCGGTGTCCTAATTAAAATGATATCACAGATGAATTAAATAAAACTACTGTAATAAATAAGAACACCTAGATAAATCACGAAATATTTATTTTTCAGTCTAAAAATAAAATACTAATTAAATGAATAAAAACATGTAACATCCAGAAATTAATATAGAAATAAAACTAAAATATTTCAAGTAAATCTAGAATAAAAATATTACTGCACCTATCAATAAATTTTCAGTTTATACGAATTGATTAAAGAATATTAAAATAAAAATATACGAGTACTAAAAATATTTTGGCAGATTAATTTTCCACGAAATTTCTAAACAATTTTTTCGCTAATTAATTAATGGATGATTATCTCTAAAAATGATCTACTAAAAAATAGGAGATCAAAAACTTACCTTCGTCTCGTCGACTTGGTTCCTGGCCTGCACGCACCCGCCGAACAGCATGCGCTGTGGCCATGTGAAGAAACGCTGCTAGCACTAGAATGCTTGCGTCCGGCCGCCGCACGTGAGCCCGAGCCTATGACAAAAAAAAGCCGGCTGCTGTTGCTGTGGAGAAGCAAACCAAAAGAAAAAAATTCCTGTACGCCAACGTGGTCGCATGCGAATGACTACGCTTTCCTGCTGCCGCGCAGCACGCCTTGCCGTGAGACACCGCCACATGTTGAATGAAACCCTGTTGCCGTGGGGCCCGCCTGCCTGCACGTTGCCCGAGGCGCTGTTTTAATTCCGCCGGAGAAGAGAAAGCAATGCCTGTGTGTTTCGCCGGCGGCAGGAAGAAACTATGGCGAACCAAAAAGAAAACTTGCGACGGGAAAATTTGTTGGACTGTAGATTGTAGATTGATCTGAAAAACAAAACAGTCATCTATCCCCAAGGAGATAGGGGCCTATTTATAGGAAAATCCTAATACATGAAAAGACTAATTTACCCTTAGGTAAAATAAACTGACTCTAAAATAAATTCCGAAAATTACTAAAATATTCTTAGAAAAATTACCTGACTTAAATAAAAATATTCTAAACTTAGAAACTAAATATTAATATCCTAAAAACGCATTAAACATAGATTGTCAGTTTTACGCCGAAACTAACAAAGCGTCCACCGTCTTCGCACCGGGTACCCAGATTGGGCCGACCCGACCCCGCAGCTTCCTCAGCCCGGCAATCGCTCGCCTTCCGTGTACCTGAGTCAAACCCAGTCAACAGACCAGTGGATCATCTGCCGCTCCTAGCCATGTACCCGGATTGGGCCAGCCCGACTCCACGGCTCCTCTGCCCGGCCGTCGCTCACTGCCCGTGTACCTGAGTCACATGCGCTTCAGACTCGGCAGGTCTTCATCTCTCCCTTCCATTGACATCCATTGACAATCACTCATCACATCTGGAATATCAAAACCATATTTTTCAACATGGTTTCTCAATCTCCCCCTTGATGAGTGCATTGTCAACACCCTTTCAGCTCGTCTTCAGAACCTGCAAAACATGTGGAAACAGGAAAACAAAAACAAAATAAAATCGAAGAAAGAAAATAAAAGTTTAACCCTAATGACCAAAAGCCAAATAGAAGCAAGGAAAAAATGGTCATTATGGTTAACCAAAATAAAGCCTCAAAAACCTCAAAAAAACAAGTGCAAATCTCAGAATGACCAACAAGAATAAACTCCCCCTGAAATAAATCCCAGAGAAAGC
The DNA here is from genome assembly GCA_019279435.1 of Zizania palustris. Classification (NCBI taxonomy): domain Eukaryota; kingdom Viridiplantae; phylum Streptophyta; class Magnoliopsida; order Poales; family Poaceae; genus Zizania; species Zizania palustris. The sequence continues at coordinate 74,155,848 of JAAALK010000080.1, forward strand.
CAAAAATATATCCAAAATTTCTCCCCCTTGTTGACAAGTGGACTCATCAAGTGAGACTAAATGCACTTAAAGAGACATAAACACAAACTCCCCCTGAAATGCAGCTCCCCCTCAAAATATGCTATGAATGCAGATGGGGTGCAGGTGGAGTTAAAAAGCATGCTTCTTAGATATGATTAACTGCAATAACAACATCTAACAGGTATAGCAAAAGATATACTGTCTAAGATACATGACATGATCAGTGCAATAGATGATATCTTAAGAAAGTCATTAGCACACATTTTTCGATTTTTGCAAAACAAAAGCATCACCACATTTTCTAGTTGACAAGCAAAGTAAAGCATGAGATGCAAAAGCTAACTGATATCTACCAAGATAAGCATTGTCCAAAACAAAGTGCTTTAGCAAACTTGTCATCTTTTTAAATTTTTCAGACCAATTCTTTTTCCTTTCATTTCTGCCAGGGGTTATTTGCATGTCAAACCTTATGCTAACCGACCAAGTCAAGCCTAGGCCAGAACTGGACCATCAGAAGCTTAAGACATTGGTCTTGGCATACATTACACCATCCTAGTTCATACCAAAGTGCTATGGTAAGCAGTCCAGAACAATGCAATGCGACAAAACAAACCCACCTGGATCTTTTCTAATAATCATAAAAATGCATAAATTTTTCATTTTTCTGGATTTTTTATCATTTTTATAGTACATTTTTCATATATAAAGTATATAGATGTCCAAATTGCATATCGGCATCTAAGTAAGGATCTAGCTACAAGGCATGTAAAAGGTAGCGAAAGCATTCAGCCTACACATGCTAGTTACCAGAAGCAATGGTGATCATTTTTCAATTTTAAAGCATAAAAGCCATGCATATGACACATATCAGATATATCATGTGAACTGAACCAGAACATGATCATCGACAAGTAATCAAAAACATATACTAGCTAGAGAAAGTAAAGCAGATTAATCATATAGCAGAAGCAAGCTCAAAATGTGGTTGATGATTATGCATGATATGAACGCACACACAAAAAGACTCAATAAAAATAAATAAGAAGGAAAAACTGATACCAATGAAAAGGTGACTCAAATATCCTAAAAGGATACACAACTCCCAAAAACACGATCAATAATCATGAGTGGGACCAAACGGACCAATGCCAGGTTTAGTAAAAGTGTTGAACCAGTGTCGTGCCATCTGCGCGTATGTAGGAAAGCAAAAGGAATCATATGAGTATGGACTGAAGCGCGGATCAAAGCGCGGTCCTCTGTTCTTCCTGAAATCACGGTCGCGAGATCCAAAATCGTATCTATAACGAGCCGGAACTCTGCCGGAACGGAAGCCACCCTCCGGAGCACGATCATAAAAACCGTCTCCTCTACCACCACCTACACGACGTGGCCTGGCCTCTAGCCTCTCTCCACGTCGAGGGACTCTCTGTCTACCACCCTGCTGGTAGAACTGCTCCTGCCCACCTCGAGCTCTCTCTACTCGCTCAACCCGCTTCCTCCTGAAGCAAAACTCCTCAAGATGCCCGTCTCTCTGACAAAACTCACAGTGATAGGTAGGCTTCTTGGGATGTTGTTGTGGTTTATGGTTCTTAGGCTTGGTGGTGTTGGGTGTAGCATCTTTGGTGTGAGAGGGTCCAGGTAAAGAATCAAGAGAGGTGTGAAGAGTTTTAGGCTTAGGAATCCATATCTGCTTCTTAGGTGGAGCTTTAGGTTGTTCTTGTATCACTCCATCCTTTGGCTGACTATCCTTAAAGGACTCAGTGGAGTGAGTCTTGGGATATCTCTGTTCGGGAGTCATCTTACTCCACTCCACTGCATGGCTAATGGCGCTCTCAAAATCAGCCTTGGTATATGTGTAACCTACTCCAAAACCATCATGTCTCTTGAACTGCTGGATCATCATGCCGAGTTGTGGCTCTCTAGCACTAATCCAACTCAGGATTGAACGGAGGTAAAAGTTCTCATTCTGAACATCAGCTAGCTCCTCTCTCAAAGAAGCTAACACCTCCACCTGTGACAAGCAGATCTCACACTCTTTATCAACTTCGACAGACTTCTCAGCTTTTAGCTTGATCAACTCCATTCTAATGGACAAACTGTTCTCACAAATAGTGGGTGGAACTGACAAGGTCTCAAGCTCTAGCTTATTCTACTCCAACTCAGCTCTCACTCCAGCTAACTCGCTCAACTGCTCATCACTCTTGGCTCTCAGCTCAGCTATACTAGGTAAATGGGATGGGCAGTTTACACAAGGTGCAACGACAGTGGCATGGGCATCTTTTAGCTCATGCTGAGCGCCCTCAAGCTCAATGGCCAATGCGTCTCTCTCATCTACTCTCTCTGTGTACCTGGACTTAAGAGTCGTCAGGTCACACAACAGCACCTCACAGTTAGGACACTCATCACTATCACCCAAGCAAGGAGAAGAAGACAGACTCTCAAGCTTACCATTTGCTGTGGCAAGCTCACTCTCAAGCTCATCTATCCTCTTCTTAGCCCCTCTAAGCAGTTTCTCTCTATACTTTAACTCCTGACTGTTCTGTTCTAGTAAATTAATAACTTCTTGTTCATAGGAAGATGCCTTCTCATCGTCTTCGTCGTCGGAGTCGTCGAAGGAGTCCTTCTCTTTCTTCTCCCCAAGAGCCATTGAGCAGAAGCTCTTGTGGGATCTTCGGCTATGACGTGAGCGACTCTTTGGCTTGTCCCCGAAGCCCATAAAACAGAGGCCCGCCGGATTGTCCCTGTCCTTCCCCTTCCTGATCACGATCTCTTCATCACTTGAACTTGAAGACGAGGAGGAGGACGAGGACCTCTTGGAGTATCTTTTCTCCATCTCAGCGAAAAAGGTCTTGTCTCGCTTCTTGTTCTCACGCCTGTAATCCTTTAGAGCCTTTCGAAAAAATCTTGTCTTGGGCTTGCCCTTTGTGGAATTGTCATTCTTGCCGGAGTTGTCGCCGGTCCCCTTCTTGTAATTCTTCTGCTTGGGGCAGTCGGCGATGAAATGACCTGGGTCACCACACTCAAAGCATCCAGATTTTGTGCCGTGTCTCTTAAACATTCTCTTATCATAGACACGTCGCACCCGGTTGTTAAACAAGCACAGATCATCATCTCCTAGAGTATCAAGTTGTTCCTCAGAGATAGACATCAAGGAAAAAACAGTACAACTCATGGCATTAGGATCAGCAGACGGTGTCGCAAGTGCCAGAATCTTGGAGCCAGAATCAGTGAGATTTGATCTCAACTGGATATCGACCTCTGAGGCCTTGAGCTTGCTAAAAAGCTCTGCGATGGTCAAGGTATCATAAGATGCGTTCTCAATAATAGAAGAGACCTTGATCTCCCAGATCTTAGGGTCCAAGGTATGGAGTACCTTAAGCGCCTGTTCATGATCCGAGACCAGCTGATCACGCTCGGCCTTGTTAACGCGAAGCTTGTTAATGATCGATTGAAAACGACCAAACAAAGCCTCAACAGTCTCACCCGGCTTCTGTGAAAAATTTTCATACTCACGCCGGTAGGTCTGATAAAGTCTAGCCTTGACCTGAGCTATCCCCTCATGATGTACCTGGAGGGTAGCCCAGATCTCTCTAGCAGTGGTGAGATGGCTAACACGTTTGAACTCACTAGGACCTAGACCAAAAAATAAAATGTTCACTGCCTTACTATTATTTTGATGCTGGGTAATTATATTTTCAGCTGTATCCACAGCAATAGTCGTAATGGTGAAACTAGGATGAACACAAATCTCCCATATGTCCGAGCTCTGGCTCATAAGGTATGCTCACATGTGAGTCTTCTAATAAGTATAGCCAAAAGCCTCTAGGGATGGTGAGAAACCAAGGTTTGGTTTCGGAGTGTGATGAGTGATTGACAGGATTTTTACCCTCTGGTTCGAAGGGGTACCTCCGAAGGGGGTTCGGAGGTGGTTTCACCGAAGGGTTCGGTGGTTTGGTTGCTGCAGCTGTTGCAGCGGAGTGTGCCTGTCGGAGGGGTCCGACAGTACATGATGACTGGGTTGTACCGAAGGTCTCGGTACTTTGGGCGGTACACCAGAGTGTGTGTGCCGAAGGTTGCTAACCCGGAGAGGTCTCCGGAGTACTGGATACACTTGTCTGTTTGTCTATGGTGCGCAGGGGACCGCGGAGGCGATGGATGGTTCGCGCAGGTGAACCTGGGTCAAGCGGGAGGCTTGATGCCAGGGGAGCGGGGAGCTCCGTCACGGTGGCTGCGAAGGGGTCTGGGTCGGACCTCGGGTCGAGGTGCACCAAGAGAGGGCAGTAAGTGCGGAGCGTGGCTCCGGGTGAAGGTACTCCGAGACAAAGTCCTCGGAGGCGAGGCACTTCGAAGGGTACTCCGGATGGAGTGACTTCAGAGTTTGGTGGTTCAAGTCCTCTGCGGAGGCAAGGCGTTCGAAGTGTGCTCTGGAGGGAGACATTCGAAGGTACCCGACGAAGGTCTCAGAAGTTGAGGTGCATCGAAGGCATGGTCCGGGTGAGGCTCATCGAGGAGTGTGCTCGGGGAGAGACACTGCGACGAAGTGCTCATGGAATGCTTCATGCGTAGGCCTTGGACGAAGGAGGGACTTCGAAGGGTGGTATTCCGAAGGTGGGGCTTCGGAGTGAGGAAGGCTTCGGAGCGAGGCTAGCTCTAGAGTGAGAATGCCTTGTGGTACCTCGGCCATACATGGCTTTGGTACACGGACTGACGGAGTGCGAGCTGGGAGTAGCTGCGAAGCCGTGGTGGTCCACTCCGGAGGTGGTGGTGCGAAGGCCCAAGGGCTTTGACGGCTTCGGCTCAAAACCATCACGTATCGGAGGCTGACTTCGGTGAAGCGAAGGCCGTCAGGCACAAGGCTTCTCACCGAAGCTACCGCACCCCTCGCGTGCGAAGGGGGGCTTCAGAAAGGTCAAAGACTGCAAAGGCTGACACTGTCTGCTCTGCAAAAAGCTGACGCTGTCCCCTCTACAAAGCTGACAGAGAAGCCTCCAAATAAAGTTAGACTACCTTTTGTACCCCTCTGTTCTGTAGAGACAAAACTGGTGTAAACCCTAGGGGTAAAGTAGTCATTTCACTTGGGTGAACTGTGGGCTATAAATATGGGAGCTGGGTAGGTAACATTTAACACTTTGAGCATTTACTGTTGAGCTCCTGTACCAGCCTCCTCACACTTTGAATACATCCAGTGAGTTCATTTTAGTGTTCCTTGTTCAAGCGGCGAAGCCCTGCTTCTGTGTGCTTTTTGCTTGAGCTTGTTTTACATACCTCGCTGCATACTTCGTCCATTTGTGTGTCACCTTGAGTGACTTGTGACAATGCATCGAAGCCTGTGTTGACGAAGTGTGCTGTGTGCGAAGTGTGTTTTTCAGTGCGCGTTCGCTCTGTGTAACAGGAGGCTAGACCTCGCTGCTTACTAGCGAAGCCCTGTTCGAAGCCCGTTTAGCTTCTCGCGTCAAAGCCCTTAGCGGAGTCCACTTGTGTTCGTTTAGACCTTCGCAGTACGAAGCCCAGCACCAGTTGCTGTCGCTAAGTATTAGGTCGTAGTCCTCAGAGGGTAGTTCACTCTTGCGAAGGGTGAAGTGCGAAGCCTGCTCGAAGCACCCTGTGTGCGGAGCCTGCACTGACTTAGCAGAGTTATTTTGGGGGTTGTGTGTGGAGCGAAGTCTGCTTGGCTTCGGACTTTTACTCCTTGCGAAGCCTGTGTTCGGAGCTGTCAAGTACCTCCGAACAATACCTTCGAAGGTTGGTGTTCGAAGCCTGTTCCGCAGTAGACAGAATTAAAACCGAAGGCTGTTTTTAGCATGAAATTTTAAAAGCTCCCATTCACCCCCCCTCTGGTCGCCGTTTCCATTCCAACAATTGGTATCAGAGCTGGTTAAGATCACCAGTTGACCTTAACCGGTTTTGTGATCTGTTGGCGACATGGACAGAGCTAGTAAAATTCCTCTGTTCGATGGGACTGATTTCGCATACTGGAATGTGCGCATGGAGGCTTACTTGCTAAGCCAAGGAAATGCTATTTGGGAGATTGTGGACTCACAATACTCCATCCCTGAGACTCGCACCTCTCAAACAGAGAAGGATCAGTATAATGCCAACTCCAAGGCAAGAAATATACTGTTCATTGGTTTGAGTAGAAGTGAGTTCGATAGGGTGCAGCACCTTAGGACTGCTAGGGAAATTTGGACCACTCTCACTATTTTTCATGAGGGCTCTACTCAGATCAAGGCCAGGCGCCAAAGCACATACAATCAACAGTATCAGCTGTTTGTGCAGGCACCTGGTGAATCTATAGATGCCATGTTTTCGCGCTTTGATGCTATAGTGAGTAACTTGCGGTCCAACGGGACGCTTGCTTACAATGATCATGATAGGGCTATCAAGCTTCTCTGTGCTCTTGACCGTAGGATATGGGAAGTGAAGATATCCAGCATTGAGGAGTCCGCAGGTTATGACACATTGACCTGTGATGAGCTCTTTAGCAAGCTAAGGTCCACAGAGATTGCCAAGGCATCTCTTGCTGTGCACAGAAGCTCTTTGCCACAACCATTGGCATTGGTTTCTAGCACTAGTCGTGGCATCACTGCAGAACCAAGCACATCTGGTACTTGTGTTCTTGTAGATGGTTTTGCTTTGTCCTCCCTGGTCTCCGTCACAAAGGAGCAGGTGGACACTCTGGATGATGATGAGCTTGCTCTCATTACCAGAAGGTTCACCCGTTTTCATCGTGAGAGACGGGATCAGAGGAGAAGTGGTTTTAGTGGTTGCTTTGAATGCGGTGACACTTCTCACATCAAGGCAAATTGGCCAAAACTCAAGAAGAGAGATGAGAGTGAGCGACCCAAATACCACAAGAATGAGAGGAAACCCTTTGTGAAGGGCAAGCGCGGCAAGGTGGCTAAGAGAGTAGCCAAAGCCGCTTCCAGAGCATTTGTTGCTGCTCTCAGCGACATCGACACTTCCTCAATTGAGCAGTTGAGCTCTGAGGAGGAGGAGTCCCCAAGGAAGGAGGACAAGAAGGACAAGAAGGGATGAGACTTCACCGGCCTTTGCTTCATGGCCGACAGCGATCACAGCGGCGATGAGCTTGACTCATCTGAGGTACCTCTATCCTATGACCAGCTTTCAATAAAATTAGATGAGCTGAATGAAGTAGTTCTTGGTCAGGATAGATTACTTGTGCAAGCCGCTAGAGAAAGAAAAGACCTTAGACTTAGGCTAGAATCTGTTTCTACTGAATATGCCATGCTTAAGTCTAAATTAAATGATGTTGAATGTGAATCTTGTATTGTACTCATGAGTGAGCTTGCTCAGTTGCGTTCTGTACATGCTCAAACTCTTTCTGAGCTTGAGACTGCACAGAAGCAGCTTTTGGTGGTTGATTCTAGACCTCATGATATTATTGAATGCATGAACTGTTCTTTATTGCGCGAGAGCATTAATTTACGTGATAAACATGTTCATGATTTAGAGGCTAGATTGGAGAGGGCCGGTAGTTCTAAGGATGTGCAGCCTGTTTGTGACACGTGCATTACCCTTAAGGACCAGCTAGGCACCGTTAGAGAGCGAGCTGAGAACCTCATGTCTGAAAATGAATACCTTCTTTCTGTGGTTAACAAATGCAACGAGGGAAAGGGTAGGATGAATTTGCTCTTGGCCAAAACCAAGATGTGTGCTGACAGAGCAGGGTTAGCTCTAGGTTTGGGTTTTGAGAGGATTCCCTCAGATAGTGGAAACAAAACTATTTTTACCTCTCCCACTACCCTAGAGAAAGAAAGAGCTCTGTTAGACACCCCATCAGCCAAAAAGCCTACCCAACCACAAAAGAAACCACTCCTCTTGCCAAGAAAATCCCTCCAAAGAAAACCACTCATCAGAAGCCCAAGGAGCCTGTGAGAGTTGCTCCTAAGACCCATGAGAGTGCCCCGAGGAGAGTGTTTCATTGTTCCTATTGTCAGTGGGCGGGTCATTTGGTTGGGTTCTATTTTCTTCGCATCAAGGATGAGCGACGCTCTCAGGCGATGAGTTACCAGGACATGCATTACCCATCTTTAGGTATGCATGAGTCTGAGTGTTACTATCGTCCTGCTTTTGAGGCTCCTCGTGCTTCTCGGAGAGGTGTTGCTCCTCGAGGTGTTCACCATGTTCCATATGGTGGTAGACCCCGGGCGAGTAGCTTTGTACCTCGTCAGAGTAGGAGACCTCGACATGTTGTTCAATCACAGCATGTAGGTAGACCTCGCACTTTGCATCATTCTGATTATCATGTGCGTAGACCGTCTATGTTTACTGTGCCTACTACTCGTGTCACTCAATGATAGATGCCTCGTCATTTTTTCACTCACCCCAGCACTGAGCGATCGATATACTCTTATCATATGTAGGTGACAGATCGAGGCTTGGAGGGCACGTGGATCATGGACTCCGGTTGTTCGCGCCACATGACCGGAGATGCAGCATGGTTCTCCAGCCTCACCACAACCAAGCAAAGGGAACATATCACCTTCGGAAACAATCGAAGGAGTAGAGTGAAAGGTAAAGGTGTGGTAAGAATTAATTCAAATTTCACTCTCAAAGATGTTGCTTTGGTTGAAAACCTGGGATACAATTTGCTGTCTGTATCTCAGTTGCTTGATGAGGGCTTCGAAGTACGATTTCATCGCGATACTTCGCAAGTGCTCAATTCTGATGGCATTGTGGTGTGTAAGATCTTTAGAGTTGGGAGAGTTTTTGGAGCTGATTTTTCAGAATCATCTGGTTCTTCTCATTGTCTTGTTGCACATTCTACTTCTGAGCTTTGGAAGTGGCATAGGAGACTAGGGCATATGAGCTTTGAGATGCTCGCTCGACTGAGTGCCCTAGGTCTGATCCGAGGATTGCCCAAGCTCAAGTTTGAGAAGAATTTAGTTTGCGCTCCTTGTCGACATGGAAAAATGATTGCTGCTTCGCATTCGCCAGTCACCACAGTGATGATTGAACAACCCGGAGAACTTCTCCATATGGACACTGTCGGTCCTTCTCGGGTTAGTTCTTTAGGCGGCAAGTGGTATGTTTTAGTGATTGTCGATGATTTCTCTCGCTACTCTTGGGTCTTCTTTCTTGCCAGCAAGGATGAAGTGTTTTCACACTTTCAGAGCTTGGCTTTGAGACTTTTCACTGAACTCCCTGGTGCATTGAAATTCATTCGAAGTGATAATGGCACTGAGTTCAAAAACAGTCTCTTTGTTGACTTTTGCATGGAGCATGGCATAGAACATCAATTCTATGCTCCGCGTGTTCCTCAACAGAATGGTGTCGTTGAGAGGAAGAACCGCACTTTGGTTGAGATGGCTAGGACGATGCTTGACGAGCATAGGACTCCTAGAAAATTCTAGGCTGAGGCCATGAACACTGCATGTTACATCTCAAACCGAATTTTCTTGCGCTCAATTTTAAACTTGACATCGTATGAGCTACGTTTTGGGAGACAGCCCAAGGTTACTCATCTTCGAGTATTTGGCTGTCGCTGCTTCATCCTAAAACGTGGTAATTTGGATAAATTTGAGTCGCGATCTTCTGACGGGATCTTTTTGGGTTACACTACTCATGGTCATTCTTATCGTGTTTATAACTTGGAGACTAACACTGTCATCGAGTCATGTGATGTGACTTTTGATGAATCAACCCCCTCTGTTAGTTCTGCTTTTGAACAGGCAAATGAACACGACATTGAACAGGCCATATTCGAAGAAGAAGATCCTGGAGAGTTCGAGGATGAACCCCTACTACCCTCGACATCAACCCCCGAAGCTGACCCCGCTTCGACCACTTCGGCACGAGGTCCCGAAGAAACTACCTCGACATCGGTCATCTTGGACCACTCCAACGCACAAGTTGAGGGGGAGACTGCATCCCGCCGCGAGGCTCCACACCATGTTCAAAGGATGCATCCTCCCGAGCAGATCATTGGTGAGCTTGATCAAAGGGTAACACATTCTCATGCTCATTTCATTGATTCCGCTTTTGTTGCCTCTTTCGAGCCCTTAGATGTTAGTCATGCACTTTCTGATTCTAGTTGGATCAATGTCATGCATGAGGAACTTGGAAATTTTGAGAGAAAACCAAGTCTGGACTTTAGTTGATCCTCCACCAAATGTTCATTTCATTGGAACAAAATGGATTTTCAAAAATAAACAAGGGGAGGATGGGACTATAGTTAGAAACAAGGCTAGACTTGTAGCTCAGGGTTTTTCTCAACTAGAAGGGATTGATTTTACTGAAACTTTTGCACCTGTTGCTCGCCTTGAGGCCATTAGGATTTTGCTTGCCTTTGCGACATCCCGGGGATTCAAACTCTATCAAATGGATGTCAAAAGTGCTTTTCTTAATGGCTTCATAGGTGAAGATGTGTATGTAAAACAACCCCCTGGTTTTGAAAACCCTAAGTACCCACATAAAGTCCTTAAACTTCATAAGGCTCTTTATGGACTCAAGCAGGCCCCTCGGCATGGTATGATAGACTTAAGTCTTTTCTGCTTGAGCGAGGGTATTTGATGGGCTCTGTTGATAAAACCCTGTTTACTCTCAAGCATGGCAAAGATTTCCTCCTAGTTCAGTTTTATGTGGATGATATCATCTTTGGTGGCTCTTCTCATGCTTTGGTTGCCGAGTTTGCAGATACCATGAGCAGGGAATTTAAAATGTCCATGATGGGTGAACTCACCTTTTTCCTTGGTTTGCAAATCAAACAAAGCAAACAAGGTACCTTCGTCCACCAAACGAAGTACACCAAGGACCTGCTCAAGAAGTTTGACATGTCCGATGCGAAGCCCCTCGCCACTCCAATGGCTACATCTGTAGCATTGGATCCTGACGAAGATGGAGAAGCCGTAGATCAGAAGGAGTTCCGAAGCATGATCGGCTCCCTCCTCTACTTGACTGCTACGAGGCCGGATATACACTTCGCTGTGTGTCTGTGCGCTCGTTTTCAGGCTTTACCACGAGCTTCGCACCGCCAAGCGTAAAGCGCATCCTAAGGTATCTCAAACATACCCATGAATTTGGCATATGGTATTCAGCATCTTCATCTTTATGTCTTCGAGGTTATTCCGATGCGGATTTTGCTGGGTGTAGGATTGATAGGAAGAGTACCTCTGGTACTTGTCATTTTCTGGGTACATCTCTGGTTGCTGGTATTCCCGCAAATAGTCTAGTGTTGCACAATCGACGGCTGAGGCCGAATATGTTGCTGCAGCTAGCTGTTGCTCTCAGATTTTGTGGATGGTTTCCACTTTGCGGGATTTCGGGTTAGATTATAAGAGTGTTCCACTTTTCGGTGATAACACTAGCGCTATTTGTATTGCAAACAACCCGGTTCAGCATTCCAGAACCAAACACATTGATGTGCGGTATCATTTTCTCAGAGATCACAATGAGAAGGGTGATATTGAACTTCAATATGTTGATACCCAACACCAGCTAGCCAATATTTTCACGAAACCCCTCGATGCTTCTCGATTTGCCTACTTGCGTGGGGAGCTTGGCGTTTGTCACCCGTACGGCATTTTGTGAGGGGGAGCCGGCCTTAATTGTATTGCATATGCTCGTCGTGTGTGGAATTGCAGTTACATCTTTTGCATTTATATGCCTGATCTTAATTCATGAAATCGTGTCAGCTCGGCTCTTTTTAATTTATCTGAAACATTAATGTGCATGATGTTTTCTTTTCAAACTCAAAATCATGCTCACTGCTCAATCTTGTATCTAGCATGTGTAGGCAGGACTGCTTTAGCTATCTTTTATCTGCTTGATAGCAAGATACTTTTCTTTGGATGCTAATTTGTGCAACTTGAAAAATTGTTCTCCATATTCATGGATATTCATAAAGTGCTAAACAATTTGTTCACTTAATCACAATTCCAAAAATCCATGATTTACATGCGTCAAAGTAAAAGATCCAGGTGGGTTTGATTGTCGCACTACCCTATTCTAGACTGCTTACCATTGCACATCGGTCTGAACTGGAATAGTGTAGTGTATGCCAAAATCATTGCTTTAAGCTTCTGATGGCTTTCATGCCTAGGCTTGGCCTGATTGGACAGTATAAGGTGGACAAACAAATAACCCCTGGCATTATGAAAAATAACAACAAAATTCATTGATCATCAAGTTTGCTTTTAATGCTCCATTTGAACTGGACTTGTCTGTCTAGAGTAGAAATTGACTAGCTTTGCGCAGTCCTTGCTTTACTTGTCTAGTTACCATGATTGAGTGGTGAGGCTTTTATTTCAACATGACAAAATCACATGTTGTCATCATGTTTTTAGAGAATGTTAAATTGAGCTGACCGCATGATATTTGGCATTAAGTCTTGGCATATTTTTGCTTTATATGTCTTTGCAATTTTGCTCATTTCCAAGCAATGCATCTTTTAAATGCTCCTTGATGCTTGCATTGCCAAAGGCGGAGAAATTACTACGTTCTCTGTCGTAAAGGGGGAGAAAATTGAGTTCTTTGTTGCCAAAGGGGGGAAAATTAACTCAGGGGGAGTTTTTATCTTGAAAAAGGGGAGATTTGCCGAAGGAGCTTTTACTCTTTTGAAAAGGGGGAGGAAAATTCTTATGTCAAGTGACTTGATTTGGCTCGTTTTTGAGTTTTTATGGTCACTTGTGTGCTGAAATTCTTTAATTTTTCTTGAATTTGAAATTGGTTGTCAATGCACTCATCAAGGGGGAGATTGAGAAACCAAGGGTTGGTTTTGGAGTGTGATGAGTGATTGACAGGCTTTTTACCCTCTGGTTCGAAGGGGTACGTCCGAAGGGGGTTCGGAGGTGGTTTCACCGAAGGGTTCGGTGGTTTGGTTGCTGCAGCTGTTGCAGCGAAGTGTGCCTGTCGGAGGGGTCCGACAGTACACGATGACTGGGTTGTACCGAAGGTCTCGGTACTTTGGGCGGTACACCGGAGTGTGTGTGCCGAAGGTTGCTAACCCAGAGCGGTCTCCGGAGTACTGGATACACTTGTCTGTTTGTCTATGATGCGCAGGGGACTGCGGAGGTGACGGACGGTTCGCGGTAGGTGAACCTGGGTTCAGCGGGAGGCTTGATGCCAGGGGAGTGGGGAGCTCCGTCACGGTGGCTATGAAGGGGTCTGGGTCGGACCTCGGGTCGAGTGCACCAGGAGAGGGCAGTAAGTGCGGAGCATGGCTCCCGGTGAAGGTACTCCGAGACAAAGTCCTCGGAGGCGAGGCCACTTCGAAGGGTACTCCGGATGGAGTGACTTCGGAGTTTTGTGGTTCAAGTCCTCTACGGAGGCAAGGCGTTCGAAGTGTGCTCCGGAGGGAGACATTCGAAGGTACCCGACGAAGGTCTCAGAAGTCGAGGTGCATCGAAGGCATGGTCCGGGTGAGGCTCGTCGAGGAGTGTGCTCGGGGAGAGACACTGCGACGAAGTGCTCATGGAATGCTTCATGCGGAGGCCTTGGACGAAGGAGGGACTTCGAAGGGTGGTACTCCGAAGGTGGGACTTCGGAAGTGAGGAAGGCTTCGGAGCGAGGCTAGCTCCGGAGTGAGGATGCCTTGTGGTACTTCGGCCATACATGGCTTCGGTACACGGACTAACGGAGTGCGAGCTGGGAGTAGCTGCGAAGCCATGGTGGTCCACTCCGGAGGTGGTGGTGCGAAGGCCCAAGGGCTTTGACGGCTTCGGCTCAAAACCGTCACTGTATCGGAGGCTGACTTCGGTGAAGCGAAGGCCGTCAGGCTCAAGGCTTCTCACCGAAGCTACCGCACCCCTCGCGTGCGAAGGGGGGCTTCAGAAAGGTCAAAGACTGCAAAGGCTGACACTGTCTGCTCTGCAAAAAGCTGACGCTGTCCCCCCTGCAAACCTGACAGAGAAGCCTCCAAATAAAGTTAGACTACCTTTTGTACCCCTCTGTTCTGTAGAGACAAAACTGGTGTAAACCCTAGGGGTAAAGTAGTCATTTCACTTGGATGAACTGTGGGCTATAAATATGGGAGCTGGGTAGGTAACATTTAACACTTTGAGCATTTACTGTTGAGCTCCTGTACCAGCCTCCTCACACTTTGAATACATTCAGTGAGTTCATTTTAGTGTTCCTTGTTCAAGCGGCGAAGCCCTGCTTCTGTGTGCTTTTTGCTTGAGCTTGTTTACATACCTCGCTGCATACTTCGTCCATTTGTGTGTCACCTTGAGTGACTTGTGACAGTGCATCGAAGCCTGTGTTGAAGAAGTGTGTTGTGTGCGAAGTGTGTTTTTCAGTGCGCGTTCGCTCTGTGTAACAGTAGGCTAGACCTCGCTGCTTAGTAGCGAAGCCCTGTTCGAAGCCCGTTTAGCTTCTCGCGTCAAAGCCCTTAGCGGAGTCCACTTGTGTGCGTTTAGACCTTCGCAGTACGAAGCCCAGCACCAGTTGCTGTCGCTAAGTATTAGGTCGTAGTCCTCAGAGGGTAGTTCACTCTTGCGAAGGTGTGAAGTGCGAAGCCTGCTCGAAGCACCCTGTGTGCGGAGCCTGCACTGACTTAGCAGAGTTGTTTTTGGGGTTGTGTGTGGAGCGAAGTCTGCTTGGCTTCGGACTTTTACTCCTTGCGAAGCCTGTGTTCGGAGCTGTCAAGTACATCCGAACCAGACCTTCGAAGGTTGGTGTTCGAAGCCTGTTCCACAGTAGACAGAATTAAACCGAAGGCTGTTTTAGCCTGAAATTTTAAAAGCTCCCATTCACCCCCCTCTGGTCGCCGTTTCCGGTCCAACAGATGGGATTTTACGAGAAGACGTCATGGTCACTACCTAGGTTTTGACTCGGTTAAGATATTAAAAAAACCTAACCTCGCTCTGATACCACTTATAGGACCGAAAGTAGTGACCAGAGGGGGGGGTGAATGGGTGCCTAAACATTTCTTGCTAAAACATATTTTAATCCCAATACCCAAATGAACTTAAGCAGACAAATAATATTATCAAAGCAAATTGCAGGAACTAAAGTTATCTATCCTAAAAATGACCGGTGTCCTAATTAAAATGATATCACAGATGAATTAAATAAAACTACTGTAATAAATAAGAACACCTAGATAAATCACGAAATATTTATTTTTCAGTCTAAAATAAAATACTAATTAAATGAATAAAAACATGTAACATCCAGAAATTAATATAGAAATAAAACTAAAATATTTCAAGTAAATCTAGAATAAAAATATTACTACACCTATCAATAAATTTTCAGTTTATACGAATTGATTAAAGAATATTAAAATAAAAATATACGAGTACTAAAAATATTTTGGCAAATTAATTTTCCACGAAATTTCTAAACAATTTTTTCGCTAATTAATTAATGGATGATTATCTCTAAAAATGATCTACTAAAAAATAGGAGATCAAAAACTTACCTTCGTCTCGTCGACTTGGTTCCTGGCCTGCACGCACCACCCGAACAGCATGCGCTGTGGCCACGTGAAGAAACGCTGCTAGCACTGGAATGCTTGCATCCGGCCGCCGCACGTGAGCCCGAGCCTATGACAAAAAAAAGTCGGCCGCTGTTGCCGTGGAGAAGCAAACCAAAAGAAAAAAATTCCTGTACGCCAACGCGGGTCGCATGCGAATGACTACACTTTCCTGCTGCCGCGCAGCACGCCTTGCCGTGAGACACCGCCGCATGTTGAATGAAACCCTGTTGCCGTGGGGCCCGCCTGCCTGCACGTTGCCCGAGGCGCTGTTTTAATTCCGCCGGAGAAGAGAAAGCAATGCCTGTGTGTTTCGCCGGTGGCAGGAAGAAACTATGGCGACCAAAAGAAAACTTGCGACGGGAAAATTTGTTTGACTGTAGATTGTAGATTGATCTGAAAAACAAAACAGTCATCTATCCCCAAGGGGATAGGGGTCTATTTATAGGCAAATCCTAATACATGAAAAGACTAATTTACCCTTAGGTAAAATAAACTGACTCTAAAATAAATTCCGAAAATTACTAAAATATTCTTAGAAAAATTACCTAACTTAAATAAAAATATTCTAAACTTAGAAACTAAATATTAATATCCTAAAAAACGCATTAAACATAGATTGTCAGTTTTACGCCAAAACTGACAAAGCGTCCACTGTCTTCGCACCGGGTACCCGGATTGGGCCGACCCGACCCCGCAGCTTCCTCAGCGCGGCAATCGCTCGCCGCCCGTTGTACCTGAGTCAACCCAGTCAACAGACCAGTGGATCATCTGCCGCTCCTAGCCATGTACCCGGATTGGGCCAGCCCAACTCCACGGCTCCTCTGCCCGGCCATCGCTCACTGCCCGTGTACCTGAGTCACATGCGCCTCAGACTCGGCAGGTCTTCATCTCTCCCTTCCATTGACATCCGTTGACAATCACTCATCACATCTGGAATATCAAAACCATATTTTTCAACATGGTTTTTCACATGGTTTCTTGGACAATGTTGACATGTACAAGAAGCGAAGAAGGTCTGCAGGAATTGATGTGGAGTCGCTCTCTGTGAAGATCAAGAGGGATCTATATTCAGATATTGTGGGTAGCTTAGCTCGATGGGGTATTGTCCTTTCAGACCAAGCTACAGTTGATAGCCCTCATGCCAAAAAGAGCAGTTGGGATCAAGAGAGGTTGAGCAGCGATTGATATGCAGTGATTTAGATGACACCATCTGAGAAACCAAGCGGGGTTTGCATTGTGGTTTTATCTTTGTGATAAGTGATTGACAAGTTTGCCTGATTTATGGTTGGGACTTGTGATTGCCTTTCTGGGTTCACTGATGGAATCAATGTGTGCTTTGCATGGAGATTCATTTTTTGCTTGTCTCATGTGTAGGGTTGAGATGTGAGTCAACTGTCAACGGCGGGTGATTGAGGTCAAGCGGGGAGCTTGATGTCAAATGAACAAGGGTGTCGGGTGAAGTTGAGGAAGATCTCAGGCGTACACGTGGAGATAGAGCAAGATATGGAAGGACGGATGATCGCGATAGTGTGTTGACCAATTCAGGGAAAGGGAGGCCAGTGCAAGTAACATGGTGGCTCGAGGGATCGAGAGCGGGAGAGACTTTTTGGCGGTCGAATTCATGGATTGGTGACACGTGTCGATGATCTGGAGCGCTTTGTTGATTTGGGCTCAAAACCGTCGAATCGAGATCCAAGCATCCTAAAGCGGAGTTGTAGACGCTACGAAATCTTCGAAACGGAACAAACGACCTTTAGATAGGATTTTATATTTTTAGCCCTGTGGGCCTTCGTGTCTGTAAAATAGAGTCTACAGTTAATTAAACCCTAGGGACAAAGTTGTCTTTTTACTTTTTCATGTCGATAGTTTTTCATGGGCTCGAGGGAATACCTATGTTTTTGTGAAATGTTGTTCATCGGTGGGATGATTGGTGAGTAGTATTAATTTGCCTCTAAGCATTGTGTTGCTGTCTTTTCAATCTGGACAATAGTTGTTTTTGAAGGCTAGATTATTTTCAGTGCTTATGATCTCTCAGACTGTCGCATCATATTATATCTGATAGGAGAGTGATAGTACTTGCTTTGTCTAGAATTTTACAGTGAAAGTTGATTTAGAGGTGCGTTGGGTATTTAGAAAAAGCCATCAATTTGATAGAATTTGTTGAGGCGACTATTCACCCCTCCTCTAGTTGTCTGTTTCGGTCCTACAATTGGTATCAGAGCGGGTTAGATCACCAGTTGACCTTAACCGGTTTTGTGAACCGTAGGTGACATGGACAGAGTTAGCAAAATCCCTCTGTTCGATGGGTCAGATCTTACTTACTAGAAGATGTGCATGGAGGTTTATTTACAAAGCCAAGGAAGTACAATTTGAGAGATTGTGGACTCACAATACTCCATCACTGAGACTCGCACTACTCAGGCTGAGAATGATCAGTATACTTCTAACTGCAGGGCTAGAAATATGCTATTCATTAGCTTGAGCAGGAATGAGTTCGATAGGGATCAACATCTTCGAACTGCTAGGGATATTTGGTCCAATCTCACTATGTTTCATGAAGGCACAACTCAGATCAAGGTCAGGCGCCAAAGCACATACAACCAACAATATCAAATGTTTGTGCAGAGCCCTGGTGAATCCATTGATGCCATGTTTGCTAGATTTGATAGCATTATTAGCAATTTGTGTTCTACTAGAACTTTGCCTTATTTTGATCATGAACGTGCTATCAAGCTTCTCTATGCCCTTAATCGTGGCATATAGGAAGTCAAGATTTCAAGCATCGAGGAGTCTTCAAGTTATGACACATTAACTTGCGATGAACTTTTCAGCAAACTTAAGTCCACTGAGATTGCTAAGGAATCTCACCGAGGGCCTGGAAACTCTTTGCCACCATTCATGGCACTACTTTCTGGTTCTGGCAGTGGCACCTCATCTGGAGGTATTGCATATGGTTCTTCAGGCGCTTGTGCCTATGTTGGTGGCTTTGCCTTGTCTTCTCTGGTCTTTGTCACTAAATAGCAGGTGGACACTTTGGATGATGAGGAGCTTGCTCTCATTGTCAAGAAGTTCACCTGATTCTATAATGATAGACGAGATCAGAGGAGAGGAGGCTCCCAGGGATGTTTTGAATACAGAGATCTTTCTCATATTAAAGCTAACTGCCCTAATTTGAAAAAGAAAGATGAAAATGAGCACATGTACCAGAAGAGGGACAAGAAGCCCTTCTTCAATAAGAACCGAGAAAAGCTTTCCAAGAGAGAAGCCAAGGCTACCTCCGGAGGTTTCATGATGGCCCTCAGCGACATCGACTCATCGTCGAGTGAGGAGCCCAACTCTGATAAGGAGGAGCCTCCAAAGAAGGAGGAGAAGAATGAGAAGAAGATGAAAGACTTCACCGGCCTTTTCTTCATGGTCGACAGCATCGACGGGAACGACGATGATCTAGACTCATCTGAGGTATATCTATCCCGTGACCATCTTTTAGTCAAAAATGATGAATTGAATGATGCTTTGATTGGTTACGATAGATTACTTAAACAAGCTACTAAAGAGAGAAAAGAACTTAGACTTAGGCTTGAATCTATATCAACTGAACTTGCCATGCTTAGGTCTAAGTATGAGGATGCTGAATGTGAGTCTTGTTTCGTAGTCATGAGTCAGATTGCCGAGCTACGTATTGTGCACGCCCAAACTATCAATAAGCTTGAGATTGCACAGAAACAACTTTTTGAGGTGAAGTCTAGACCTACTATTGCTAATGAATGCATGAATTGTCCCTTACTTATGGAAAGCATTAATTGACGGATAAGATTGTTAATGAATTAGAGGCTAGATTGGAGAGTGCTGAGTGTTCTAAGGATATGCAGCCTACTTGTCCCACCTACATCAACCTTAAGGACCAACTCAGTTTCGCTAGATGGCAAACTGAAAAGCTCATGACTGAAAATGATTACCTTCTCTCTGTGGTTGATAAATGCACTAAAGGAAAGGGTGGGATGGATTTGCTCTTGGCCAAGACCAAGATGTGTGTTGACAGGGCAAGGTTAGCTTTAGGGTTGGGTTATGAGAGAACCACTTCAAACACAATGAAAAAAACTGTGTTCACTCCTCCCACTACCCTTGAGAAAGAAATAGCCTAGTTAGACACACCACAGAAAGCCAAGAAATCTAATCAGCCTATCAAGAAAACACCACCTTCACCAAAGAAATCTCCTCATCAGAAACCAATAGAGCCTGTGAGGACTTCTCCCAAGACTCATGCACCTAGCCATAAGAAGATTTTTCATTGCTCTTATTGTTAGTGGGTTGGTCACTTGATTGGTTTCTGTTATCATCGCATAAAGGATGAGCGACGTGCTTAGGAGATGAGTGCACGGGACATGTATCAGACACCAGTTGGTATACATGAGCCTGTCTCAATCTTTTTCTCATTTTCATGAGGCTCCACATTTTGATTCTAGAGGATTTGCCCATCGTGGGATATACCATCACTCATATGGTGCTAAACCACGTGTTAGTGGTTTGGTCCTCGATAGGTTGGGAAACCTCATCATTTTTATGGCTCTCGCCATTTTGGTAGACAGTCTACTACTGTTTTGCCTGCAGCTCGAGTTTCTCAGTGCTGGATACCTCGTCAGTTTTTCACTCACCCTAGCACTGAGCACTCGAGATATTATCGTTTTGTGTAGGTGGCAGACGGAGGTCTGAAGAACAAGTGGATCATGGATTCCGGTTGTTTGCGCCACATGACAATATGCAGGTTTATCTCCTATTCTTTATCACATATTTTCACTTGATAAAATATATATGTGCGTATTGTTTTCTTCATGTTCTATTTAACAAATCTTTTACATATATGCATGCTTGTTGGGTGATTAATTAAAGACCTATGAACTGTGAATGATTTTCATGGGATCGAAGGAATACCTGTGTTTTTGGTGGAATATTTGTTGATTAGTGAGTAGTATTAATTTTCCTCTGAGCCTTGTGTTGATGTCTTTTCAATCTGGACAATAGTTGTTTTTGAAGGCCAGATTATTTTCGGTGCTTGTGATCTCTTAGACTATCGTATCATATTATATATGACAAAAGAGTGATAGTACAACCTTGTCTGGAATTTTGCTGTGAATTTTTATTTGCTTCCGTGTGTTCATTTAGAGTTGTGTTGCGGGTTAGAAATGGCCATCAATTCGAAAGAATTTATTTAGGTGCCTATTCACCCCCCCTCTAGTTGCTTGTTTCGGTCATGCAACATCGATTGGCTAACTGAACCAACCACGTGCAAGCTTATCATAAAGCCCGTGGGGGTTCAGATTGAGGTGGCAAAGGGTGTTGTCTATCCATATCAATAGGAGATATACAATTTGCTAATAAATGAGGGATTTGCAATGGTGTCTATTGATTTTATGCACCCAACACGGAAGACATCCCATTGCGTATTCCTCCGAATGATGAAATCACCACCCTTCGTGCTTGCCATCTCACAAGGGTACAATGGAAACGAGTGGATATTTTGGTCGATGCCGAGAACCTCTAGCTGCTTAGCCAAACTACTGCTCAACCATCTACTAAACCTCCAGCTGCTCAGCCACCTATTGTTGTTGCGTGTGTTGCTACTACACCTATTCAGCCACCTACTGTTGTTGCGCCTATCGAGCAAGGTGAAAATATCGTCACTATGCCACCGTCAAATAAGCCAACGATTCAACACAAAAATACAAAGAAGGCCAAAAATACTAAAAAAGAGGCAAATCGTAAGGTCTTGTCAGCTTAGACTCTCCCACATGCTAAGTTAGAATAAGCAAGAACATGTTTCCTCCAGATCAACAAGAAGGGGAGGGAAAGCCTTAATCGACCTTCATCAATTATATCTCAATAGATATAAAGAAAACAGAAGTTAGGTCATTGTAATATACAAGAAACAACATTTTTGGACCAGTAATGATGGCTATTTCTTGGTATGCTTCAACGATCTATACGATCTTTTAACTTGGACACTCTCGATATCAGCTTGATGCGGTGCTAGACATTGTAAGTTACTTAACCTATATTTTATATTAAAGTCAACACGTCATTATGTGATATTAACTACGCTTTCATATGTGCAGGATAATGTGGCAACAATCCAAGAATCTACATTTCAAATTTGTGGATCCACAGATATTTGCATCTCAAGAGACCGACATGTAATGGGCATACACCGTGTTAATTGACATTATATCCTAGTACTCATCGCCCCCAAGTGGACTGAATGGCGAGCGCATCGAGAGGGACTTCTCGGTACTCAAAAGTTTAATAGACGAGTAAGGTTTTATTCACTTCATTACAACTTCAACCTTCAACCTATTCTTGTTTAACTCAATCTCGTTCTACCTCGTTACAGAGATTTTAAAGATGCTGCTGATATGAACAAACTAAAAGAACCGCAACGCCTACCATTGGTTCATAAAACACAGTGCTTGTAAGTCTCTAAATGTTCATGTTTTCAAATTTAATGTGTCGTCCAAACTAATCATGTTTTCCATAACAGTGCTACAGTCAACCTCCTAGAAACCAGTGTTGGTTTTATGCTGCACTCCATATGAGGCTGGCCACAAAGATAGCAGATCCTAAATCACCTGACATAAGATATTATCGTGACCTTTGTTCTTCAGTTTCATTTACTATTCACTTATGCAAACATTGACTGTTGTCAAAAACTTAATTTACAGTAACTCAACCTACATGAAGGTTGTCTTAATGAATACATTTTTTATCGATGTTTTTTTGTGCAATGCAATCTGTTGTGGTGGTATTTTGTGATGAATTATGTGTTTAGTGATGAATTATGTGTTGTTTGCAATTTAAAAAATTGGTTGCTAAATCGTGGCTTTGATTTAGGATGCAGCCTAAAAATAAATATTTTTTTAATATGACCATAACATTAGTGATGGGTGACATTGGTGACCCGTCCATAATGGTCACAATAGTAATGAGTTGTGTAAAGTACTGCTGTCACTAAGATGATCTATTCAGGATGCAGCCTAATTTTTTTTAATATAACCATAACATTAGTGACGGGTGACATTGGTGACCAGTCCCTAAAGATCACATTAGTGACGGGTGTAAAGTACTCCCCATCACTAAAGATGACCTTTAGTGTCGGGTAAGAAATGTTACTCATCACTAAAAGGGGGCATGCCGGACTTGGAGGGGACCTAGAGAGACTCTTTAGTGACGGGTATTTACCCGTCATTAATGATAGGGCTTTACTAACGCGATAAAGGTGATAGGAGACATGTCCGTCACTAATGTACGTTATGACCCGTCACTAATGTACATTTCTGTGGTAGTGTTTCTCTTTTATCTACCCAATATCTACATATTTATAGTCCGGAGACTTGTCGTCTAATACAATCCGTATCGTAACTGATTCTGGATCTCATCTCTATCTCTTCATGTTTATAGGTTCCTTCATATTCAGTCATGCACAACAATACAGACAGACTTCTTTGACCAACCTTTGACTAGACTTGTTGACTATCATTGACCATGCTGGATCCTTACTAGGCTTGGGACTTAACCAACTTTTGTCGTCAACACATGCCCCCTAGTTTTAGAGCATAAGTGTAGCTAATGCTTCAAAATTATCACTCATTTAAGGCTTTCTACACCATGTCATATCAAAAGTCCCATCGAACTTTCTACTAGTAGCAGAAACACCATTCATCTTCTAGTATCTTTAAACCAGCTATATATCTTCGAAGCACTAGTTTCACATTGCAGAAATCTTCTTCAACCCTTTCATCTTCTTCCTCACTTTTCCCTTTTTGGCCAAGGAGGATTGTGATGGATGTTGCCTTGTTCAACGCATCTACTTCTCTTTTGAGGTGGCGTCAGACCATACTTTATTCCACACAGTCCGACAATGGTGCCATTGAATAGTATCACCGAAAAGTCTAGCTCCTCCAATCCCGGGCCAACCTTGATGAAGGGAGTACGGACACCCTCCCCAATGATGAGGTGGAAGACAATGTTGTGACTTGTGGGGCCTCTTGTCTTATCGGCCTAGGGCCGGCCGCTGAGAATAGTGCCGACACACCTCTTTCGAGGTTATATGATGAACTTGACGGCATGTCCCGAGAGGGGGTCGATGGTTGGGTCGTCCTATTTCCTTCATGGCCAACTGAGAAGGTCTTCTGTTCTAGCCTCATCGGCCCTTGCGGCTGTGGAGCCGGCCGAGTGTGTTGTGGATTCTGTAGCATTTTGGTCTGAATATCGGGGAGATACGTCGGACCTTGTGGTGGCTCGTGGGCTACAGAGCCATCAATAGCCTTCTTGATCAGCCCGTGGAGGGTGTTGACCAATGTTCCAAATTGATTGATGAGCGTATGGTAAAAGTGTGTTATCGACGATCTCCTAGAAACCGAAAAGAGGGCTTTCTATCGGTTGTCTGATCTCCATGGTCGTTGTTGGTCTTAGCAACGGATCCCATAAGATGAGACCCGCTCGAGTCATTTTGTAGGCTTGTAGGCACAGCTCCTATAAAGCATCAACGTGTTTCCATACATTCGCCCTTTGATCCTTAGTCAAGGTCTCCAGGGTGATCGGAATGATATTGTCGTCATTGAGTTCACCCGCTATGGCTGAATTGCTGAAGTGTGGTCCTATTGGGTGTGCCAAAAAGCATGTTGGTGCGTTTTTGGTCACACTTTGATACACATGGCTTGAGAGATCTTCTTAACTCTAGTGCAGGTCCTACGTTCTTACAAAAAGGGTTCAAGGAGTGCCAATCAGTTTGACCCTGCAATTGATAAGGAAATAGAGAGAATAGTATCAGTAGCAGAGCCTATAGGATATCGAGTTGATGAACGCAGTAAGGATATGATATTCGTGGAATATTATGTCGATCAACCATAAGGCCAATGACCACGGGTGAAGCGATCGGGCAAGCATGCCATCGGCCGATGAGATGGGTAGTTTGCACATATGGGCCGATGATCGCTTTTTCGATGGCGAATAAGATGTAGCATCGAATTGAAGATAACCTATCGGCTTGTACTCTAATAGAAATAAATAAAATGTGCCAGATAACATGTCTATATCATGAAAATCATCAAAATAACTAGATTGAACATAACCAAGACAGTAGCTAATCACGATGATCTTAATAATATATTAAAGTAACGGACATGCTTTATTTAGATGAACGGTATACATCATGAAAAAAGATACAATAGCAAGAGATGTCGGACTTAACCGATGAAGCCTCAAATTACCACTCCAAGATCACATCAATCTAAGAGATCAATCTGATATAGCCTTAGACCTAGCCAATACACCGCGATAAACCGACGATCATATTGTTTCAACATTCTCCTCAATAGATCAATTTGATGCAGCCATGAGGATACTAACCTAGTTAGTACGGTCGTCGGGGGTGGTAGGACTCACCTCTTCGTCGGAGATCAAAACGATGCAACCTATCTACGAGTGTCGAATCTCGTCGGGATTAACATTGAAAAGCCAAGGGTGGCGATGTGCCGAGTAATTGTTTGACAGAGATGTGTCTTTGAACTAACTAAGAGATATATATTTAAAGTCCAGAGAGTTGGCGTCCATGTATCTTATCCTAACCGATTCTAAATAATCTTTACTTTCTTATTATCGGCTCCTTCATGTCCAGCCATGTTTGTAACGGATAGGCTTCTTTGACCATTTTTGACTGGACTCTTCTTGATTTTCATTGACCGTACGACATCCTCGGTGGGCCCTAAGCTTTACCAAATCTTGGCGTCAACAACTTGCTAGGTCTTGTAATTGTTGTTAATCATATCTGAGAAGCTTGCTTTTTACACTTCATTTTACACTCTACTTGCACCCTAGTTGCATTCATTGCGTATTTTGAGGGGGAGCTGCATTTCAGGGGAGTTGAGTGTGTCTCTTTTGAGTGTTTTTAGTCTCGCTTGATGAGTCCAATTATCAACAAGGAGGAGAAATTTGAGATCTTAACGGGAAAATTTGAATTTTTGAGAGTTTAAAGGGACATTTTGGCTTTCTCTATGATTTGTTTCAGGGAAGATTATTATCTTTTGCCTTTACTCTTTTAAAATCCTTGTTGATAATTCTGAGAATACACTCATTTGAGATTTTATTTGAAATCTTTGTTGATTTCTTTTCCGTTTAACCCAAATGACATTTTCTAGTTTTTGGTCATTAGATTTAAATCCTTTATTTTTATTTTCTTCTTTCTATTATCTTGTTTTTTGTTTTCGTGTTTCCACATGTTTTACAGGTTCGAAGAGATGATGAAGAGCGTGTTAACAATGCACTCATCAAGTGGAAGATTGAGGAGCCATTGTGAAGATCGTGGGCCTCATGGCTCAAGATGATGATGAGTGATTGGCAACGGAAGTCAAAGATAGAGGATGAGAAATAGAAGAGAAGGGGAGAAGAGAAGACCTATCATGTCTTGGACGTGTGACTTAGGTACATAAACGAGCGACTGCTAGATTGAGCGAGTCCTGGGTTCGTGTCGTTCCAATCTGGGTACACGGAGCGACAATAGTAGGGGACTTCCCGTGGTTTGACCAGGTTTGATATAGGTAAATGGGTGGCGAGTGACTAACGGGCTGAGGGAGTTGCCGAGTCGAGTTGACCCAATCCAGGTATCTAGTGTGAAGGCGAGAAGTGCTTTGTCGGTTTCGGCGTAAAATAGACACCCCCATCTGTACCATTGATTGGAAATCAGAATGTCGTGATACAAAACCTTGACTGCTACGAAAGCTCCGTGGTAGGACAAACTACCTAGAGTTAGGATTTTAGTATTTTACATGCTTAGCCAAAGTCTCTAAAAAGGAGTGAGTAGAGAAAAATACCCTAGAGGTAATTGAGTCATTTCCTGTTTATAATTGCCTATAAAAGGCCTCGTAACCTCTAGGGTTTAAAGAGTTTTGCTAAAATGCCACTTCAAATAATGGGTTTCTCCGATTTATCATCCGGACTCATTTCATCGACTTAGTGCTCCTACATGTCACTCTCAGAAGTACCATTATAATAAAAGTGTACATCTTATAATTGGTAAATTGGCAAATTTTCTTAGGTTTAATAACTCGATCAATTTATCAACTTTACCAATCTCCAAATTTTTCCTTCTGGTTTCGGCTTCTTCTCGAACTGCCGCCGTCGATCCGGATGCCCTTTGATCGCCGCGCTTCACACGCTTTCTTCGGGTGAAGTTCATGCACCACCGTCGCTGCCGTGTGATCTTTCCTCTAGCCTCGGGATGTGCGTCTGCCTCTGCTTGGCTTGGGCCTGAGCATGTGGGAATATCCACCGGAATTTGTTTCTCGCAAAAGCCGACGTGCCGCACATGCCACTAGCGTCTTCATCGCTCTGGCGATTCGCGTGGAGGGTCAAAGCATGCTCATAGCATCCTCGACCGATTGGAAGTACCTCAGTTGCTGCACTATTTTTCTTGAAGTGCTTCCTAGTTTCTGTGCCTACCCACCACCAGCCAGCCTTTCCGTCGGGTATTTTTCCGCGCTAGGGCTTGATCTACACGAGCATCAACAAGCACTTCGGTAGGCTCATCGACGATGTTTTTTCCATCAAGTAAAAGAAAGTAAAAACTTATTTCCCTTGCATTTAAATTTTGACAAGGTTGTTTAATTCTTGGAGTTAAATAGTTGAAAGGTCTATTTAACCTGTAAAGTAATATCTTTTCAGAAATTATTTGATTAGATACTTGTCTGACCTTGTGATGAATATTTTGCATGACTAGTAGTTGATTAATTGCATGTGAATTTTGGATGTTTGTCATGTGCTCGATGAAATGATTGTGATTCGGTGAAATGTTTTTGATCTATAGTCTGATCTATGAGTAATATTAATCTGACTTTAAGCAATGTGGTGGTGTATTTTCAATTAGGACATCGGTTGCTTTTTGAAGGCTAGATTATTTTTAGTGTTTGTGATAGGAGAGTGATAGCACTATTTTATCTGTGTTTTCATTGTGATAATTTTATTGGTACCCATTGACTCTCCTCTGGTGTAGGACCAAGAGTAGCGACCAGAGGGGGTGAATGGGCGCCTAAAAATTCTTTTGAATCAATGGTCTTCTCCTAATACCCAACGCACCTCAACAGACAATCCACAAAAGCAAACAAGTCTAAAATGCTAAAATTAATCTAGCCTAAAAATGACCGGTGTCCGAATAGAAAAGACACCAACAAAGTGTTTCAAGGAAAATCAACATGACATTCAACTCACAAGCATTTCACAAGATTAAACAACTGTAGATAAGAGATATCGCATACAGATGAAACATGCACTAATAATACGCAAACATATTAAAGGCCAAACCTAGTGCAATGTGAAATAGAGTCCTTGCAGCAACTAAATCTCTCCAGAAATTAAATACTAGTACATGCAGATCAAAGAGGAAGTTTTACTGTTCGAAAGTTATCTCATGTTCAGTACTTGTCGAAGCCTATGCTTGTAGCTGTCGAAGTCTGCTTCAACGAAGCCACATCGAAGCCACACGGAGCCAGAGCTTCTGCTCGCCGGAGCTTGCTCTGGCCTAGCGAAGCCAACAACGTCGAAGTCTGCGCCACCTCTGGAACCCTCCGCACTGCACGTTGCTACTGCTGAGGGCTGCTTCACGCGTAGGCCTCATTGCACACCACGTGCAGGCCTCGCTGTAGTGAAGACCAGAGCTCCACGCACCCTTGCTTGATTGAAGCACCATAGGCCAAGCAACAGCTGCTCTAACACGCCACCGATGTGAACGGCAGCCTCATGGCCACGCGTCGCAATACAACAGGAAGGAGAAAACTTCTGGAAAATAGCTGCACACCACGCGAGCACCGAGCACCTCTCCAATGACGCGCCTTACTGGTTTCAGCTGACCAATCAAGAAGAAACAGCGCTGAAAAGAACTCCCAGAGAAAACCGGGGGCAGTTCTCCATGTGCGTGATTACGCACCACCGGAGCGCTGCTTCAGCATGCAAGGGATCTTGGCACTGCACATGTCTGCTCGCACTACTGTGCCTGCCAGCTCTGGCACGCGTCAAGTCCCCCAGCTCCCGATGCCATGGGCCATCAGACGAAGCCCTGCTGCAGTGGATTGAATCGCAAGAATAGTGCAGTGGGTGATGATTTTCAAGGGAGAAAGACAACAACATAGGATTGAGACAAAAGGGTAAAGTGAACTCTAATTTTCAATTGCAAGTGAGTTGACCCTAACCCTAGGGATTGGGGCCCTATTTATAGGCGGCCCAATAGACTAGGAAAAAACCAAAAATACCCTTAGGGTTTAACAGACGCTGAAATAAACATGGAAAAGACCATAATGCCCTTAGGATTTTTAGAGACTCAACCAACACACTATGGGCCTAAAAAGCAAAATGGTAAAATCCTAAACAGAGATAACTTGTCCTGATGCAGAGCTTTCGTAGCAGTTATGCCTTCGCTTCAGGATGGATCGATCACGAGATCAGCGGTCTGGATTAGGCGCCGGTTTTGCGCCAAAACCGACAAAGCGTCCACCGTCTTTGCACCGGGTACCCGGATTGGGCCGGCCAGATTCCGCGGCTCCCTCAGCCTGGAAATCGCTCGCCGCCCGTGTAGCTGAGTCAATCCTAGGCAACAGACCAGTGGATCCCCTGCCTCTCCTAACCCATGTACTCAGGATTGGGTAGGCCGGACTCCGTGACCCCTCTGCCCGGCAGTCGCTCCCCCGCCCATGTACTTGAGTCACACGCGACCCAGACAAGGAAGGTCTCATCTCCTCTTCTCTTCTCTTCTCACTTTGACGTCCGTTGACAATCACTCATCATTTCTAGAGCCATGAGGCCCATGATCTTCAACATGGCTCCTCAATCTCCACCTTGATGAGTGCATTGTCAACACCTTCTTCATCAACTCTTCGAAACCTGCAAACAAGTGGAAAAACGAAAACAAAACACAAGAAGACAGAAAGAAGAAAATAAATAAAAGGTTTACCCTAATGACCAAAAGCCAAACAAATGCCAGAAAATGGTCATTATGGTTTAAACAAAGATAAAACTCAAACGAATACAATCTCAGAACTATCAACAAGGATATCCAAAAAGTAAAGGCAAAAGAGACTAAAACTCCCACTAAAACAAATCCCAGAGAAACTAAAACTCCCCCTAAGCTCTTCTAAAAGATTAAGTAACCCAAAATTTCTCCCCCTTGTTGACAATTGGACTCATGAAGTGAGACTAAATGCACTCAAAAGAGACACGAACTCAAACTCCCCCTAAAATTCAACTCCCCCTCAAAATATGCAATTAATGCAACTCAGGTGCAAGTGGAGTATAAAAAGCATGCTTATCAGATATGATTGACTGCAATAACAACATCTAGCAAGTATACCATAAAATATTGTCTAAGACACATGGCATGATCAGTGCAATAGATGATATCCAAAGAAAATCATTAGCACACATTTTTATAATTTGGCAAATAAAAGCATCACCACATTTTCTAGTTGACAAGCAAGGTAAAACATGAGATGCAAAGGCTAGCTGATATCTACCGAGATAAGCATTGTCTAGAACAAAGAGCTTTAGCAAACTTGTTATCTTTTTAATTTTCAGGATTTTTCTTTTCCTTCTTCATTTTTTGCCATGGGTTATTTGCATGTCAACCTTATGCTAACCAACCAAGTCAAGCCTAGGCCAGAATTGGACCATCAGAAGCTTAAGACATTGGTCTTGGGAGACATTACACTGTCCTAGTTCATACCAAAGTGTTATGGTAAGCTGTCAAGAACAATGCAATGCGACACAGCAAACCCACCTGGATCTTTTCAATTAAGCACAAAAGGCATGGATTTTTCATTTTTTTCTGATTTTTATCATTTTATAGCATATTTTCCATGTAAAGGCATATAGATGTCCAAGTTGCATATCTGCTTTTATGTAAGGAACTAGCTACCAGACATGTAAAAGATAGCAGAAGCATTCAGCCTACACATGCTAGTTACCAGAAGCAATGGTGATCATTTTTCAATTTTAAAGCACAAAAGCCATGCATATGACAGATATCAAATATATCATGTGAACTGCAACAAGCATGATCATCGACAGATATTCAAAAGCATACACTAGCAAGAATGAGTAAAGCGGGTCGATCATATAATAGAAGCAAGCTCAAAGTGTGATATGTGAATATGCATGATATGAACTCACACGGAAAGACTCAAGAAAAGAGTAAAGAAGAAAGAAGATAGATTCAAAATATCCTAAAAAGGATACTAAACTCCCAAATCACTCGTAAACGCTCAAAAGTAGACTGATCTAGGGGTTTGGTGAGAATGTCAGCCAACTGATGATGGGTATCAACAAGAACAAGGTCAATGACACATTTCTCATATTGATCCCTCAGAAAGTGAAATCACACATCAATATGTTTGGTTTTTGAATGAAGACATGGGTTTTTCCCTACACTAATCGCGCTGGTGCTATCACAAAACAAAGGTACTCTGGCAGGAAAAAAACAACCCAAAATCTCTCAAAGTGGAAATCATCAAACCAACTATGAGCAGCAGGGTAGCAGCAGCTACATACTCAGCCTCTGTGGTAGAAACCGCAACTCTAGATTGCTTACGTGAATACCAAGAAACAAGCGAAGAACCAAGAAACTAGCAAGTACCGGAAGTCAACTTGCAATCCAGCCGACACCCACCAAAATCAGCATCGGAAAATCCAGATAACTCAAGAGATGATGATGCTGAATAGTAAAGACCAAGATCATGTGCATAGGTAAGGTACCTGAAAATGCGCTTGACAGCATGCCGATGAGATGCGCGTGGTGAAGACTGGAAGCGCATGCACAGTCCCACGGCAAACTAAATGTCCAGTCTCATCGTCATTAGGTACAGCAATGATCCGATCATCCCTCAATTCTCTCTCGTTGACCTTGACGCCACTCTCGTCCTTGTCCAGGCCCCAAGATATACCTATTGGGGTCATCTGAGGCTTCAGCTCTCCACCAAAGTCGAACTTCTTCAGCATATCCCGTGTGTACTTGCTCTGGTGGATGAAGATGTCGTCCTTGATATGCTTGATCTAGAGCCCTAAGAAGTACTTGAGCTCACCCATGAGGCTCATCTCAAACTCGCTATGCATCTGCTCAGAAAACTGGACACAAGCTCATTAGTAGAACCACCAAAAATAATGTCGTCCTGCATAAATCTGAGCAATCAAGAAGTCCGAGCCAACTCTGAGCAAGAAAAGAGTTTTGTCCACAGAACCCCATCACAAAGCCACTCCGCAACAAAAACTGCTTTAAACGATCATACCAAGCCCTGGGGGCTTGCTTCAAACCATATAAAGCTTTCTGCAACTTAAAAACATGTTGAGGAAACTTAGGGTTCTCAAAACCGGGGGCTGCCTAACATAGACCTTTTCCTCTATATACCCGTTCAGAAAAGCACTCTTGACATCCATTTGAAAAAGTTTTAAAACTTTTTAGAAGCAGCGAATGCCAAAAGTATGCGAATGGACTCAAGGTGGGCAATAGTGGCGAAAGTCTCCTCAAATTCAATACCCTCTTTCTGGCAAAAACCTTGGGCAACTAATTGAGCTTTGTTGCGCACTACAACCCAATCTTCACCTTGCTTGTTCTTAAACACCCACTTCGTGCCTATGGTGTTGCATCCAGGTGGCAGCTCAACTAGTGTCCAAACTCGATTGCGAACAAAGTTCTCAAGCTCTTCTTGCATGCCGTTTTATCCAATTTGCATTAAAAAGAGCGTGAGCAACATCTCTAGGATCAAAAGTGGCAACAAAAGCAGATTCAGCAAAAACAGCGAGTGAGCCAGCATGAGAACGCAAGGATCTCGAAGTGAGATCATCGATGATGAGCTCTGAGGGGTGATCATGCTGAACTGCTCGGGATCCTAGGTGATTAGATGTCACCTCACCAGAGTAAGCAGCTGGCACCTCTGGACTCAACTAAGGGGGCTCGATCGAAGTGGAAGAAGTGATCAAAGGTCTGCCCTCGTCCTCAGTCGAAGTCTCAGAAGGTGTGGGGTCTGCAGGTTGTGCAGAAGGCCCACCCTCATCAATAGCAGGAGTGTCATCATCTTCCTTGAAGATGGACTCTTCAAGCTCATCATCTCCAGAAACCTCAAAAGAAGGAGTAAGCAAAGGCATGGAATCATCAAAGAAACTTCGCAAGTCTCGACAAGCTGCTGGGAGTCAAGGTTCCAAACACGGAAGCCTCGAGAATGCAAAACATAACCAAGAAAGACTCCATCCTAGCAACGAGACTCAAACTTGTCCAAATGTCCTTCCTTCTTGAGCACAAAGCACTTGCAGCGAAACGCTCGCAAGTGACTAACCTTGGGTTGTCTACCAAACCGCAACTCATATGATGTCTTACCTAAGTAAGCTCTAAGAAAATGTGGTTGGCCAGATAGCAAGCCGTGTTCATGGTTTCAGCCCAAAAATGCCTAGGAGTCCTATGCTCATCGAGCATCGTCCTAGCCATCTCGACCAACATGCGGTTCTTTCGTTCCACAACGTCGTTATGTGGGGGAGTGTAAGGAGCAGAAAACTGGTGCTCAAGACCCTAATCACTACAGAAGCTGACGAACTGAGAGTTCTTGAACTCAGAGCCGTTGTCAGAGCGAATTGCTCGCATCCAACCATTGTTCTCATTCTTCAGCTTCAAAACCAGGTCATGAACAAACTAGAAAGCCTCATCCTTAGACTCTAGAAAGAAAACACACGAGAATCGAGAAAAGTCATCAATAACTACAAGGGCATACCACTTCCCACCGACTGAATGTACCCAAGATGGACCAACATTATTCATGTGTAAAAGCTCTCCCGGGTACGAAGTCATCACCTGAGTCACAACTGCGTGAGAAGCGGCAACTATTTTCCCATGATGACAGGAATGGCAAACTAGATCCTTCTCCATCTTAAGCTTGTGAAATCCTCAGATGAGGTCCATAGAGCTCAATCTGACTAGCACATCAAAACTCAAATGACCTAACCTCCTATGCCACCTCTAGAGCTCAAAAGAGGATCCAGCGATCAAATAGCGAGAAGGGCCAAAAAAAACTAGATAAATCAATCCGAAAAACCTTACCGAATGGTAAGATCTGGCAAACCAAAGATCCTCTAGTATCAACAATAGAAGACATGTCCTTCTTAAATCGAACCTCTAAACCATCCTCAAGAAGTTGAAAAACAGAGACAAATTAAAACTCAAGTTTCCAACCAAAGCAACATTCTTTAAAGAGAAATGCTCAGAGATTTGAATTGAGCCAATGTCGTGTACCTTCCATTGACCATTGTTCCCGAAAGTGATGTACTCCTTGGAGCTCAGGGAAGTGAGGCTGGAGAACCATCTGCGATGTCCCGTCATGTGGCGAGAGCATCCTGAATCCATGATCCACACGTTATCCAATCCTCGATCCTGCATGATCAATGGTCATAAGTGGGAGCAAATGGTCCGACACCAGATTTAGCAAAGGAGCTAAATCAGTATCGAGCCATCTGCTCAAAAGAAGGAAAGCAGAAGGTATCATAAGAGTCTGGACCAAAATGCAGCTCAAAGCACGGTCCTATGTTCTGCCTAAAGTCTCGGCCATGAGTTCCAAAGCCGTATCCAGAACGACCAGGAGCTCTGCCAGAGCGAAAACCACCCTTCGGAGCACGGGCACAAAAGCCATCTCCTCTACCACCACCTACATGACGCGCCCTAGCCTCTAGCCTCTCTCCGCATCGAGGGACTCTCTCTCTACCACCCTACTGGTACAACTGCTCCTGCCCACCTCGAGCTCTCTATGCTCTCTCAACCCACTTCCTCCTGAAGCAGAACTCCTCAAGATGTCCATCTCTCTGACAAAACTCATAGTGATAGGTAGGCTTCTTGGGATGTTGTTGAGGCTTGGGGTTCGTGGGCTTGGTGGTGGTGGGTGTAGACTCTTTGGTGTGAGAGGGTTTAGGTAGAGAGTCAAGAGAAGTGTGGAGATGCTTGGGCTTTGGGATCCAGATAGGGTTCTTGGGTGGAGCTTTAGGTTATTCTTGGAACACTCCATCCTTTGGGCTGACAGGCCTGAAAAGACTCAATGGAGTGAGTCTTGGGATATCTCTGCTCAGGAGTCATCTTACTCCACTCCACAACTCGGCTAATGGCACTATCAAAGTCATCCTTGGTGTAGGTGTAACCTACTCCAAACCCATCCTGCCTCTTGAACTGCTGGATCATCATGCCAAGTTGTGACTCTCTAGCACTTACCCAACTCAGGATCTGACGGAGGTAAGATTTCTTGTTCTGAGCATCAGCTAGCTCCTCTCTCAAGGCAGCTAGTACCTCCACTGAGACAAGCAGATCTCACACTCTCTATCAACTTGGATAGACTTCTCAGCTTTTAGCTTGATTGGTTTGAATCTCAGGGACAAGAAGTTCTCACAAACAGTGGGTGGAATTGACAATGTCTCAATCTCTAGCTTAGTCTGCTCTAGATCAGCTTTGACTCTCGCTAACTCGCCCAACTGCTCATCACAGTTGGCTCTCAGCTCAGCTAAAACAGCTAGATGGGATGGGCAGTCCACACAGGGCACGACGATAGTGGCATGAGCATCTTTTAGCTCCAGTTGAGCGCTCTCAAGCTTAGTGGCCAAAGTGTCTCTCTCATCTACCCTCTCTGTGTACCTGGACTTTAGAGTCATCAGGTCACACAACAGCACCTCACAGTTAGGGCACTCACTGCTACCACCCAAGCAAGAGAAAGAAACAGACTCTCATCTTGCCATTGTCCATGACAATCTTACTCTCAAGCTCATCTATCCTATTCTTAAACCCTCTAAACAGTTTCTCTCGATATCTCAACTCCTGATGGTTCTCTTCTAGTAATTCAATGACTTCTTGTTCATAGCAAGATACCATTTCATCATCGCCGTCGATGGAGTTGTCGGGGGAGACCTTCTCTTCCTTATCCCCAAGAGCCATTGAGTAGGACACTCTTGCGGGATCTTCAGCTGTGATGCGAGCGGCTCTTCGGCTTGTCCCCGAAGGCCATGAAGCAGAGGCCCGCCAGATCATCCTTGTCCTTCCCCTTCTTGATCACGATCTCCTCATCGCTTAAGCTCGATGAAGAGGAAGAAGACGATGATATCTTGGAGTAGCTTCTCTCCATCTCAGCGAAGAAGGCCTTGTCTCGCTTCTTGTTCTCATGCCGGTAGTCCTTCAGGGCCTTTCGGAAGAACTTGGTTTTTGGCTTGCCCTTTGTGAAGGTGGAGCTATCATGATGCTTGAATGAGTCATAGGAGCCACCACCAGTGCCTTTCTTGTGACTATCCGCATGGGGCAGTCGGCGATGAAGTGACGTGTATCACCACACTCAAAGCATCTGGATTTTGTGCCATGTCTTATGAACATTTGTTTATCATAGACACGACGCACCCGGTTGTTAAAAAGACAAAGATCATCATCTCCTAACGAATAAAGCTAGTCCTCAGTGATAGACATCAAGGAGAATGCAACACAGCTCAAAGAGGATGAGTCAGTAGAAGGTGTCGCAAGGGCCCGGGTTTTTGAGCCAGAACCAGTGAGATTTGATCTCAACTGGATATCAACCTCTATGGCCTTAAGCTTACTGAAAAGCTCTGCGATAGTCAAGGTATCGTAAGAAGTGCTCTCAATGATAGAGGATACCTTGATCTTCCAGATCTTAGGGTCCAAGGTATGAAGAACCTTGAGCGCCTGCTCATGATTTGAGACCAGCTGAACTCCATCAGCCTTGTTTTCCCGAAGCTTGTTGATGATCGATTGAAAACGACCAAATAAAGCTTCAACAGATTCACCCTGCTTCTGTGTGAAATTTTCATATTCACGTTGGTAGGTCTGATAGAGCCAAGCCTTGAGCTGGGCTGTCCCCTCATGGTGTGCCTGGAGGGTAGCCTAGATCTCTCTAGCAGTGCTGAGATGGCTCACACGCTCAAACTCAGTGGGACCTAGACTAGAAAATAAAATGTTCATAGCCTTGTGTAGGATCGAAAGTAGCGACCAGAGAGGGGGTGAATGTGCGCCTTAAAAATTCTTTCGAATTAATGGCCTGTTCCCAATACCCAACGCACCTCAAAAGACTAAGTAACAGAAAATATACAGATAGCCTAAGTCTAAAAGTATCTAGCCTAGAAGCAGCTGATGACAAACAGAGTACTATCAGGCAGTGCTAATAGACAGATAAACAGTATATGCAAGACTGGGCAAGACAAACTTCTCAGAAAAGCAACCTTGGTGCACTATGAGAGATAAGAGAAGTTACCTGTTCAAATCTGTCTCTTGTTTGAAACTCGACGAAGCCTGCTTCGCAGATCGAAGCCTGCTTCGGAGGTCGAGGTCTACTTCGCTGGTCGAAGTCTAGTTCGGAGGTGACAGGAATCGAAGTGTGTCGAAGGTGTTGTGAAAATGCCGAGGGTAGGAATCGAAGTGTGCTTCGAAGGTAAGTATGAGAAAATCGGAGCTTGCTTCGAAGTGAGCACTTTGAAGGCAAGACTTCGAACACAGTTTCGAACCAAGTACTCCGAAGCCAAACCTTCGAACAGAAAACTTCGAACACAACACACAGACAGACAAGCTTCGAACAAAGAAGTGAAGCCTGTTACACGACAGAGGCACCAAATTCGAAGCCTACACTCTACCTTCGAAAAGAGCAAGCTTCGAAAAGAGAGGCGAAGGCTGACACACGACAAAGAAACCAGAGCGAAGCCTGACAGAACGACAAGCTTCGAAGCCAACTTCGAATCCTATCGAAGTGTGTACTTCGAACAACTAGAGACGGAAGTACCTTCGCACTGTCGTTTGAAGTATGTGACGCTGTCCGTTCAAAAAGTACTTCGAAGCTAGCAACACAAAACACAAAACGAAGTTCGAAGTTTCAAACGGAGCCTTCGAGTATATCCGATCGAAGCCTGCCTCACGGAGCTGAGGGGCTTCGAACAGTGAGGGTGGCTTCGCCAGAAAACAGTCAGAAAAGTTACTCGGGACTATCAACTTCGATCAAAATACTGTGCAGTAGAAAGCAAAAAGCTGGCGCAGTGTACTGTTGCTACAGTGGAGTAGTACTACTTGCTACAGCAAGAACTAGTATTACTTGCGTGAAGAACACACGCAACAGAAGCTTCCGAAGCCTCAAAATCCATGGAAAAACTTGTTGTGCGAATGAAATGAAGCCATTAAAAACCTGCAGTTGCTGCACACGATTTGAGAATAGAAGCTTCACTGCAACAATAAATGCAAGGCAATAAAGCAGGGGCAAAAATGCCTGGCGGCGCAAGCATGAACAGAAGAGGAGAGAGGCAAGGCAAGAGACAAAAAGTGACCCAAAAGAGTAGAATTAATTTCAGCCAAAAGGGTAGTCCAACCTAGGGATTGAGGTCCTATTTATAGGCTGCCCAATGCTAGGAATATTCCACCAGCCCTTAGGGTTTTTACAGACGCAAGAATAAAGGAAAAGACTCTACTGCCCTTAGGTATTTTTACAGACACGACTGACTGACTGTGGGCCTAGAGTTACAGATGACTTATCCGGAAGCTAAGCTTTCGTAGCGACTACGGCTTCTCTTCTGGACAGTCGGATACAAGATCGACGGTTGTCAGTTTTGCGCCGAAACTGACAAAGCCTCTACCGACTTTGCACCAGGTACTCGGATTGGGCCGGCCCGATTCCACAGCTCTCTCAGCCCGGCAATCACTCACCAACCGTGTACCTGAGTCAACCCTGGTCAACAGCCCAGTGGGTCTTCTACTGCTTCTGGCCCATGTACCCGGATTGGGCCAGCCCGACTTCGCAGCCTCCTCTGCCCGACAGTCGCTTGCTGCCCGTGTACCTGAGTCACACGCGGCCCATGAAACAGCAGATCTCTTCTTCTTCTGTCCTCTTTGACTATCGTTGACAATGACTCATCACTTCTGGAGCCATGAGGCCCACGCTATTCAGCATGGCTCCTCAATCTCCCCCTTGATGAGTGCATTGTCAACACTTTTCTTCATCAGCTCTTCAGTACCTGCGAACAACTGTGGAAACACGATAACAAAGCACAAGAAAAACAAAGAAGAATAAAAATAAGGTAAAAGTTTAACCCTAATGACCAAAAGCCGAACAGAAGCAAGAAGTGGTCATTATGGTTAACCAAAACGTAAAAGCTCAAAATGAGTGCAATTTCAGAACAACAAGGATATCAACAGAGTAAGAACTCCCCCTTAAACTCTGATCCCAAATTTTCTCCCCCTTGTTGACAAGTGAACTCATCAAGCACTCAATAGAGACACAGACTCCCCCTGAAATGCAACTCCCCCTCAAAATATGCAGTGAATTCAACTGGAGTGCATAAGGAGTGTAGAAAGCATGCTTCTCAGATATGATTGACTACAATTACAACATCTAACAGATACAGCAAAAGACATACTGTAACGATACATGGCATGATCAGTGCAACAGATGATATCTAAAGAAAGTCATTTGCACGCATTTTTCAGTTTTTGCAAAAAAACATCACCACATGTTCCAATAAACAAGCAAGGTAAAGCATGAGATGCAAAAACTAACTGATATCCACCAAGATAAGCTTTGTTCAGAAACAAAGTGCTTCAGCAAACTTGTTATCATTTCAATTTTCAAGCTTTTTCTTTTTCCCTTTTTTTTATTTTTGCCAGGGGTTATTTGCATGTCAAACCTTATGCTGACCGACCAAGTCAAGCCTAGGCCAGATCTGGACCATCAGAAGCTTAAGACATTGGTCTTGGCATACACTACACTATCCTAGTTCATACCAAAGTGCTATGGTATGCAGTCCAGAACAAATGTAATGCGACAAAGCAAACCCACCTGGATCTTTTCAAGTTATGCACAAAAAGGCATGGAATTTTCATTTTTCTGGTTTTTCATTATTTTATAGCACATTTCCATGATTAAAGCATACTGATGTCCAAGTTGCATATTTGCATCCAAGTCAGGAACTAGCTACGAGGCATGTAACAGATAGCAAAAGCACTCGGCCTACACATGCTAGTTACCAGAAGCAATGGTGATCATTTTTCAATTTTAAAGCGTAAAAACCATGCATATGACAGATATCAGACATATCAAATGAACTGAAACAAAGCATGATCATTGACAAGTAATCAAAAGCATGTACCAGCTAGAATAAGTAAAGCAGTTCA
The DNA here is from genome assembly GCA_019279435.1 of Zizania palustris. NCBI lineage: Eukaryota > Viridiplantae > Streptophyta > Magnoliopsida > Poales > Poaceae > Zizania > Zizania palustris. The sequence goes on from JAAALK010000080.1 coordinate 74,195,504, forward strand.
ATCATATAACAGAAGCAGGCTCAAAAGTGTGATATGTGAATATGTATGATGTGAACACACACAAAAAGACTCAAGAAAAGAGTAAATAAGAAAGAAATGAACTGACTCAAAATATCCTAAAAAGGATACACAACACCCAAATCCCCTCGTAAACGCTCAAAAGTAGACTGATCTAGGGGTTTGGTGAAAATGTCAGCCAACTGATGATGGGTATCAACATGAACAAGGTCAATGACACCTTTCTCATATTGATCCCGCAAAAAGTGAAAGCGCACATCAATGTGTTTGGTTTTTGAATGGAGACATGGGTTTTTCCCTACACTAATTGCACTGGTGCTGTCGCAAAACAAAGGAACTCTGGTAGGAAAGAACAACCCAAAATCTCGAAGAGTGGAAATCATCTAAACCAACTGTGAGCAGCAGCTAGCAGCAGCTACATACTCAGCCTCTGTGGTCGAAAGAGCAACTCCAGATTGCTTTCGAGACGACCAAGACACAAGAGACGAACCAAGAAACTGGCAGGTACCAGAAGTCGACTTGCGATCCAACCGGCACCCACCAAAGTCGGCGTCCGAAAAACCAGATAAATCAAGAGATGATGATGCTAAATAATAAAGACCAAGATCAGGCGCATAGGTAAGATACCTGAAGATGCGCTTGACTGCCTGCCGATGAGACGCACGTGGTGAAGACTGGAAGCGCGCGCACAGTCCCACGGCGAACTGTATGTCTGGCCTCGTCGCCGTCAAGTACAGCAGCGAACCGATCATCCCTCAAAACTCTCTCTCGTTGACCTTGACGCCGCTCTCGTCCTTGTCCAGGCCCCCAGATGTACCCATCGGGGTCATCTGCGGCTTCAACTCACCACCAAAGTCAAATTTCTTAAGCATGTCGCGAGTGTACTTACCTTGGTGGATGAAGGTGCCGTCCTTGGTCTGCTTGATCTGGAGCCCTAAGAAGTACTTGAGATCACCCATGAGGCTCATCTCAAACTCACTGTGCATCTGCTCAGAAAACTTGGACACAAGATCATTAGTAGTACCGCCAAAAATAATATCGTCCACGTAAATCTGAGCAACTAAAAAATCTGAAGCATCTCTGAGCAAGAAAAGAGTTTTGTCCACAGAACCCATCACAAAGCCCTTCCCCAACAAAAATTGCTTCAACCGGTCATACCAAGCCCTGGGGGCTTGCTTCAACCCGTATAAAGCTTTGTGCAACTTAAAAACATGTCGAGGAAACTTAGGATTCTCAAAACCGGGGAGTTGCCTAACATAAACCTCCTCTTCTATGTACCTGTTCAGAAAAGCACTCTTAACATCCATTTGAAAAAGCATAAAACCCTTTGAAACGGCAAAAGCTAGAAGAATACGAATGGACTCAAGACGGGCAACAGGAGCGAAGGTTTCTTCAAAGTCAATACCTTCCTTTTGGCAATAACCCTGGGCAACTAGTCGAGCCTTGTTGCGCACCACAACCCCATCTTCACCTTGTTTGTTCTTGAATACCCACTTGGTGCCTATGGGGTTGCATCCCGGTGGCGGCTCAACTAATGTCCAAACCTGATTGCGGACAAAGTTCTCTAGCTCTTCTTGCATAGCATTAATCCAATTAGAATCAGAAAGAGCATGAGAAATGTCTCTGGGCTCAAAAGATGCAACAAATGGAGATTCAGCAAACACAGCAAGAGAGGTAGATGAACGCAAAGTTCTCTCACTCAAATCACCTATGATGAGCTCTGAGGGATGGTCACGCTGAACTGCTCAGGTTCCCTGGTGATCTGAAGTCACCTCACCGGAGTAAGCAGCAGGCACCTCTGGACTCGACTGAGGGGGCTCGATCGTAGTGGAAGAAGTGATCAGAGGTCCGCCCTCATCCTCAGTCGAAGTCTCAGAAGGTGTGGGCTCTGCGGGGGATGCAGAAGGCCCACCCTCATCAGCAGCTGGAGTATCCTCATCTTCCTCGAAGATGGACTCTCCGAGCTCATCATCACCAGAAAGCTCAAAAGAAGGCAAGGACTCATCAAATGAAACCTCACAAGTCTCGACAAGCAGCTGGGATTCGAGGTTCCAAACACGAAAACCTCGAGAATGCAAGGCGTAGCCAAGAAAAACACCATCCCAGCAACGAGACTCAAACTTGTCCAAGTGCCCTCCCTTCTTGAGCACAAAGCACTTGCAGCCAAACGCTCGCAAGTGGCTGACCTTGGGCTGTCTGCCAAACCGCAATTCATATGATGTCTTACCAAGGTAAACTCTAAGAAAGATGCGGTTGGCCAGATAGCAAGCCGTGTTCATGGCTTCAGCCCAAAAACGCTTAGGAGTCCTGTGCTCATCGAGCATCGTCCTGGCCATCTCGACTAGCGTGCGGTTCTTTCGTTCCACAACGCCGTTCTGTGGGGGAGTGTAAGGAGAAGAAAACTGATGGTCCAGACCCTGATCACTACAGAAGCTGACGAACTGAAGTCAGAGCCGTTGTCGGAGCGAATTGCTCGCATCCGACCATTGTTCTCATTCTTCAGCTTCAAAATCAGATCATGAACAAATTGAAAAGTTTCATCCTTAGACTCCAAAAAGAAAACCCACGAGAATCGAGAAAAGTCATCAACAATTACAAGTGCATACCACTTCCCACCGACTGAGCGTACCCGAGCTGGACCTACAGTGTCCAAATGTAAAAGCTCGCCCGGATACGAAGTCATCACCTGAGTCACAGGTGAGTGAGAAGCGGCAACCATTTTCCCATGACGACAGGGATGAAAAACTAGATCCTTCTCCATCTTAAGCTTGGGCAATCCTCGGATGAGGTCCACAGAGCTTAACCTGACTAGCAGATCAAAACTCAAATGACCTAATCTCCTATGCCACTTCCAGAGCTCAGAAGAAGATCCAGCAATCAAACAGCGAGAAGGGCCAAAAGAACTAGAGAAGTCAATTCGAAAAACTTTACCGAAAGGTAAAATCTGACAAACCAAAGACCCTATAGAATCAATCACAGAAGAATTGCCCTTCTTAAAACGCACTTCCAAACCATCCTCAAGAAGTTGCGAAACAGAAATCAAATTGAAGTTCAAATTCTTAACCAAAGCAACATTCTTCAAAGAGAAATGATCTGAAATGCAAATTGAGCCTATACCACTTACTTTCCCTTGACCACTGTTCCCGAAAGTGATATACTCTTTGGAGCTCGGGGGAGTGAGACTGGAGAACCATCTGCGATGTCCCGTCATGTGGCGAGAACATCATGAGTCCATGATCCAAACGTCCTCCAGTCCCCGATCCTGCACAATCAGTGGCTGTAAGTGGGAGCAAATGGTCTGGCACTAGGTTTAGCAAAGGAGCTAAACCAGTGTCGAGCCATCTGCTCAAAAGATGGAAAGCGAAAACCATCAAAAGAGTTTGGACCAAACGCGGCTCAAAGCGCGGTCCTTGGTTCTTCCTAACCCTGCGTCCACGAGGTCCAGAACCATAGCCAACACGGTCTGGAACTCTGCCGGAATGGACACCACCAACTGGAGCACGGGTAAGAAGGCCGTCTCCTCTACCACCACCTACACGACGCGGCCTGGCCTCCAACCTCTCTCCGCGTCGAGGAACACGCAGTCTACCACCCTGCTGGTAGAACTGCTCCTGTTCACCACGAGCCCTCTCTGCGCTCTCAACCCGCTTCCTCCTGAAGCAGAACTCCGCAAGATGCCCGTCTCTCTGACAGTACTCACAATGATAGGTGGGCTTCTTGGGATGTGGTTGAGGCTTGGGATGTTTGGGCTTGGTAGTGTTTGGTGTGCTCTTCTTGGGTTGAGAGGGTCCAGGAAAAGAGTCTAGAGAAGAATGGAGGTGTTTGGGCTTAGGAATCCAGATAGGCTTCTTGGGTGGAGCTTTGGGTGGTTCATGAATCACTCCATCCTTGGGCTGATAAGCATGGGAAGACTCAGTGGAGTGAGTCTTGGGATACCTCTGCTCTGGAGTCATTTTACTCCACTCCACTGCCCGGCTAATGGCACTTTCAAAGTCAGCCTTGGTGTAGGTATAACCTACTCCAAACCCATCCTGCCTCTTGAACTGCTGGATCATCATGACGAGCTGAGGCTCTCTGGCACTGATCCAACTCGGATGGAACGGAGGTAAAAGTTCTCATTCTGAGAATCTGCTAGCTCCTCTCTCAAGGAAGCTAGAACCTCCACCTGAGACAAGCAGGTCTCACACTCACTCTCTATTTGAACAGACTTTTCAGCTTTTAGCTTGATCAACTCCATTCTAAGAGACAGACAGTTCTCACAAACAGTGGGTGGAACTGACAGTGTCTCAAGCTCTAGCCTAGTCTGTGCAAGCTCAGCTCTCACTCTCTCCAAATCCCCTAAATGCTCATTGCCCTTGGCTTTCAGCTCAGCTAAGATAGCTAGATGAGATGGGCAATCAGCACAGGGTGCGACGACAGTGGCTTGAGCATCTTTCAGCTCCAGCTGAGCGCTTTCAAGCTCAGTGGCCAAAGCGTCCCTCTCATCAACCCTTTCTGTGTACCTGGACTTCAGAGTCGATAGGTCACATAGAAGGCACCTCACACTTCGGGCACTCACTGCTATCACCCAAGCAAGGGGAAGAAGATAGACTCTCAATTCTACCGTTGGCTACGGCAAGCTCACTCTCTAACTCATCTATCCTCTTCTTAGCCCCCCTAAGCAGTTTTTTCCCGATATTTCAACTCCTGATGATTGCTCTCAAGTAAATCAACGATTTCGCGCTCATAGGATGATACCTTTTCGTTGTCGTCGTTGGAGGAGCTCTTTTCTTCCTTATCCCCAAGAGCCATTGAATAGAAGCTCTTGCGGGATCTTCGGCGCTGGTGTGAGCGGCTCTTCGGTTTGTCTCCGAAGGCCATGAAACAGAGGCCCGCCGGATCGTCCTTGTCCTTCCCCTTCCTGATGGCGATCTCCTCATCGCTTGAGCTCGATGAAGAGGAAGAAGACGTGGACCGCTTGGAGTAACTCTTCTCCATTTCGGCAAAGAAGGCCTTGTCACGCTTCTTGTTCTCTCGCCGGTAGTCCTTCAGGGCCTTCTTGAAGAATCTGGTCTTCGGCTTGCCCTTGTTGAAGGATGAGCTCTCGTGCTTGCCGGAGTCGTGGAAGCTGCCACCGGTGCCCTTCTTGTGTCCATTGCGCTTGGGGCAGTCGGCGATGAAGTGTCCTGGATCACCACACTCAAAGCATCCGGATTTTGTGCCGTGTCTTTTGAACATTCTCTTGTCATAGACACGACGCACCCGATTGTTAAAGAAACACAAATCATCATCTCCCAAAGACTCAAGCTGGTCCTTAGTGATAGACATAAAGGAGAACCCAGCACAGCTCACAGCAGAGGGATCAACAGAAGGTGTAGCAAGGGCCAGATATTTTGATCCAGAACCAGTGAGATTTAATCTTAGCTGGATATCTACCTCAGTGGCCTTCAGCTTGCTAAACAACTCAGAAATGGTCAAGGTATCGTAAGAAGTGCTCTCAACGATAGAGGATACCTTGATCTCCCAGATCTTTGAGTCCAAGGTATGGAGAACCTTGAGCGCCTACTCGTGATCTGAGACTAACTGAGCTCCCTCAGCCTTGTTGTCTCGAAGCTTGTTTATGATCGACTGAAAATGACCAAACAGAGCCTCAACAGATTCACCCGGCTTCTGTGTGAAATTCTCATATTCACGCCGGTAGGTCTGATAGAGCCGAGCCTTGACCTGTGCTGTTCCCTCATGGTGTGCCTTGAGGGTAGCCCAGATCTCTCTCGCAGTGGAGAGATGACTCACACGCTCAAACTCAGTGGGACCTAAACCAGAAAACAGAATGTTCACAGCCTTACTGTTGCTCAGATGCTGAGCAATGATACCAGCAGTACCCTGCTCAGTGACTGGCAATATGACAAACGTGGTGTGAACGCAAATGTCCCAAATGTTCGAACCCTGGCTCATGAGATAGGCTCGCATGCGAGTCTTCCAACAGTTATAGCCATAGGCTTCCAAGGACGGGACCTTGCCAGGAGACGTCATGGTCACTACCGGGGTTTAGAACCGGTTAAGGTATGGAAAAACCCTAACCAAGCTCTGATGCCACTTGTAGGACCGAAAGTAGCGACCAGAGGGGGGGTGAATGGGCACCTTAAAAATTGTTTCGAATTAATGGCCTGTTCCCAATACCCAACGCACCTCAAAAGACTAAGTAACAGAAAATATACAGATAGCCTAAGTCTAAAAGTATCTAGCCTAGAAGCAGCTGATGACAAACAGAGTACTATCAAGGCAGTGCTAATAGACAGATAAACAGTATATGCAAGACTAGGCAAGACAAACTTCTCAGAAAAGCAACCTTGGTGCACTATGAGAGATAAGAGAAGTTACCTGTTCAAATATGTCTCCTGTTTGAAACTCGACGAAGCCTGCTTCGTAGATCGAAGTCTGCTTCGCTGGCCGAAGCCTGCTTCGGAGGTCGAGGTCTACTTTGCTGGTCGAAGTCTAGTTCGGAGGTGACAGGAATCGAAGTGTGTCGAAGGTGTTGTGAAAATGCCGAAGGTAGGAATCGAAGTGTGCTTCGAAGGTAAGTATGAGAAAATCGGAGCTTGCTTCGAAGTGAGTACTTCGAAGGCAAGACTTCGAACACAGCTTCAACCAAGTACTCCGAAGCCAAACCTTCGAACAGAAAACTTCGAACACAACACACAGACAGACAAGCTTCGAACAAAGAAGCGAAGCCTGTTACACGACAGAGGCACCAAATTCGAAGCCTACACTCTACCTTCGAAAAGAGCAAGCTTCGAAAAGAGAGGCGAAGGCTGACACACGACAAAGAAACCAGAGCGAAGCCTGACAGAACGACAAGCTTCGAAGCCAACTTCGAATCCTATCGAAGTGTGTACTTCGAACAGCTAGAGACGGAGTACCCTTCGCACTGTCGTTCGAAGTATGTGACACTGTCCGTTCAGAAAGTACTTCGAAGCTAGCAACACAAAACACAAAACGAAGTTCGAAGTTCAAACGGAGCCTTCGAGTATATCCGATCGAAGCCTGCCTCACGGAGCTGAGGGGCTTCGAATAGTGAGGGTGGCTTCGCCAGACAACAGTCAGAAAAGTTACTCGGGACTGTCAACTTCGATCAAAAAGCTGTGCAGTAGAAAGCAAAAAGCTGGCGCAGTGTACTGTTGCTACAGTGGAGTAGTACTACTTGCTACAGCAAGAACTAGTACTACTTGCGTGAAGAACACACGCAACAGAAGCTTCCGAAGCCTCAAAATCCATGGAAAAACTTGTTGTGCGAATGAAATGAAGCCATTAAAAACTGCAGTTGCTGCACACGATTTGAGAATAGAAGCTTCACTGCAACAATAAATGCAAGGCAATAAAGCAGGGGCAAAAATGCCTGGTGGCGCAAGCATGAACAGAAGAGGAGAGAGGCAAGGCAAGAGACAAAAAGTGACCCAAAAGAGTAGAATTAATTTCAGCCAAAAGGGTAGTCCAACCTATGGATTGAGGTCCTATTTATAGGCTGCCCAATGCTAGGAATATTCCACCAGCCCCTTAGGGTTTTTACAGACGCAAGAATAAAGGAAAAAACTCTACTGCCCTTAGGTATTTTTACAGACACGACTGACTGACTGTGGGCCTAGAGTTACAGATGACTTATCCAGGAAGCTAAGCTTTCGTAGCAACTACGGCTTCTCTTCTGGACAGTCGGATACAAGATCGACGGTTGTCAGTTTTGCGCCGAAACTGACAAAGCCTCTACCGACTTTGCACCAGGTACCCGGATTGGGCCGGCCCGATTCCGCAGCTCTCTCAGCCCGGCAATCACTCACCGCCCGTGTACCTGAGTCAACCCTGGTCAACAGCCCAGTGGGTCTTCTACTGCTTCTGGCCCATGTACCCGGATTGGGCCAGCCCGACTTCGCAGCCTCCTCTGCCCGACAGTCGCTTGCTGCCCATGTACCTGAGTCACACGCGGCCCTATGAAACAGCAGATCTCTTCTTTTTCTGTCCTCTTTGACTATCGTTGACAATGACTCATCACTTCTGGAGCCATGAGGCCCACGCTATTCAGCATGGCTCCTCACCTTGTTGTTGTTTTGATGTTGGGCGACTAACTCGGGGGAAGTGTGCTTAGCAACTGGAAGCACAGTAAAAGTGTCGTGAACACAAATATCCCAAATGTCCGAGCTCTTGCTCATGAGATAGGCTCGCATGCGAGTCTTCCAGTAATTGTAGCCAAAAGCTTCAAGGGACAGGACCTTACCAGAGGAAGTCATGATCACTACCTTGGGTTAGAACCGGTTAAGGTATGGAAAAACCCTAACCAGGTTCTGATACCACTTGTAGGACCAAGAGTAGCGACCAGAGGGGGGTGAATGGGCGCCTAAAAATTCTTTCGGATCAATGGCCTTCTCCCAATACCCAACGCACCTCAACAGACAATCCATAAAAGAAAACAAGTCTAAAATGCTAAAAATAATCTAGCTTAAAAATGACCGGTGTCCTAATCGTAAAGACACCAACAAAGTGTTTCAAGGCAAATCAACAGGACATTCAACTAACAGGCATTTCACCAGACTAAACAACTGTATATGAGAAATATCGCATACAGATGAAACATGCACTAATAATACAGAAACATATTAAAGGCCAAACCTAGTGCAATCAGATATAAAGTCCTTGCAGCAACTAAATCTCTCCAGAAATTAAATGCTAGTACACGCAAATCAAGGAGGAAGTTTTACTGTTTGAAAGTTGTCTCCTGTTCAGTACTTGCCGAAGCCTATGCCTGTAGCCACCGAAGTCTGCTTCAGCGAAGCCACAGCAAAGCCGTAGCGAAAGCCAGAGCTTCTGCTCGCCGAAGCCTACTCTGGCCTAGAGAAGCCAACGACGCTGAAGTCTGCGCCACCTCTAGACCCCTCCGCACTGCACGTTGTTGCTGTCGAGGGCTGCTTCACGTGCAGGCCTCGCTGCACACCACGCGTAGGCCTCGCTGCAGCGAAGACTAGAGCTCCACGCGCCCTTGCTTGATTGGAGCAAACATAGGCCAAGCAACAACTGCTCCAACACGCCAACGATGTGAACGACAGCCTCTAGGCCACGCGTCGCAACACAACAAGAAGGAGAAACAGCTCCCGGAAAATAGTTGCACACCACGCGAGCACCGAGCGCCTCTCGAATGACGTGCCTTACTGGTTTCAGCTGGCCGATCAAGAAAAAATAGCGTTGAAAAGAACTCCTAGAGAAAACCAGGGGCGGTTCTCCATGCGTGTGATTACGCCGCCCTGGAGCGCTGCTTCAGCATGCAAGGGATCCTAGGCACTGCATGTGTCTACTCGCGCTGCTGTGCCTGCCAGCTCTTGCGCGCGTCCAGTCCCCCAGCTCTCGATGCCATGTGCCATCATAAGAAGCCCTGCTGCAGTGGATTGAATCGCAAGAACAATGCGGCGGCTAATGATTTTCAAGGGATAAAGACAACAGCGCAGGGATTGAGACAAAAGGGTAAAGTGAACTCTGATTTTCAATTGCAAGTGAGTTGACCCTAACCCTAGGTATTGGGGCCCTATTTATAGGCAGCCCAATAGACTAGGAAAAAACCAAAAATACCCTTAGGGTTTAACAGACGCTGAAATAAAAATAGAAAAGACTATAATGCCCTTAGGATTTTTACAGACTCAACCAACACACTATGGGCCTAAAAGCAAAATGGTAAAATCCTAAACACAGATAACTTGTCCTGATGTAGAGCTTTTATAGCAGCTACGGCTTCGCTTCATGACGGCTCGATCACAGATCAGCAGTCTGGATTGGGCGTCGGTTTTGCGCCAAAACCGACAAAGCGTCCACCGTCTTCGCACCGGGTACCCGGATTGGGCCGGCCCGATTCCGCGGCTCCTTTAGCCCGGCAATCGCTCGCCGCCCGTGTACCTGAGTCAATCCCGGTAAACAGACTAGTGGATCCCCTGCCACTCCTAGCCCATGTACTCGGATTGGGCCGGCCCGACTCCGCGGCCCCTCTGCCCGGAAGTCGCTCGCCGCCCGTGTACCTATGTCGCACACAGCACAGACACGGCAGGTCTCGTCTCCTCTTATCTTCTCTTCTCACTTTGATGTCCTGTTGACAATCACTCATCACTTCTGGAGCCATGAGGCCCATGATCTTCAACATGACTTCTCATCTAGTCGCTACTATCAGTCTACACTTCCTCATCTTCTCTTCCGTTGACAATCAATCATCATCTGAGAACCATGAGGCCCACAATCTTCACCGTAACTCCTGAATAGGCAAAATAGTATAAAATTAGTTATATGCTAACCATTAGTCCACAAAAAAACTATGCTAACCATTAGTCAGCTAGCTAAGGAACTAATACTTAGTTCACCGATTAGCCTATTTGGATAGACTAAAGCTATTTTTAGCTAGTAACTATTACTTCGTGGCGGGCCTGCTCCAAACAGAGCCAAAGCCAATGCCTTCGCGAAGAAAAAATGATATATTATAATTAGTTTGACTTTTTTTAAAGCTAAACCTCTTTAACTACGATCACATTCAAATAAAATGTATAAATATTTATAATATCTAATAAATGTCTAATTAATACATATTTCTAAAATATATTTAATAAAATTAATTTGACATTGTGGTTGTTGATATATGTTATAAGTTTAGTCAAATTTTAAGAAATTTGTCTTTTAAAAATTAAATCAACCATTTATAATATTGTAATGGAAAATATTAAATTGGTGTTCATAACTAACCTCGGATGAAGCAATAGAATTTTGAACTAGACGTTTTGATCTTTGATTTTCCTTCGTAGTAATAATATCGCGGGGTTTACAGGGTAGTCGATTCACAGTTAACACCAATCCTCAAGTTATCTATTTTCAGGGTGCGTCATGCACCATGATAGTGATGGATTGTGTTAATTGGTTTTAGATATATTTAAAAGTATAAAATCATTCAAAAATAAAAGATGTAGGATGATGAAATTATAAATATAGACGACATATGTGTTAGAGAGAAGATGATGGCATGAAAGAGGGACGGCAAATTAACGGATCAATGAAATTCGTAAATGACGATAATACCCTAAATATGAACAATAAAAAAATAGTTATTCTTTCGAATCAACTCGGAAGACGCACTCTAGTACTGTACTATAAAGCTGTAAAGCTAGGATTAGAATGCACCGCAAAGTGGTTAAAAAGGTCTGAACCTTTGAAGCTCTGTTCCCAGCTGCGTCTGCTTCTTCAACAGTCGACACAGGAACATCGGAAACGCACGGTCTGAGGCCTGCCGCCGTCCTTTTTCTGCTGCATACGCCATGGAGCTTGCAGTCCAAGATCACGGCGATGACGCTCCATTTCTCCGTTGGTATCGTTGTCAGTTTGTCACCATGTCGATCTGATCGGTCGTCGCTTGCTCTGAACATCATGGAGAAAAAGGAATGTCGAAGCATTGATTTATTCTTCATGGCCCGTTCGAACCAGCTGTTTCAGCTGAAGCTATTATTACAGCATGATTAATTACGTACTAACTATGAGAAAGCTCAAAAATATATTACTATTAATTTCTTGAATTTTGTCTAGATTTTTTAAAGAAAATCACCAATCTTCTCCAGGAGCAGTGAGCACTGATATTGTCAGGTTGTTAGCGTTGCAGAATTAATTACAACACGTGGAGATAGATCACTCCAGCAACTCCGCAAGCCGTCTCGATCATCGGACGAAAGTTGAAACAAACCATTGCATCGAAGGCGAAGCGAAATCTGGAACTTCTGAGGAACACACATGTCCTATCATAACCTGTAGGAGAAATTCGCAGCAGTTTCAGAAGAATAAATGCAACTGTATGGCTAACCTGTCGCAGACGAGTAGTATAGGATGGCTCGTTCCAAACGTATAGGATGGCTCGTTCCCTAGCTAGGTGAAGATCTGAAACCATAGCAGTTGAAATCAGAGGATTATTAGGCCAGCAGCAGCAAGAGTCTATCCATGTATGTCAGCTACTCCCTGCATGTACCATTAATTGATCTCACTACAAGAAAACAAGGAACTTCCGTCGGTCACCCATTAATTGATCTCATTACAAAAAACAAGGAACTTCCGTCGGTTTAGGCCAAAGCTGACGGGAAAAGCTAACTTCCGTCGGCAAAACACTAATTTCCGTTGGCATTTGGCCGACGGAGACGTTTCGACGGATGTTAGCTAACTTTCGTCGACCGCCGACGAAAGATAGTTAATTTCCGTCGGCTAGATATCGCCGACGGAAGTTATACACTATAACAAAATAGAACTTTTTCGTCAGTTAACTAACTTCCGTCGGCTTTAATGTTGGCCGACGGAAGTTAGGGGATTTATTCCACAACTGCGCGCGCGTAGAGGGAGCCCTAACTCCCTGTACGCGCGCTCCCGGCCCGGCCTGTTCTCCGCCGCCGCCTTCGGTGCCCGCCGCCTCCCGCCGCCAACCGCCGACCTCCGGCAGCCGCCGGCTGACCACCACCGCCGCCGGCCGCCCGATCACGCGCGCCCGCCGCCCACCACCGCCTCAAACGCCGACCGCCCGCGCCGCTCCTCCTCGCTGCCTCTGGTCGGCCGCCGCCGACCGCGCACCCGCACCGCTCCTCCCCGCCGCCGCCGACCGCTCGGTCCCGCGCGCCCGCTGTCCGCCACCGCCTCCCACGCCGACCGCCCGCGCCGCTCCTCCCCGCCGCCTCTGGCCAGCCGCCGCCGACCGCCCGCTGCCGCCTCCCGCGCCGCCACCCATCGCCCCCTCCGGCCGCTGCCCGTCGTCGCAGCCCCTCGCCGCCCGTCGTCGTCGCCCGTCATCGTCACCCGTCGTCGTCGCCCGTCGCCGCCCGTCGATCAAGTAAGTACGCCGCCCATCGCCGCCACTAGTTTAAGTTCTTGAGTAATGTGCTTAATAATTAGTTGATGAATGAATGATGAATGTGCTTAAATTCCTGTTGTTCCAAAATTATTGTGCCATATACACTTATGTGAAGACAAGTTCTGCAACTACTACTGTGATGGATTGTTATTATTTTTAATTATGTTACTCTGTAGTTGTAAGTTGTAACCATATTTGCAGTCAATGTTTACAAATCACCTAGTCGAACCTAGTCGTCATGGTACCGACCAGAAAACTAATCGCGATTAATCGCGATTAGTCGATTTTGGTCGTTCTATTTAATTATTCCATATATTTTAGGAAATTTACATACTATATATACACTATATAGTATATGACAAGAAATATCCAGGTATGGGCCAAATTTCCAGCCATTACTTATTAGCCCAAAAATAAAATTGAAAAGCTCAAGCCCATTAACTAACCCTAGCTTCACTCCTCACATCTCCCCTCTCCCTCACAGCCACCACAACCCTAGCTCCTCACATCTCCCCTCTCCCAAACAACCGCCATAGATCTCCCTCACAGATCATGTGCGCCGCAGCTCCCGCTGGCGCCGCCTTCTCCTCTTCTCCCGTCGGCGCCGGCTTCTCCTCTTGCTCCCGCTCCCACCCCCGCCGGCGGCGCCTTCTTCTCTTCCTCCCCATCAGCACCCTCCTCCGGCTAGTCTTTGCCTTCCCCGTCGGTTGCCCTTCTCTCCTGGTCACCAAAATGTCACTAATCGGCCGATTAGTCGCGACTAGTCGACGACTAGTCGGACGACCAGATTTCTGGTCGCTCTAGTCGGGTCGGAGCACCTAGTCGTAGCCAGGAAAACGACCAGGCCGATTAATCGTGATTAATTGGACGATTTGTAAACACTGAATGTTGCCACAAAATCTGTGAAGTGAGTATGGCTGTCGCCTCGCCACACGCCATACTCGCCTAAAAGGTGTGAAGGTGGTCCAGCGCCTCGCCGCCGCGCCGCCGTAACAACTATGGCAAGAACAGTTTGTTATTTCTGTTTGTTTAGATTATGGAAACTTGTTGCTCGTTTGCTACATGTAACCTGATGCTTATTTTCCAAGAAGAAACAATGCCAGTCTCAACAAGTTTATGAATTTTTTTGAGTGTTGTTGTGAATTAATGCAATTGCTAATTCAACAACTGGTGAGTATATATTATGGTAGAGGATGTTATATGTGAATGTTGAATGTGATTTTGGATGTGAAATGTGAATTTAGATGTGTATTGTGAATATGATATAAATTGTGTTTGGATGTGAGTGTGAATAGGGGAAACCAGAAAAAAACAAAAAAATACCAGCTAACTTCCGTCGGCTTTGACCATAGCCGACGGAAGTTAGCCTTTCTGCCTATGTGGCCGAAAGCAGCTAACTTCCGTCGACTAGGGCCAAAGCCGACGGAAGTTAACACCCCTCTGCTGACGTGGCAGAATTCGGCGCTAACTTCCGTCGGCCACGTGAAGTCGACGGAAGTTAGCTAACTTCCGTCGGCGGCCGACGGAAGTTAGCTAACTTCCGTCTACTCGCTTCCGTCAGCCAAAGGCCGACGGAAGTTAGCCTTTTGCCGACGGAAGTTAGCTTCTTCCGTCGGGAAAGGGATAACTTCCGTCGGCTTTGGCCGACGGAAGTTCCCTGTTTTGTTGTAGTGATACATTTGACGTGAAAAAAGCCGTAACTTCCGTCAGCTGATTTTGACCGATGAAAATTAAGCCTTTTTTGTCCTTTTGTTTTATCCACACGTGCAGCACAGAAGCAGACCATTTCAAATTAATTCAAAAACATCCTCATGAGAATTTTACATTTCAGATGATACATTCCAGAATAGAATTTCACATTCAAATCCATCAAAATATATCTTCTATACAGAATTATCCTCTAAAGAATCTAATGCATAAAGTATACAACAATAGCAGATTATAACAATACCAGTGCCAACATTAATCACATCTAGTATCCTCATTCAAATACAGTATACAACAATTGCTGCTAATTTGGGAAAGCAACACCATAGTTGTTATGGCGTCGCCATATCGTCGCCATATCGCCGTGGCGGAAATCTGCAATTCGCCACGGACCGCCATATCGCCCAAGTGTCTATGGCGGGTGCCACAGGTGTGTGGCGCCACTGTGGCGTGGCGTGGCGCCCGTGGCGGATATGGCACCCGCCATACGAAGGCGCGGCGAGGGCGCGACGATGGCGCGGCGGGGGCACGGCGGGAGCGCGGCGAGGGCTCGATGGAGCGTGGCGAGGGAGGCAGTGGCGAGGGCGCGGCGAGGTCGCGACGAGGGCATGGCGGGGCTGAGGCGGGGCACGGCGGGGCGTGGCGAGGGCGTGGCGGGGCGCGGCGAGGGCGTGGCGAGCTCAGATCTGGCCGCCCAGTGCACTAGGGTAGAAGATGGGGAAGAGAAGAGGAGGGAGAGGAGAGGAAGTGTGGTGGCTGGAGAGGGGGCTGAGAGGGAGAGAGGTAGTGGGGAGAAGTTAGGGTTTAGAAATGGGCTGAAATTTAAATGGGTTGTGTGGTAAAATTTATATAAATAAATTATTATAATATATCTAAAGTGACAATATTGTAACCTTATATTGTATTGCTATGTTTATCATACCATACTAATATTGTTATTTGCAATTTAGTATTTTAGTACTTATATATTGATATATTTTTCTAAATCCTATAAGCTATTTTTCTATATTGTTCATCGCGCTGATGTGTCTATGGCGACGCCGCGCCGTGAGCCATAAGCGCTGTAAAGTTATGAAGGTGGTAGGTCGCCGCGTCGCCGTAACAACTATGAGCAACACAGATTGAGCTCTCAAGTAATTTGCAGAAGATTGATAATGAAAAGGCAAGAATGCAATGTCTTACAGATGTTTGAAATTACTCTTTATGACAATTGAATGTTCACTTTGCTCCTTGGGCTTAATCCAAACCTTAGAAAAAAGGAAATCCAATGATCAGCTTACAATTTAATTGATAATATTAATAAAAAAGAAGAAAATAAAATGAGAAAATCTTACTTCAAGCAGAATATCATAGTTTATGTGGTTCTTTTCAGCTAAGTAAGGCAGCATAATTTTATATTTCAGATGACATGTTCTAGTACATTCCAATAGAACAAAATTTTACATCCAAATATCAAACCATATTTTAGATTACATATTTTAGTACCTGTCTTTTAAATACATATTGTATTACAGATGACATGTTCTCAACAAGTATGTAACAATTAGCCCATTATGGTATACATGTAGCATGCACTTGCATAACCATTCATACCAAAAAGGTCTGATGATATAACAAGAGCTATTGCATGAGGAATTGCCTAATAGAAGTAACATAAGTCAAGAAAAAATATGAATTAATGTCAGCAGTACAGCAGTGTAGAAGTGCTGTAAGAAAGATTAAATTACTATTGTGCAACGCACACCAAGTTTAAATCACTTAAGCTATACCTGAGGATTTATTTCACAATCGGCCTATTCCTGCTGACTATACCAAGGTTCAGGTCAATGAGATCACCAACGACAGATTTATTAATGACACCTTGGATCTTCCAATGCCTGGTGAGGGGATTGAGACAATCAGAGATGCTCTGAATAAGTTTGTCCTATGGGCGAGCCGAGATATCAAATTACTGCAGGCAAGTTCTCAGAGTAAATCGCCTATTGTCTCATCACAATCCCCCATGTATCTGTCATCTCAGGATGTGCAAAATATAGGATCTTTATCACCTGTTGATGAGCGTGAGAAAGAGGAAGAGGCAGAGGAAGAGCCAGTGCCCGATAAAGTGGCAGAAGTGATAGAATCAAAAGTGACTTCTGATCCTCAAGTGACAAAGCCAGTGCCAGTGCTTGAGCCCACTGATAAGCCCAACACAAATGTGCCAGAGTCCAGATCAAATGCCAGTGCCAGTTCCGGCTGAGCCTCAAGTGCCAGTTCCGGCTGAGCCTCAAGTGCCGGTGGCCAAGCCCATAACAAAAGTGCCAGTGCTAGTTGCCGAGCCTGAAAAACAAGATGCATGCCCAAAGCCAGCAATCCACAAGATAATGTTCAAGCTGGGCAGTGTTCTGCGCTGAAATCTGAGATGCATAAATTTTTTACTACTATGGGGCAAACACGTTCTATGCCCGAAGCGGCTCCCATAAATGCTCCAGTACAAAAGCATGCGGGCTCACTTTCTGTTGATAAATGGACCTACGGAGACGAGGATTATATCGAAGACGAACCAGGCAAATCATTATTACCCCAAGGAGTACTTAAGAGTATGCCTTGGATGATGAAAATATTTCATGACTGGTACCTCGAAGCGTCTTCGTTAGGAGTAACACAAATAGAACTGAAGGTTCCACAAGAAATATTCAACTGCCCAGAGTTTAAGCTTGCACTATTTTTCGACGACTTCCATCGAATGTTTCGTCTGAAGCGAACCGACATCACAAGCATGATGCTCTGGTGCATGTAAGTACTTTATACTTTGTCAATACAAAGCAAAAATAAATAATGTCTTATATTGACTATTGTTTCATAACATATGCAGTTGTAATTCATGCTGGGATGCGTCTAATATGTATGGGTACTTGAACCCGTCATTAATAAGCCAAAGTGCGTTGAACCCGACACTAAACCAGAACGATAGCAAGTACTGGATTGCGGGTAAGAAAAAATTTCAAAGAAAGATGTTCAATAAAGACGAAGACACACTTAAGAAGAACAAAAGGAGTTGTGCCACGTTGTATATTGCGCGGTGCATGGATCAATGGAAGGACAGAGAAATGATAAGTGGGGCATATAACTTTAAGTAAGTATACACACTATATCCACTTAATACGTTTTATCGATTATGAAACTAACATAATCATATATTACTTCTTTCGATAGTGATCATTGGATTGCACTTCTGATATACCCAAAGAGCTCAAGGGTTTATGTGCTCGACTCGCTCGACAAACCCAAAAAAGAATATCAAGATATATTAAATGTTATTCAGAGTGCATACAGATACTACGTGGAAAAGTTAGGTGGCCCACATGATCCACTAGAGGCCGAAAGATATGCTTATCAGAACCAACTATCCGGTAATATTATATTTTTAAATTTCTTAATTCAATTGATAAAGCCAAACTATATATCGTTCTAACTTTGTCTATTTTTAAGTGTCACAAACAATCTCTTGGTTCCGTGCATTGCGGCTATTATACTTGTGATTTCATGAGCAATAACTTAGGAAAGTTTGAGCGGACAGTATCTGAGGATACTAAAGAAGTAAGTTGATTTCTTGTGTGTTAATCTAATATAACTTGTAGCGTATGTACTTATATGTTACGTATGCAGGCGTCAGGTCCATCAATCGTTGCCCAGAAGAGCCAACTCTCAGAATCACAAATGTACGAAATCGTATAAAGGATGTGCCGCTTCACGATGCATGAGACTCTTCATGAGCTTGGAGCATTGTTCGATCCTGAGAGTGAAGTGGCCAAGCATCCAACTCTGTATGATTGGGCCGGAAGAATGAAAAGGCAAACCAAGATATGAGCTGGCCTTCCAAGAAAACATAAACCGCATGAGCATGTATTTATGAAATAATGGTTAATTTTGAAATTTTGATAGATGTAAACTTTAGACTTGATGTGTGATGAAATGTAAATTTGTAAATTGATGAGATGTGTTGTTGTTTTTGTTGCTGTGTATGTAGATGGTTGTATGAAGCATATAATGTAAACTTTGTAAATTTTTGTAAATTGATGAGATGGATGGTTGTTGTGTTGATGTGTTGCTGTTGTGGATGTGTATGTGGATATGTGGATGTTTTGCTGCTGTGTATGTGGATGGCTGTGTGAAGCATATAATTTCTGTGTTTTGGTTTGTGGGACTGTGAATTATGGATCACAACATTCTTTGTTATGGGTTATACACAGCAGTGGCGGGCAGATGAGGTCAGCGCGCCCGTTACTGCTGTTGACACAGTGGTGGCCGGTGCGCTGACATCATCTTCCCGCCACTGCTATTGATAACAGTAGTGGCGGGCAGATGAAGTCAGCGCGCCCGCCACTGCTGTTGACACAGCGGTGGCGGGCACTCTGCCCGCCACTGCTAACCAGGGATAGCCTAGTGGCGGACTGGATGCCCGCCACTACAGGTCAGTTTTGCCCGCCGCTACAGTATCGCTTTGAAGTAGTGCATATGGGTGCTGGGAGTGCGGAAGATGGGAAAGTGAGGAGGGCACGCAGGCGTGGCTGCAGACTTAATCTGCATATAACTTCCGTCAGTTTTATGAGAATGCCGACGAAAATTATGTAACTTTCGTCGGCTTTAGGGAAAGCCGACGAAAGATATGTAAACTTCCGTCGGCTCATTCAGGCAAACAGAAATTATATAACTTCAGTCGGCTTTTAAAAATGCCGACGGAAATTAAAAAAGCTGATGAAAATTTATTGTTTTCTTGTACTATCGGCTAATATTTCAATTTGCATTAGTGTTTTTGAAAGCAAATGCTTTGCTGCTACTCATATTATAATGAATTATAACCTAGGATCGGATTTGACATAATATAATATAACAAATCTAAACATTAATATTAATATCGTTTAGATTCATTACAATTTGTTATGTAAAATTCGGTCTTAAATTATAATATTATAGAATTGAGGGAATATTTCGATGAATTGATTCTGCACATCATATCACGAAGCATATCAACGACACAAACGTGTCTGGGTCACAAATGCAGCATCTGCCGCCGCAGGAATGCAGGATAAAGATTAGTGCGGAGCTCACTTGTTCAACAGTTTACTCGCTGATGCATGCACTGAACATGCTGAAAACCTGACATAATTGTAAAGAAAAAAAGAGCTGAAATAATGCTGAACAATAATTCTGTCTGACTACCATCCATGAGTTTTCTCTCTTAATTTCTTTTTTGCACATACGACACTTGATAGCAGAAAACCATATATAGTATCACCGTGTGGCAGTAATCTGTTAGCTATCAAAATTTTAATCTAGCCGATTTCAGGGTCTGTTCGTGCTTGGTTACTTGTGAGCAACAGCATTAATATGCAATGGACATTGATCAACGTTGTCCCGGTCGATCGATTCCCTACGAGAAAATTATTGCATGATCGATGAACAATCAACTGGATTGCTGCAACACCTGTATGCACTGCTGATGCTAAACACTAAAGCGAAGCCGAGTCATCAAACATCATAGCCATACGCAGGTTAAAACTCCGGTTCTCTGATGTCTGCGGGTCATGTGTTTGTTTAGTTTTTCTATCGAACTTCTCGATTAGAAAATTAAAACATAAACCAAATAACTATTGGATAAAATCAGTTTTTTCGTCCGCAATAGTTTTTTCGTCTGCAATAGTTTTTTTCAGGATAAATAGTAAAGTGCCCGTGCATTGCAACGGATTTATAATTTTAATGAAAATATATTTAGAGCATTATATATTTATTAAACACATGTTTGGTAATTTAGTAAGGTGCCTATGCATTGCAACAGATTCATATTTTTAATGGCAATATATTTAGAACATGATATACACTACAACAATCCAGGAACCTTCCGTCGGCCAAAGCCGACGGAAGTTAGCCCTTTCCTGATGGAAGAAGCTAATTTCCGTCGGCAAACGGCTAACTTCCGTCGGTATTTGGCCTGATGGAAGCGGGTAGATGGAAGTTAGCTAACTTCCGTCGGCTAACCATGGCCGATGAAAATTAACACATGAAATCGATAACTTCCGTCGGCCAAACATTAGCCGACGGAAGTTGTTTTTTTCTTTTTTTGCTTTTTTTCTATACATTCAAGCAATGCACTAGACTAAGCACTGATAATTTTTTCTTTTTTTTTGCTTTTTTCAGTACATCCTCAATATACAACATCACAAACATGTATTCAAATTCATATTACAAGTTCTAGCACAAATTCTTCGATAGAACAAATTCTAGCACAAACACAACATACACATACATTGTCTAGCACACATGCACCAAGAAATGATTACCCAACAATCATGTAATTACTCCATTAGTCCTGGTTTCAGGAGTTAGAGCTTCAGAATGACAACATGAACCAAGGTATATATATAAGATGTCTGCAAAAAAAATCAGAATTCAACTTCTTTCTGTGTATAAACAATTAGCTACTAGCTAACTAATCAGCAGCTGCAGAGGGAGAGCAGCAGCTACAGCAGGTGACCGTCGCCAGCCGGTCCACCGCCATGGAGCTGCATCAGAACCCTTTCGCCGCCGCCGCCGCGATGGACATGAAGTGCTTCTTGCTGGAGGCGGCGGCGCAGCGCCAGATCAGCCCCCCGACGCGCCAGATCACCCACATACAGAAACATACATGAATGAGAAATTTAAACATTGCTGTCGGGAACCAGAAACATACGCAAACATACGTGCCAGAGAAGAGAAAGAGAAGGGAACCAGATACTCACCTTGCTGTTGGGGAGGGGGGACGACGGGGGCAGTGCGGGCGGTGTCGATGGAGTAGCTAGGGTGGCGATCTGTGCGTCGGGGACGCGGCGGATGGGGCGGAGGGCGATGGGGTGTCGGCGGGAGGGGAGGAGAGGAAGGAACGCGCACAGGGCTAGAGGAGAGGCGTGGAGGCGGCTGCCAGGAGGCACAGAGGCGGCGACCGGGAGGCGAGGTAGGGTGGCAGGCAGGTGAAGACGGCGGCCGACGGTGTAGGGCGAGGCGGCTACCGGCGGGCGGGCAAAGATAGCGGCTTCTGGGCGGAGGTGATGACCGGCAGTGTAGGCCGATTCCGGGAGGCGCGGAGGCGGTGGCCGGGAGGCGGGGAAGTGGTGAGGGGAGAGGCACGGAGGCGGCGGCGCAAAACCTAGGGCGCGGGGAAAAATAGGGCGCGGGGAGGGGAGGCGCGGAGGCGGCAGCGCAAAACCTAGGCGCGGGGAAAAATAGGGCGCGCGCGGGCTGGGAAAAATAAGACGCGCTGCTGAAAAAATATCTTCCGTCGGCCACATCTAAAGCCGACGGAAGTTAATTTAATTTATGTCGGCTTTAATGTTGGCCGACGGAAGTTACGAGTTTTATGTTGGGCGGGGGCGAAAGCCTTTTTAACTTCCGTCGGCTACAGTTAAAAGCCGACGGAAGTTAATTTAACTTCCGTCGGCCTACAAGAGCCGACGGAAGTGAATTAATTTTCATTGGCTTTTCCGAAAGCCGACGGAAATTAAAATTGCCGACAAAAATTTCCTGTTTTCTTGTAGTGATATTTATTAAACACACATTTAGTAATAGTAGGCTGCTGCGGTTCTGGTTTTTTATCTGCATTTTAGGTTGGAGCAGTCTCAATATTGGAGGAGCTTGTTGTTGTACGGCCGGACTGTCTTGGTGATCATATTTGGGTCACTTGTTCCTGGGATTGATTTGCTGCAAATTCTCTCTGTAGGATTTGTGCTTGTTTTCTTTTCACTTGTTTTTTATTTGACGGGAGAAGTCATCTACCTAAAACTTGCAGATTGAAGCTCTTTGTATTTTCAAGACTTGGATTCACAATTCACATTCCCTCCACTGTGTTTCATCCATAAATACAGTTTATGTAGCATTCATCTTTAGTAAAATATACTGATGGTATTTGCCATCAGTGTTGTAATAATCACAAAATTTGAATTCCAGGCACTTTCTGGACCAATATTATCTTCTATTGGAGACAAATATTACAGAGTGTAGTATATTATCATAATTTGGAAAACATACAACAAACATTGACCGTGTTCTGAAGTTATTTAATGGAAAACAGGTTATATCATAATTGTCAGCAGGTTGAGAAATTACAATTCAGTAATTCAAAAATAACAAGTTTGATCTATGAGAAATTACAAATTAGGTCATATTAACAAGATAAAAACATTGACAAAACAAAATGAAGTTTTATGTACGGATCAAATATTCACCCTGGTCAATCACAACATCGACATTTGCAATAAGCAAACAGGCTGAGGCGAGAAATTGGCTATTATAGGACTCCAAACAAGTGGTTTCTCTATAATAGGACTCCTAACGTTGTTTGCTCCCAAATAGGACTCCAAACAATTTCACTAAGCTATAATAGGATTTTATATCTTTTTAATCTTTTTTCTAATCTAAATACATGTATTTATTTCTAAAGTGACTTTTTTACCCTTGAGAGGTATGCTGGCTTGCCATGCATGCCTGTTGCCTTTTTTAGTTCTGACGAGATGTGGAGCATTTTAGTTGTGATGAGATATAAACTTATTATTTATTTCAAATGACTTTGATCTCATTTGGAACATAATTATGGTACAAACATGGTTTTATGAGATGAACTAAATTGTGCTAAATACTTGCTGTTATTTATTACTTGTAATTATGTATGAATCACTTTGTTAATTCATACTGTTATATAATTGTACACGATGTACATGGCAGCCAGCCAGCCATGTTCACGGCCAGCCATCCCAAGCGAGCCATGACCACGGCCAGCTGGTCGGCACACATGGCAGCCAGCACGGCCAGGCAGCATGCACGCACAGAAAGATGCATGCACGGCAAGCCAGCATGCCTCTCAAGGGTAAAAAAGTCATTTTAGAAATAAATACATGTATTTAGATTAGAAAAGAGATTAAAAAGATACAAAATCCTATTCTAGCTTAGTGAAATTGTTTGGAGTCCTATTTAGGAGCAATCAACGTTAGGAGTCCTATTATAGAGAAACCACTTGTTTGGAGTCCTATAATAGCCAATTTCTCGGCTGAGGCAATGCAAGAGGCTCTTTATGGCCAATTTCTGACATAAGCTACCTGTCATAACACTGACATTTTATTTTAACTTTTCCTATGTGAAGACTGGAGCTGGAAAGACATACTGCATGGAGCTAAAGTGAACATCATTAGCATGGAGGTAAAGGGATGATTACAGACTGCATCATATCGCTTAAACTTTCACTTGTGCGTTTATTTAATTTGGATGTTGGCATAGGGGCCAAGCATCTTGCATTGCAATAAGCAGAAAACTGGACTACTCCAGAGAGTTGTTGATGAGCTTGGATATGTGGAGTGTGAAGTTGTCAATGGTATAAGTCCCATCCACATATTCTGAATTTCTACTAAATTGCTAAATATTTACTCACGTCGATTTATCATTTCTCAGGTGGAGATATATTTGGAAAAAGTAAGATAAGTATTTTTCTCAGAATATTTTCTTATGCTTCCTCTGTAAAGATTCATATATAGGAAATAAATAGTATTATTTTTTATTTTCTCCTATCTTAGAGATCTTCTTGACTTGTCCAAAGGCAACCTACAAATCAAGGAGAGTAAAACCCAAGGGATTTACATTTCTGGAGCAACAGAGGTAAGAAAGAAGTATTTAACATGTGTATGTCCATTTTATTTTTCCTTTGGGTTGTCATACTGGACCTTTCTGAACCATGATTAATTGTCTTGGTTATAAAACATATTATATGGCCAATTAAAATGAAAACAACCAATTGTTCAGGTCCGTTTGTATGACTGGTTACTCAACTACCAAGAGTTAGTGCCATTCTGAATAGCCATGGCAGTTTGCCTATTGCTACCACTGTTATAGCAGCTGATTAATTGCACATCTAAGCCTATGGCAAAAATCATTTATAAGCATGTTACATCAATTTAGTACCATCCATAAATAATTGCTCAAATACAGGTTTGGTAGCTAAGACATAATATAATACTTTGTTGGCAGAACAGTGAAGAAGTTTGCGGAAGTTCAATTATAGCTAAAATGATCTAAGCGAGACACAGTTTGAAGTTATCAACCCGAAGCTGATGATTCCTCTTGAATCCAACCAGAACACTAAACGATTCAAGTGAAGCATACACATTCGCTATCCTTGTTTATGTTGCATTATATCTCATTGTAACTATACAATTTCACTTCGGCAAAAATAAAGTGTTGCACCAGGGGAAAACTACATTTACAAACATTATGCTCACAGCAACATTATGCTCAGCCAATCACCCAACATTGTATAAGGTAAACCATCCAAGAGCTAGAACCCTAGTTTCAGCAATAATATGCACATTCCAGCAATAATATGCACATTAGTTAACAATATTGATATAGTGGTTACAGAATAGCACCAGAACAGGGAAATTAGAGTACATCAGTGCACCAAAAAAACACAAGACCTAGCAATAAGTATTGAAGCAGAGTACATCAGTGAACACAAAAGGAAAATGAAGAAGAGATTCATCTTGCTAACCTGATAACGAAAATCCCAATCTATGTGGTGCACATCCGCTCTGGTTCCTTGCCTTCTGAGGTTCAAGAATGCAAGCAGATGAATGCAGAGCTTCGATGATGTGTGATAGGTGGTTAAAAGGGCAGTGATGGTGGATGGTTGCAGCGGCGTGGTCAAGCGACGATTATGCACGAGGATTGGGCACATCACCGTGAGAACACGTGGGAGGCGAGTCGTGAGCGAGGATTTGGCATGGGTGAGAAACCATGTTGAAGAACATGGGTTTGATACTCCAAATGTGATTAGTGATTGTCAACGGAAGTCAAAGAAAGAAACATGAAGACCTGCCGTGTCTGAGGCGCATGTGACTCAGGTACACAGGCAGCGAGCGACAGCCAAGCAGAGGAGCCACGGAGTCGGGCTGGCCCAATCCGGGTACATGGGCTAGGAGCGGCAGATGATCCACTGGTCTGTTTACTGGGTTTGACTCAGGTACACGGGCGGCGAGCGATTGCCAGGCTGAGGAAGCTGCAGGGTCGGGTCGGCCCAATCCGGGTACCCGGTGCGAAGACGATGGACGCTTTGTCAGTTTCGGCGCAAAACTGACAACCTATGATTATTTTGTTTTTAGAATATTAATATTTAGTTTTTAGTCCAGAATATTTTTATTTGTGTTAGTTGATTTTTCCAAGGGTATTTTAGTAATTTCAGAATTTATTTTAGAGTCAGTGTAATTTACCCTAGGTGTAAATTAGTCTTTTTCATGTATTAGGAGTCGCCTATAAATAGGCCCCTACCCCCTAGGGATAGGGTGACTGTTATTTTTCAAGATCAATCTATAGTCCACCGATTAGTTTTTGATCTACAATTATTTCAAGTTAGATCTCCATCACCGGCGAAAAGTTTATTGCGTTCTTCCTTCTCTCCGGCCGGCGGGTGCAGCAGAGCGTGGCACATAGCTTCTGCAAGACTCGCTGCTCCTTTTTCGTGCGGGCCCCACGGCATTGATTACATCTAGCGCACGCATCCCGTGGTTCTGCAAAAGCTATGGCTTGCATGCTAGCCGGCGGGAGCACCTAGAGCACTTATCACGCAGCGCACTGCAGCGGCTGGAAGCAACGAGCACGACAAATTTATTCATCACGGTTGGGTCCCACGGCACAGCATGGCGACAGGCTCACAACTGTAGATTTCCTTGGCACATTTTTTCTATGTAGCAGATCAAAGCAGCGGCGGCGACGGCCACACGGCGGCAAGACGTGCGGCGACGACTATGCAGGTTAGTTAGTTTAATCTACTATTTTTAGCTGTTTAAATTAAATCAATAGTTATATCTTTTAATTAGCAGTAAATTTGTTTTAACATTTTCGTAGGTAATTTTGTATCTACTATAGATTATTATTTAATCTGCTTATTAATTATCTCATATTATTTATTTAAATATTTTTGTTTACTCTGCTCATATAAAAAGAAAAAATTATTATTAGTTGTAGTAATATTTTTATCCTAGCTTTTACGTGCAATATTTGTAGGTTTTATCACTGAATTAATTTTTGAATTATCCATGTTTTATTCACTTAATTAGTAGTTTATTTCTAGACTACAATATAAATATTTCGTGATATATCTAGGTGTTTTTTACTGCATTATTTCTATTTAGTTTATCTTTAATATCATTTTAATTAGGACACTGGTCATTTTTAGGCTAGACAACTTTAGTTCCTGTAATTTGCTTTGCTAATATTATTTGTCTAGTTAAATTTGTTTGGGTGTTGGGATTAGGTCATAGTTTAGCAAGAAATTTTTTAGGCGCCCATTCACCCCTCTTCTGGTCGCTACTTTCGGTCCTACAAGTGGTATCAGAGCGAGGTTAGGGTTTTCTCTTACCTTAACCGGTTCTAAACCCAGGTAGTGATCATGACGTCCTCTGGTTAAATCTTGTCCCTTGAAGCTTTTGGCTACACTTATTGGAAGACTCGCATGCGAACCTATCTTATGAGCCAGAGCTCGGACATATGGGAGATTTGTGTTCACCCTACTTTCACCATAGTGCCTATTGCTGAGGGTACTGCTGCAGATGTAATTGCCCAGCACCAAAACAATAGTAAAGCTGTGAACATTTTATTTTCTGGTCTAGGTCCTAGTGAGTTTGAGCGTGTTAGCCATCTCACCACTGCTCTAGAGATCTGGGCTACCCTCCAGGCACACCATGAGGGGACAGCTCAGGTCAAGGTTAGACTCTACCAGACCTACCGGCGTGAGTATGAAAATTTCTCACAGAAGCTGGGTGAGACTGTTGAGGCTTTGTTTGATCGTTTTCAATCGATCATTAACAAGCTTCACGTCAAAAAGGCCGAGCGTGATCAGCTGGTCTCGGATCATGAACATGCGCTTAAGGTTCTCCATACCTTGGACCCTAAGATCTGGGAGATCAAGGTTTCTTCTATTGTTGAGAGCGCTTCCTATGATACCTTGATTGTCGCAGAGCTTTTTAGTAAGCTCAAGGCCTCAGAGGTCGATATCCAGTTGAGATCAAATCTCACTGGTTCTGTCTCAAAGACTCTGGCACTTGCGACACCATCTGCTGATCCTACTGCCTTGAGTTTTACTGCTTTTTTATTGATGTCTACCTCCGAGGAACAACTTGATTCACTAGGAGATGATGACTTGTGTTTGTTTAACAACCGGGTGCGACGTGTCTATGATAAGCGAATGTTTAAAAACACAGCACAAAATCTGGATGCTTTCAGTGTGGTGATCCAGGTCATTTCATCGCCGACTGCCCCAAGCAGAAGAATTACAAGAAGGGAACCGGCGGTAACTCCTATGACTCCGGCAAGTACGACAACTCTACTTCCACAAAGGGCAAGCCCAAGACGAGATTCTTTCTAAAGGCTTTGAAGGACTACATGCATGAGAACAAGAAGCGAGACAAGGCCTTCTTCGCCGAGATGGAGAAGAGCTACTCAAAGAGATCTTCGTCTTTCTCCTCATCTTCGAGCTCAAGTGATGAAGAGATCGTGATCAGAAAGGGGAAGGACAGGGACGATCCGACAGACCTCTGCTTCATGGCCTTCGGGGACAAGCCGAAGAGTCTCTCACGTCACAGCCGAAGACCCCGCAAGAGCTTCTGTTCAATGGCTCTTGGGGATAAGGAAGACAATGACTCCTCCTCCGACGACGATGATGAGAAGGTATCTTCCTATGAACAAGAAGTTGTTAATTTACTAGAACAGAACCGTCAGGAGTTGAAGTATCAGGAGAAACTTCTTAGAGGGGCTAAGAAGAGGATAGATGAGCTTGAGAGTGAGCTTTCCATGGCGAATGGCAAGATTGAGAGTCTATCATCTTCCCCTTGCTTGGGTGATAGTAGTGAGTGCCCTAACTGTGAGGTGTTGTTGTGTGACCTGACGACTCTTAAGTCCAGGTACACAGAGAGAGTAGATGAGAGAGACGCTATGGCCACTAATCTTGAAAGCGCTCAGCTGGAGCTGAAAAATGTTCATGCCACTGTCGTCGTATCTTGTGTAGACTGCCCATCCCATTTAGCTAGTATAGCTGAGCTGAGAGCCAAGAGTGATGAGCAGGTGGGCGAGTTAGCTGGAGTGAGAGCTGAGCTGGAGAAGACTAAGCTAGAGCTTGAGACCTTGTCAGTTCCACCCACTGTTTGTGAGAACTACTTGTCCATGAGAATGGAGTTGATCAAGCTAAAAGCTGAGAAGTCTATCGAAGTTGATAGAGGGTGTAAGATCTGCTTGTCTTAGGTTGAGGTGTTAGCTTCCTTGAGATAGTAGCTAGATGATGTTCAGAATGAGAACTTTTATCTCTATCATATCCTGAGTTGGATTAGTGCCAGAGAGCCACAACTCGCATAATGATCCAGCAGTTCAGAGACAGGATGGGTTTGGGTTT